>JAQGDQ010000092.1:77500-425000 GCA_030141605.1 Tubiluchus corallicola | reverse complement strand
ACTGTGTAAAAGACGAAATCATAAACAAGCACCTAGTCCATGCAAGAAAGTAATACTAACATTACCAGAGACAACGATATCAGAAAAAAACTATTCACAACGTGAATTTCTATAGGTAATGTCGAAATAGATAAATTGATTGTATTAAATGATCGTGGGTGCAGTTGTGCAACCGAAGCACAAAGTTCATGCCGATTTCGAAACGTATAGGCGTTTCTAGGGGAAAATACACTGTTGTAGTAAGACAGAGAAGTTGGAAGATAGACTGCGCTTTCAGAAAATGAAGGCTTTCTTGCGTCAAATGTGTCCATTGGAACTTATAGATTACCACCATGAAACTCACGGCGAGTGACCGCTTTTTGGTTTCATACTTGGACGGTGGATAACAGATTGTGAAGAAGCACCTCATCATAGTTTGTAGGTCATCTGAGGAAGAAGTGAGCATCAGCACAGAAGCTCCGCATGGAACTGTACATCTTTGTCAGTTATTGGTAAATACTCAGAGAAAGAAACTTGTGGCACTCCCTTTAGTCTTGCATGAAAGTACCATTACTTCTCTTTTTGATTGAATTGTAAAATGTCTTGATTTTACACACTGCTTAAAACTTTCAATTTACACGATCTCTGTAACAGCTTTATACCTTGGTTCATTGCAGACGTATAAATCAGGCGATGATTTTGCTAATGCACAGCAAAATTTATCTGCCGTTCAACAAGATCGATCACTTCAAAGGATCACTCGATTCGGTTATCTGTCTTGAAATCCTGGCGTTTAAAAGAGTGGCAAAGATTCAAGACTTCTCTATTAAAGCAACACCAAGACGTATGGTTAGTTTAAGTAGCTTCCCATTTGACAACTGGCTAGGTATCATTGCTTGCTAAATAAGAGGTAGATTAAAAATTAGTTGCTAAGTTTTCCAGCTAAATCTGTGTTTTGCAAGGGAGTACACTTTCACCAATTTTATTTTGTTTGTACTTGAGTGATCTAGCATAGCATTTAAATGTAAATGATGCAGGTTGTGTTACTCTTTTTTAAACAGCTTATTTATTTGCTTATGTTTGCGGACGATTTAGTTTTATTAAGTCGATCTAAAGAAGGTTCACAAACACAACTGAATCTTTTAAATACTTACTGTAAAAATGGAGATTAATTGTTAATGCCAGCAAAACTAAGATTATAATTTTTGAGAAAAGACACACTGTAACATCAGAAAATGTGCATTTTTATTACGATAATAATCGGCTAGAACATTGTTCAGAATATAAATATTTTGGTGTTTATTTTACCAAATCTGGATATTTTAACTGTGCTGTAGACCACTTAATACAACAGGAAAACAATGCTAAATCTTGTTTGTACAGTAAAGCCAAAACTTTTGCTTTCTTTTATGTAAATTTAGCCATCTTTTTATTTAATATTTATGTTAAGCCCATTTTGGAATATGATTGCGAGGTTTGGGGTACATGGCATTTTGAAAATTTGGAAGAACGTGTTTAACTATTATAAAGTAATTTTGGGCGTTAAAATGCAAACACGAACACCTGCGGTGTTGGGAGAATTAGGCCTATATCCAGGCAGTTCGGAAATTCAAATGAGGGTGGAAAAATATTGGCTGACACTATCTGAAAGTAGCCTTTGCAAAGAGGCATTTGATGTACAAAAAATTTGAATTTGACATGGTATGTTTCATTCAGAAGTGTTTTACATCAAATTAATATGGATTTTTTGTTGGAACATAACATAGCACTTCTTTATTTCAATACCGTATATCTTTCAGAAATGAGACTGCAAGCAAATTATGTTATATGATGGAGAGAGTCTTCAAACTCTATGAGCAAATTATTTTTTATAGCTCATTTAAACAGAATTTTTAAGTAGAAACTTATTTACAAAATATTAGAAATGTTAAAGATAGAAGGCCTTGACAAAATTTTAGAACTAGTGCTCATCGTTTGGCTGTTGAAACTGGTAGATATGTAAGACCACCTATTCCACGTAAAAATTGAGTTTGTAGTGTGTGCGATGGTGTTGAAAATGAATACCATTTTTTACTGTATTGCCCAAAACATAATGTTGCACGTAACTTTATGTTGAACGCAGTTTCTCATTATGTTCCTACTTTTAACGCTTTAACTAAAACTGAAAAACTGTTTTGTTTGATGCAATCACAAAACACTGTAACACAATGCGCACTGGCAAAATTTATCTGAACATGCATGTAACCTATTGTATGAAATGTTTATTATTGGTGTGATCGGCCCTGTTGGCCATGTCAGTAAACCATCTATCTATCTGTCTAAAGCCACAGAAAATAGCCATACTATTTTATAGCAGCAGCAGCAGCAGTAGGTGTGAAGAAGTTATGATTTCATATGTAGTTACAATAATGACTGTTTTGTGAACGATGTTCCAAAATACTACCATGAAGCTATTTCAACATCTGGTACGTACGAAAATAAATAATATGATAAATGCACAAAATTAATGCGCACAAGATATTAAACTTGACAGATACGAGGAAAAATAAAACAATAACTGCAAAACCGTTTGTAATTTACAACATTACTGGTCCGCATTACTAGATTAAACCATACATGATCGGCAAAAACCCATAAAATTATAAAATGATACGATTAGACTTATTTTGACGTTTGGCTCACATAAAACAAAAGGGAGTGAACATGACGTACTGAATATCTAATTTATTTTTATTAAAAACTAGTTTTTCTTCCTTAATGAATTAAATGTGCTATTATTGCTGTGCTATGATTCCTATTAATGAAGTCCAAGGCGACGAAAGTTTCTTTAGAAACAAGTTAATTACTGGACATAAAGTACGAACATATTTTGATAATTTTGTGAAAATAAGTTTCAGAAAAGTTCTCACGTTTTTTTTCAAATGAAGTAACTCTTACAGAAGCGCTCTTCTGTAACTTTTCAATGCTCAGTTCCGTCTTGATGTCTGTGGAATTATTATAAATTTTTTAGGCAAAAATTAAAATTATAATTATTATAATAGGAAAGGCGCTGCAGAGTTTAAAAATTATATTCTTAAGCTGGTTCAGTGAGGCGCAAAAATAGCGCCCTAATTTGTAGTAGTTGGTCCTACCTTGTAGAACTAACTTTCGAACATCTATGGGCTTACTTAAAGCACATATTGCGGTAATAATTGCTCATTAGAAAATGTTACTATTTTTTGGTCGAGGCTCGACGAAAATCGCTACTCTTCTGAATGTTGTTCTTTGTTGTTCTTGTTGTTGTGGGGATGACTTCTTTAAAAATAGCCTAAGGTTCCATGAATTTGCAAAGGATCGTCATGGAACTTTATACGAATATATTAGAGAGAATTCTGAATCGACTAACGAGTCGGATTTTTTTATCTGACATCTAGAATTCTAGATGACAGCAACAACATCATTTTCGAGAAAAGTTTAAGGCTCCGCCAATTTGTCATGAAACTTTACGGGAACATACTCGAACGAATTCTGCATTTCATTTCTGAATTCATTTGCAGCATTGAATTCAAGATGAGTGCATTGGGGTCCTTTGTAGTCCGCGATCTTGAGTTCAGCTAGTCCCTTGTTCGAGTCGAACTCGTTTAGAGTGGCTGGTTGTTCACTTCCCTACTGAACCGAGTTTTATAAAAATAAGTTTTCCGATACACATATAAATTCAATATTATATGTACACATTATACATATTATATCTACACAAAACATAATGACATAATTCTTGCTTTCAAAGAAAATGACTTATTATTTATGCCCGATAAACATAAAAACGAACGCTCCTATAATCTAATTCATTTACTTTCAAAAAAACACATATGGACACAATTCAGTAAGCAAAACAGCAATCAACTTATGGAATTCAGCCCCCTTAAGTATAAAATCGAAAGACGGATTAACAACATTTAAAACAGAACTAAAAAAGAAACTGGTAACTTACAAAAGACCCTTACATAAAAGCGATAAAGTAAAATTCATTAATAATTGGAGAATATAAAAAAACACATAACACTCTAGACTCATAATATAAGTGTTTATACTATAAAAATATACAACTCATATGGAAACTTACACGGCAAAAAAATAACAAAAAGTACCAAAAAGTATTAGAATTCATCATTTCTCATACGTCATATAAGTTATATATATATATATTGTAAAAAATTCAATTGATCATTTATCATGATATCTGTAATACTGCCAATAATAATTATCGCATTAATTCACATAATTTTTTAAGTTGTCATAATGTATATCATCATGTCATCATGTATACAAATTTGTGGATATGTAATGTAGTATTTTAATGTTTTCATTCTTATGATTTTTAACTATGACTAATTGACACAATTGCACACATCAGTCTGTCGCTGACTGGTTACACACTGATTTTTATGTATGACGTAACTTGTTTTACTCTGCAGTAGTGTATACTTTTTGTAATACTGAAAGATTTTTATATATACAGTATTATATACATATACGTGTAGGAAGTTATGTGTCTGTACATAAGTATCTATCTTATGTACTAACTACAATATTGCGCATTTGCCAAGACACCCCATTACTAAATAGCAATCTTTTGTAACACGCTTTAAGATTACCGGCGTATCATAATTGATAATAACGCACTGAATGCCCAAGGCTCTGCATTTTCCTAACAAAAGCCGATTCTACCATGGATTATATTGAACTTATCAGCCTCGACAAATTCCATTTGAGAAGCTTTTCTAAACAAATTTAGCAGCATAGTCGTTTATGAAACCAGCGTCCAGAGAGATTAGCGTCAGTGCTGCGAAACCGGCAGTTGCGATTGCTAGCTTCCTGTTCTTAGGGGAATTCTTTTATTAGTTCCACAAAGATGATTCGAGATGCACCAGATAATGCGAATGCAATTAATTATGCATTGATGATTATCAGAATCGTGGAGTTCTAACTGCTCACTACATAAATGTAGTGAGCCAGTAATGAGTGAGTCTGCAAGTGCGTGTTTAAATGTATATGCATATAATACAGTGTGTCTCGTACGTCAAAATACTACGAATTTTCAAGCAGAGTCCGTATTTTTAAATACGTGTCCGTCTTTCTAAAATTTATAATAGTCACTTTCAGACGAAATTACAGTAAATTATGAACCATAAAACTTTTTCTCCGCTCTACTAGTATCTTTAGCAATACGGGGAAGATAGTTGAGAGGAAACGATGTTTCAAGTTGCGAAGTTAAGCAACGCTGGATGTGGCTTGTAACTGGATGTGTGAATGCCATGCGGTTTTATGTGCCATACAACATCGGGCTATTCCCCTCTTTGAAAGACTGTTGTAAATACATGTACGTCTGTAGATCTCCGTGGCACATTGTGTTTTTATGACACCTGTGAAGAAAGTAACTAATGCACAATAATTACAATAAGTCGTTCATGATAACTCCGCAAGCGCACGTGTTATCCTTCTGTATGACACTACCTTTGCGCTTTCGCAAGAGCCTTAAAACCAAGAATAATGGCACAAATCGTCCATCACATTGTTTTTCTTGATCTAAAACACCGCCAAGTTAAAATAGTAGAAATGCGAGACGTAAGAGTTTTTCACTGGAGAAACCTGCAAACTGCTGCAGCTCTCAGCGACGAGAAGACTACGGCTAAAAAGCTTTCAGTATAAATATAATAAAGAGGTCTCTTGGGGCAGGAAGTTTGAATGTATTCCTTTTCATTTTTGCTTTCATGTTAAATATAAATCTAACTTTTATTAAATATAAGCAATTTTATAAGCAGAATAGTCGAATACAGTCGTTTTGGCAATGCAACTCAAACCAGTTGGGTTAAGCTACGTCATCATCATCATCATCATCATCATCACCATCATCATCATCATCATAATCAAAATCATCATTACTGTTATTATTCTTTTGCCCTTGTTCCTCTTTTCGTTGGGTAGACTCTAAAAACAAAACTGGCAAATTATAGTCGTTGCTTCGTAGTTAGTGCTGATCAAGCCTGAATATTTGTCCGAGGAGAAAGGAAGGACAGGGAATCAAGTGTCATGCAGAACTGCTGACCACAATTATGTTAAAATAATTGCAAATCTAAATACTAGGTAACAGGTGTGTGGTAATAATCTCGTACCCTCGACAAACGTTTGAAAAACAAGGTTTTTGTTGAAAATAAAACAGTCCATGTCAGTCTCAAGCCCGTTGTTCAATAATCAACTATCAGCAACTGCAAAGTAAACCAATCATTCGTTTGTCTAGCAGGTTAATAGTATGGTACAACGCCACATGTCGATAGCCATAATATGTTAGTAACTACAATTCGTCTGCGGTTTTTGCCAGACATGTTCGCTGGAGTAAAAATAATTCTTGCCGAAACGCCTTCAAGCCTACTCAGCAGAGGCATCTCCTGTAAGTAGCTTTAACAAGGGAAGTCAAGTAGCAGTGCTCTGAAAGCGAGTGGAAACCTTCATAGAATTCGCGATTTTTCTCAAAAAGTCGGATAATACATTTCGTGATTTGAATGATGATCGATTGGTTTTTCATGCATGATTAGAGTCACAATGGTAAACCCAAGAAAAGCTGATTTGCCCAGCTTTATGTAAAATCCTTAGAGCGAAAAATGAGATTGGTTTCTCTATTATTGGGAGAAGGAGTCAGTCTCTGCATGCAAAATCACTACGACTTGGTAATGGAATGCCGGAAATCATGTTGGACAGAAACTACAAAAATCTTTGTAATTCAATAATGCCATGAATAGAGGCATGATTGATTTTCAGTATTCAGAACTTCATGTATAGTGATTTAGAAATGGAGACATGTTGATTTCTCGGTATTCGAATTAAAACATTTTAATGATTTTAAACTGACACTCAACACCCGCAATGAATTTTCACTGTTAGGATTATAGCGACTTAGAAATGATGGGTTGGAAGCCATGTACGCTTGCGGCATTCAAATTATGACAAATTATAATAACGCTGCTTTCACAATCATGTCGGATTCTCAATGTATAAACATAGGAAATATTCAAATTGATAATGCAGTATTGGCGGAAGAATTACAGAAACAGGATTATCAGCAGTGTGTGGTGGTGGTATTGCGAAGTATTTTTAAATCTGTATATCTCGTACGGAAGAGTTCAATATTAATATTAAGATCGCCGATTAATAATGGTTAGAGGGTGGGTTCATGCTATCATTAATAAGAAGAAGTTTCTTAGGATGCTATCACACCGGTACGTCAAAGCTTGTCAACTTTCTACTATATGTCATCTCTTTTATTTTAGAATTTCAGAATTCCGAATTTGCTTTGCCGGTTGTGCTCATTTCTGTTTTTCACAACATGACTGCGAGAGCAATTTTAGCTCGCCTCGCTCATAAAGATACCTAGTATCACCTACAAAAACTGTAACACTATATACTACGAAAATCATTAATATTCCAACTCTTCCTCTTCATAAACTGAACGACTAACGCGAAAGGTGACTCTGAGAGTCTTTATTACTTGCGTGAGTTTTCAAATTACCGCGACGTAATTACGCTGGAAAAGGCAATTTTGACGCATTATTGCAGGGGCAAACAGCATCATAAAGAAAAGCAATGTCATGTGTTTTCCTTTAACAGAAAAACCATCATCGTTAACGAGCTGAAGAAAATTTAAAAAACTATCTATCTATTTATATATGGTATATATATATAAATTTTAAAAAAACTATCTATCTATATAGATAGATGAATGGATGGATGGATGGATGGATGGATGGATGGATGGATGGATGGATGGATGGATGGATGGATGGATGGATGGATGGATGGATGGATAGATAGATAGATAGATAGATAGATAGATAGATAGATAGATAGATAGATAGATAGATAGATAGATAGATAGATAGATAGATAGATAGATAGATAGATAGATAGATAGATAGATAGATAGATAGATAGATAGATAGATATAGTAGAGAGTATGAATTCTGGTGCTGCTGCGAGTCTTTTGCAATTTTGTGTTCACTAGTAGACGGACTAATTCACTTATCATTTGCATCACTTTTGAGAAGACGAGACTGTATAAAGGATTAACACGAATGCGATTTTTAGCATTTCACACGAAATGGATTGGAAATTTTACCTTAAGGGCAACATATTAACATGTAAAAATCTTGTTTTCGAAAAACATTGATAATAAAGCAGTAGCTATTTCTCGAATTTCTAGACATGTGAGTCCTACTTTAGATTAGACCAACAGTTTCATTAAATAGCAGAAATACTATTACCATACTACGATAGCGTCTAAACTATTTTAATCTGTGAAGTTGATTTTTTAATTAGCTTCACAAATTCAAATAATTTAGCGAATATCGTTAAAAAGCAAAGGACAAAAAATGTTTTTCAAAAATCAGTTATTATAAAGACGACAATCAATTATAGACATGAGCTGCTAAGCAGTTCTATAATTCTGTTATAGACCTAGTGATGTCAATAACAGATTCTAGTGGATATCTCACTGATCTGCCCTGTTATTTGTAATTACCTAGGCTTTCGATTCTAGCCCACTTGCTTGCTTGTTCAGATTATATTAGAATAATTTTAAGAAAGACACGCACGTAATACAATTTCAAAAAAACAAGTATATGTAAGTTTACACGGTAATGATCTCACTGTCGATTTGTTTTAATTTGACTGAATTTATTTGCTCACTGCTGGCAAATATACTTTAGTGTAGTCGAAGTGAAACTCGTAGCGCTTTGCGCGAGTAAAGTGTTTTTTATGTTATTCGACTTCAGTCAAATTAAAGTACCTTAGTTTAATCATGACTACAATAAAAATAGAATGAAACCAATACTGGCAAATTTTTGGGGACAAACTTGATTAAAGGAAAAGTGAATAATCCGGACTGAATTTTATGACTTCAATTAATTATTTATTGCAAATCATTATCCAATGCTGAGATTTAGTATGCGAATATGTACGTAGTATGTCTTTTAAATGTGGAGTGATAATGCGAATGTCGATCTAGTTGGGCAGAAACTAAAACTGTTATGCTATCGCCCTATTATGAATCAACAGAGGGACCACTTCCTCGTGTTACACTAATCACTTTATTAAGGAAAAGTTTCACGGACTACATAATATTCTAATCGTGCTAATTACGAAGACGGCCTATAAAGAATTAATACCAGATGAACTTTATTGATAAACGGATTACGGTTGGTGAAACAAATACGAATGCAATTTACACACTATTTCTCAACATTAGTAGACCGAGGAAAATACTAAATCAGGCATTACTTTACGCATGAAGTTTGACAGTTTCGGGAAGAATTATTCCGCCGCGTGTGATTGATGTATTTTTTAACGACTACTTCTCCCAGCTTTATCAATAATTCACATCATCCATTGCGGCTTCTTGCTCCTTCACCAATGCAAGTTCATTAATAATTAATGTATTCTAGGACACTTGATATTATACCTATGAAGCTTCCTTAATATTAATAAGTAAGGGATGAGCCGACAACGTTGCAGAAAGCATTTACCTGTGTTGTGTACAAAAGATTGGTGCGTTTCCGCTTTTACATAGAGAGAGGTAGTACTGCTTTTACTTCTGAGAAATGCCATCAAAAATGTATTGAAATAATTTTTATGTTGTCCAAATCCGTGATTGTGGGGGCAGTCTCATCTTTCGTTATAAGGCAATTAAAATAAGTTAAATAAATTGATATCTATTACTAGATGGTATTGTTACGAGTGGTGGTACCGGTTATGTGTGCGGGGGAGTAGGAGGTTGGTTACTCTACTTGACGTCTTTGACATTGCCTTCTCAAAAGCTACTGAGGACCACCAAAAACGTTGTTACATTGGAAGTTATGGTCGGTCGATATGGGCTGATTTTGACCTTGCTGACTTCTGCATCTAAGATCCGCAGAAATATATTTAGCACATGACAGTACTAATGGTGGAGTACACGAGTGGAGAATGGTTGGTCCTTTGCAATTCGATTATAACTAGACCACATAATGCAAGCCCTTATGGCGAAGGCAAACCTTAATTTAATTTTTGGAGCTCCTTCTTTTCAGTCATTGTTGTCGGTTCATTAATAGTGCAGACTTCAAAATCTGATGCAAGTCTATGTTATTACCACTTTTACTACTATTATTACCTTTTAGTTACTCTTATCTTTTTGCTTTTTCATTCTTTTCAGCTTCAATCCTTCATTCCCACTAAGTAAATTTTATTTCCTCAATATATTTGTTGCTTTATTTCTTATTCATTTATTAGGTGTAGAATTCCCTAATCGACTTACTAAGGAAGTAACGCAAGCATTATAATCATAGCTAATAAATGAAATGGGCAATTGCCGTTACTAAAGTTGCTATGTTTGTAAATCAACACAGTTCACGTACCTTTAAACAGCTCGTCAATGCTCAATACTTCAGAAAAGATCCTAAATTAAATTGCGTTACCTTAAGCCTTCTCACCAGACGAAAAATTTGTACTAGTTTCTATCCCGCGCCACTACTTTCACAATTCCACTAGCAGCTTAGATGCCACGGGAAGCTGGGAAATACCGAGATGAGGATGCTGAACAACAAAGCACACACTAGACTTCGGTCACGTGATTGGCTTGCTGATTCCTACACTTGGCTTCTTCACTATGGGATATTTTGCGAGATTTGAAATGAGAGTTTTATCATCATTTTTGCAGTTATTGAAGCCAGTGACAGCTTTTGTACTGATCCAGAAAGAGCTGCATATTCCTAAAAATTTTGGACTTTTTATGCAGTTCGATATTCTCAGACCGGAATCTAACACTGAATGACAGGGTCTGCCATTAATGTCGATTGCTGTGACGGGCTGAGGGTACAACAATTTAGGTCATTATTAAAAACAATTCTCCAAGGTGAGATAGTAATGCTCATTAGAAGTGTCTTGACGACGTCTGAATGTGATGACCGGAAAAGTACAATCGAATGAAGCTGCCCCTAACTTGTTTTTTCACCAGTCAAAAATCCATTTGTTAGTCCACTAGGGTAACGTCATATTCTAATTTTTTACGACCAAACGGATTCTAAATAGTCGATAAAGGATGGTACTGTTTAGATAGCCAAATTAAATTAAATGAAACTAAATTAAATTGTTTTGACTAATTTTAATGTAGATGTAATTATAAATCAATATAATCTAATATAATATAATGTAATGTTATGTAATGTGATGTGATGTGATAAAAAAGCGTTTCCGTGTACACAAACTTATGGCTACTGTGATGAACTCTGGAAAGTTTAAAGATAAAATGGCCATATATAATCAATAATGAAGATTTATACACTAGAACGAAAGAAATTTCTTGGAGTTCAAAAGTCAAGATCCGAAGACTAAGATGGCTAGAACATCTTCTAAGATTACCAAGTGAAGCACCAATAAGAGTCGTCTTAAAGGAAGTCTAAAAACCTTGCAAAAAAACACCTGACAAACCAAAAGCAACTTGGATAGCTAAAATAAATCAAGATGTTCAACAACTTCATCCATATCTATCTTTAGGAGTAGAAGAACTTACGCCGTTAGTTGCAGATAGGAGTGGGTAGAATACTCTAATACATGTTAATGCCTCAATGTCTACAATAGATGGAATGAGACTTTGAAGAAGAAGATGGTAATAATTTTTTGGTGGCTGGAGCTCTGAAAAGACTTATTTCAGTATACTAGCTTGCAGAACATTTCGCGTCATCAGTTTAGTGAGGTAACAATTGCACTCGTTGCAATGAATCTGAGCATTCTATGCTACTGTTGTTGTCGCCATCTTTGAGACAGAAAAACGAAAATTAAGAGCGATGCCGACGGTTTGGTGTAGTGCAATTTACGTTGGAGTGTTCACAAATTTTACTGTTGAAGAGACAGCTGACCTGTGTGAAATTTACAAGAAAAATGGTTCCTTAGATGAGCCAACGCAGGGTTGGCTAAACGTGTTAGTTCAGTATGGCTGCGATGCTCATCATTCACAAAAAAGCATTACGAATCCGCCATGCATAATAGATTGTTACTTTCGCCAGAGCGACAATTTGGCATAAAACGCAGAAAAAGATGAGGTTATAATAAAACATTGATGGAAATGCAGATGGAAACACTGAGCCAGCTTCTGCCCAACAATACACCAGCAGCCGAATTGTCTATTCAACTGTACCAGGAAAAAGAGTTGCACTAAATTTTCTAGCAGAAAAAACGGTAAATTCCTTGAAGATAGGGATTGTATAATAACGAAGGTTAAAAATAATGGCATAAATTTTTATTGTTTTTTGTAATTTAATAACAACTTTTGAACCTCGCGCTTTTGCACGTTGGCTTAGCCCGGAGAACATTCAAATTTCTTCAACTGACACTTTAATTAAAGCAGATATGGATTTGAGTAGCTAACCAAATATCAGATCCATTAAAATCGCTGAAACATGGCTGCAGCACGTAGCCATGCCAAAGCTTCAACCCGATGTCTTTACATCTGACATGGAAATATTCCTAAGAGATACTCGACGTCTTATCTGTGATTGTAAGCTGGCTTGGACCAATAATAACACATGGAAAAAGAGTATTGTACATTTTGCACAAACCAAAATTTCCTCCTGATCATCAAATTACCATTGATGAGTTCCTTCCACGCTCCTTCAGACACTGTATAGCGGTACTTCTTACTACACCGACATATTTTAATGTTGTACCGTGGCTTTTCGGTCGTTGGCCCGTAAATGTTATGTATAGTTTTTTAGTCATTTTTTGTCAATTTCTTTAGATACATAAGATAAAATGCAAAAACAAGGTAGTTCACACAACTGACACAAGACATACTCACTGCAGAAATTCTTTACGCCATTCTAAGCATTATTCTCGTCCATGCATTAATTTATTTTAATCATCATTTTTAATAAAATACTAATGTGGTGTTTAACCTAACGCTTTGTCCTATTTTATTGTCTATTTCTTCTTGTAAGTATAATCCCAGTTTCAACTTTGTGCAACTGCAGGGTTCCGCTGCGCTTCTGCATTGTTGTTGTTGTTTGTAGTTATGCTGCCATCATCGTCGTCATCTTCGTGTGGTGTGGTGTGGCGGACATGAAATCGTGTAATGTGTATGGTATGGTGTGCTGTGATGTGATTGTGGTGTTGTATCGTGTGGTGGATTGGTGCAGTGTGTGCGGCTCGGCGTGGTGTGGGTTGCTGTGTGTGCAAAATTCTTTCGCGGGGTTTGGCTGATTTTTATAACATAATTTGATATGTGCAACAGTGGGTTTTATAATAATTATGACAGTTATACTATTATCAAAAAACACAAATAAATTAAAATTTTTATTCTATGATCTTAGCAAGTTGATAGAATGACATAAAAATTGCCTAGTATCATTATTTACACCAATATTAATCCTCGACAATGATTTACTCCAAAAACACATGTACCGTGTTCCAACAAATAACTTTCTGGTGGAGCATTTGTCCCCACACTGTAGACTTAATCTTGGACGCTGTTGCAAGTGGCTTGTATTGTTAATAATAGCGTGGCAAATTGATAACAAAATTAAAATTAAATTTTCTTTATTGTCACCCCAATTGCTAGTTATACTCCAGCTTAAAAAGTATTATCGTCATCTGTCACTTATGCACATTTCCTAAGATTCGTCTCTGACTACCTTAAACCATGGCTTTGTTTAATCATATGAGCCCCCTTTTCGCCAATCATGATTGCTGCGGCGTTGGTATTGCCGGAAGTTTGATCAGGTATAACGGAAGCGTCTACCACACGAATGCCATAGAGTCCTTTCACTCTACAAAGACAAATATTAGCAATCATTGTTTGCAGCAAAATGTACATTGCAAAATGTTCAGTTTATCTTTCCTAATTATGTAATGTGGTTAATTTGTGCAACGTTTAATATCGGCATTTTGCATAAAGACATCATCTGAACTATTAAAACATGACTGATCAATGGTGGATCACTATATACGTTCATAAATTCAACCAGGTACAGAGTTCAAAAATGCAGAAAAACTTGGACATTTACTGATGTTATATGTTGACTGATGTTACTATTTTTTACCGTAAATCTGGTCCGACTACAGTCGTGTTATCCTTCACTGCTCCCATTTTGCACGTTCCAATCGGATGGTAACAAGTAAGTGTTCTGTGTCGTATTACGCATTCCCAAAACGCATCACTACCTGGTGCGTGCTTATCACAACCGGGTGCAGAACGATATCGCACTTTGGCTCCCAATAATTTATAAGCTTCTGTGTTCTCCATGGAGCGAGCAATCTTTATTCCTGTCAGAAAAAATAACAACATCTCATAGTTACAAGTTTACATAACTTTTAACCACATGCTAGGTAAAAAGCTATCTGATGCTGTTACACTTAGAGCGAGGAATAGCTATTCGCTTATTTCAAAATGTATATTGAATTCATTATTGTGATTTTACTGACATGATCATATCATAATATCGTAAGACGTGTTTTATCGTCGAAGGAACGTAACATTGTCAACCTTCTGCTTCACTCCAAGGTGAAGTTTCTTTCACAATAAGACGTCCCATTGAGATCTCTTTACGTGAAATCTATCCGTGTAAATAATCTTGCACTCCTTGGTTTCTTTGATGGCTGAACTGTTTCACAGATACTTTAATAAGTGGAGTATCTTCTGGTAACCCCAGAGCATGACCCACCCAATTAATTTAATCCTCCTGGTCCATTTTTCCTCTTCAACCTTTTCATATAAATGCTTGTTGCTTATATCGTTTCGTCATATTATCTCCAGCAGTAACGGGTGTATCTCTATTTGATTATTTATTGCCAGTGTCCGCAGTTCCGAATTCTATAAAAAGATGGATGATACAAAAGTGTTAAAGATCCTAAAATTGCTAATATTTTTTTGTTGTTGAAGACATTTCTAAGGTTTGAGAATGGCACTAAGGTAAATATTTTTGCTCTTTTGATGTCTTCTTTAGTGCCTAATAGACCTCCTAGGTATTTACCTTTCTTCCAGGCTTCATAATTTTTGTATTTAATAGATTACATTAGATTAGATTCGTCTCATTTAGAGTTACACATATAATAATACACAATGTTTAAGATGATAAACATCATAAGATGATAAACATCTTTAAGATGATAAACATTACATTGAGACGGGGTGGCGAAGAACCAAATTTCTCAATCCAAAACTCCTCAGTTTTGCTTTCGTTAGCTTTTAAGTTCATTTTTATTGAGTCTTGCTGACACATTGAGTGCGGCGTCGACATCTTTTTGTTTTTGCCAAGGAAGAATATTATCAGCATATTACACATCGATTGTAGCAGGTGCGCAAGTTAATAAAAAGGCTTTTCGTAATCACTTAGTTCAACTAAAATGTTCTATTGTGAACAACGACACAATCCAACGATAACATAAAAAGAGCAAAACTGCACTACATTATCTTAGGTGCTCCTGTTATGCAACATAGCACCTCTCATAATTTGATGCCATGTTGCTCGATCTGCTTACGTATTCACGTTATTTAAGTCAAGTGGAGTATTTAATAAGTGTTTCTTCAGAACATCTGTCTCCTTTTGGTTTTTTCCCAGGTATTAGTGCTTGATGTAATGCTGTAGTAAGTGGAGAATCCTGTGGTAATCTAATGGTATGTGCAATCCATGTAAGCCAATGCTTCTGTATGACCTCACTCCATTCCTTCTTCGTTAAATCATATAAATCCTGTGATTTGAGATTTTCTTTGCCCATTTTATACCCAACATCTTTTTGTACAGGCGTCTTTTGATTTTATTTCTTTTCATCTTATTTCACTCAACTTTACTTCATTTCTTTTCATTTCATTTTTCTGGGCAATTTTATCTGTCCACAATTCAGAATTTTAAGAGAATACAGGTTCTAAAAGAGATAACAGAATATGGCGTTCAGTTTCCATGGTATTTTCGGATTTTCGAAAATGTTTGTGAGCTTAGAATATGCAGCTAATGCTAACATTTTTCTGCATGGAATTGCATGTTACAACTGATAATGTAATAGCAAAAATTAATGCATAATGTAATAAAAATCAACGCATAATGTAATAAAATTAACCGATAATGAAATAAAAAATTAACGCATAAGGTAAGATCCTAAAAACGCATAACTATAATAACGTGAACGCATATTGTGATACCACAGCAACTCATAATGTAATAACCGATAATGTGATAACTGATAATGTAGTAACCGACAATGGATTAACTGTTACTTGGTGCAGTTTTCTTACATATAGTAAAGTAATTTCTATTTTTTGGAATATGAAGGTGATGAGAATTATTCAGTCAGAGTTTCAATTGTATGTCGTTTTGCCAGTCCACTATTCACCGGTGCGTCATTTCGCTAATCTATCATTTCGCCAGTCTATTATTTCGCCAGTATATCTATTCGCCAGTCTATCTTTTCCCAGTGCATCAGTTCGACAATTTATCTATTCACCAGTGCATCATTTCGCTAGTCTAATTTTTCGCTACTTGATATTAGAAAAAGTATTTAAATACTCGTACACTTCGCCAGTGCATCATTTCGTCAGTATATATTTTCGCCAGTTGATATTAGAAGTAGTGCAATAAGTATTTAAATAGTAGTACACTTCACTAGTCTATCATTTCGCCAGTGCATCATTTCCCCCATCAGGTCGAGTAGGTTTACAGTATAACGCTAAAGAAGTGATTTTACATTTGGTGAAAAGAGATTCTTTCGGATCTAACAGCTTTGTACTTCAAACGATTTTAATGAAATTCGGGCACGGGGTGGGCAACGTCACTGGCTACTTGACTGCCAAAAATCGCTTGAATTGAATTCAAGATGGCGATGATATGACGATTTCAAAAGTGTTATCCCTAGTTTTTCTCATAGCAAAGTCATTTAACCCTAGCAATAAATGCTAATGATTCTGTAACCACGTAACCGGGTTCATACACGGAAACCCCATAACCCCCGTAAAAATTTGTTAATCTCAAGTTTTTCTCATAGCAGAGCCTTTTAATCCTAACTATAAATTTAGTGTTCATGTAGCCAGGGCAGAGGGCCATCTTGGCCTATAATTTCGGGTCGTGACCCATTGACTCGACTGAGTTGGCCGAAAATCGTCAAAATATGTCCATTTTCAGAAGCCATTATTCCTACAAGAAGCGCTACCTATCCAATAGAAAAAAACAAGGCTATCCGCAGCCGGCTCCGTTTTGTCAAATCCTGAAACGTTGCCGTTTTATAGGGCCTCAAACATGTCAGATTAGCAAAAAACATACATATTTACCTACAAATATTTCTGCACATTCTTTTATAAAACTGAAACGTGGAAATTTCGGAGTTTTACACTTTTCATGACTACAAATTTATTTTTTCGTGGTGCTGTGGTGTGACGTCTATCTGGCAACAGTGTCAAAAGTGTTACAGCGACCCACGCGCTCAGACACCGCCACGCAATTAGTTCCTCTCTTCAAAAAATATGTTAGAAGAAAAAAATGCCATTAATGCAGGCCTTTTATTAGTGGTAATTAAAACAATATGGCAGCAAAGTTTTACAATACTGAAGTCTCTCAAAGGTTAAAAGGACGCTAAGACTACACAGACGTACCTTCAATAATAGCTCGAATATCGTCGGGATGCTCCAGGTAACGGGGATCAATAACTGGGCTGTCAAAAGGAGAAGAACTTCGCAGGCGAATACTTCCCACGCTTTTCGGATGTAGCAAAGTAGCAAGAAAAGTGAAGAAATGCTGGTTTAACTGGTTCTGGTACTGCCCTTCTTTTATTAACTGTGGAGGAAAGTAAGTACCATGGTAAGTAAGTAAGCAATTTATTGTCATTATAGCATAATACATACAATGACATTTATGTGGTTTTACGTACTGCAATAACTTATGGAAACAACAAGGAGATTAATACAAATAATTCAATCAGTGTTACAGTGACATTAGGAATTAATAAAACCAAAGAATAATTTTGTTGCTGCTATATATTACATCCTAACTGATTTAGATACATATTTATATACATTAACAGAAGTCACAACAATTGATGAATCGGTCTGTTATTTGTACACGTAAAAAATTTGCAGTACTGGCAGTCAAAAACGCAATGAACATATAACCAATAAACGTTTTTGACACTATGGCAAGACTCTGCTTCTGTGATAGGAGTTGCTTTAAGTGACAGCTTTTGTTTCGTATTTCAAAATATTTTTCAAAATAAATAATAATCTACATGTTAAGTACAGTTGTTCTAGAAATTAAAAAGTTTGATGAAGTTAGAATCTTTTTAGTTTTCGACTCTTGAGTCAAGGGTTAACCAAATACTGGTCAACGTACACCATTCAATTTATCTCATCGAGACTTTTTATTTAAAGTAGTAAAAGGTGGAAAATTGGAACAGTTCTAACCTGTGACCTTGGGGTCAGGGGTCAACCAGTGTGGATATAACTCACACCACTTAATTTGTCTCACTGAGGCCTTTCATTTGACGCTATACAACCCACTGATGCTTGGCAATGGAGTCATTTGTTTCCGACCACTAATTCCGGTTTTCACCTCTTTATGGAGTCAGAAATCATCCAATTTGGGCATCATTCAATGCGTTTTATTAAGGCCTTTCATTTGGTGTATTACAAGCTACTGCGGTTCGAAACCCATAAAATTTTGCTTTTCCACCCCTGGCGGGGTCAACTAATCTAGGAGTGTCAGACCTTTCACTTGATGCACTACAATCTGCTATTATTCCACACTGGAAGCTTGTTGTCCCCGCATCAACCCCCGATTTCGGTTTTTGTCCTTTACCGAAAAATTTTGTCACACCCAAATGGCTCATACTCAGCAATTTACTAGAACTCGACCCCACCTTGCCACACACTGTGGCCATAGTTCAAAAGCATCCAGTCTAAAAAAAGAAACCGCGCACACTCCGTGATTTTTTACCCCTCGGTGATGAAGCAACGTATAAGTATGAATCCTCCTACCTGGTGTGCTTTGAGTTTTGTGACCTACTGTGCGTTTGCGAATTATTAAAGGACAAAAATGTCGAAAAAGTAATAGAAAAATACTGTAGTAAATCAAGAAGATTCTGCTGTGAAGCATACTCCTAGTTATAAAATTTTGGAAACCAAGTTGATCGAATGGAAGAATAGATTTTATCACAAAACAACATAGCTCACATAATTGGGTCGAGAACAAGAATAAAATCGGCACAGTGCTTTCGGTACCATGTCCAGAAGAAGAATAAAAATTGGTCTTATTTTTCGTTTGCATAATTTTACTATTTGTTTGCTCATAAAAATGTGGGAGAGTTAACGCATCAGACTGAATGTTTTTATCTAAAGTTTGTTCTCGAAAGATATATTGCTAGTATTTGATGTCCATCGTTATATTTCTTATATAATCATGAGTAAAAACAATAAACAAATTGGTTAAAATATCATGATGTCCTTATTTACGTTATCGATATATTAGTAAACGTCACAACATTACAATCAATCAAAGTCAAGTTCCTGTAAACATAATAATATAGTTACATTACGATAATGTATATAGATGGGATCTACAGCATTGTAAGGTGCATCTATGAAGTAGGAAAAACCTGTCAACCCAATATTCACTAAGCGATTTTGCAGTCAATTTTAACAGTTGATCCTAAACAATTAAGTTACAGAAGTAGTTATACACTATTCATTTAAGTACTTCTATACAGCTTTCTTACAGTACAAATGACAATTTGTTTACTTCGGAAAAGAAGTTTCCGACATATTGTGCTATAATTTCACAGTTTAATCTAATCAAGATTCAGCTCCGACCTTTTCAGATTTTCCCTGTTTACGTCAAGTTTGGTTTGAAAAATTTAATAATACCGGCCTTCATTCTATCATTGCACTTTCTATTATGAAAAAAGCTTCGCGTTTTTGAGCGAAGTAAGTCGATCATTACTTAGTATTAAATCTTGTTTGATTTAAGAATTAAAGTTGTCGACTGAACACATCAATCCCGCTACTCAAACAATGCCTATATCTTCAAGCATGTCATCCCATATGGAAGACGGTATTTACACTAGGCCTATGGTTCAAAGAAACCATTTAATGGAACGAAGTTTCTAAAGGATGCAGTTCTGTTACAACAACGTTATTAGTTTGTAGCTTCTTATCTTGCATAACCATGCACTGGGGGTTGTAAGGGATGATATTTACAGAAAAATTCTATTTTTTTTATTTAGAAGTGAAACTTTGGTACACCCAAAGCGGAACTGAGAATTTGAAGCTGGAATTATAAAATAAGTGATAAGATAAAATTGGCTTACACTTTCGGTACACTCAAGTGGAACAAGAAATTTGAAACTGAAATTACAAGGTAAACGTGAAGCTATAAGATAAAATGGGCTTACGTCGCACTCTGGTTAATGTCGGACAATGAGCTTCGGGTTTCACTATAAAAGGTGTAAAATAATACAGACGTTGTTTTTGTCTGTTTCTTAATAATTGAGAACTTAATAAAACAACATATATTCTACTTTGTTATGTTTACTAAGGCCGGATGTTCATTATCTGACATTAGCCAGTGTACGATATCATTTCAGCAAACTCTGCACGATGTCAACCAAATGTGTTCGAGAGTAGTTGTTAATCTGTTATGGCAAAAAGAAACTAGAACAAAGCTATGTTCTTTTCCAAAAAAGCTGATGAACTAAAAATTCGAATTAGGATTTTTCTGTCAGAGAAACCTCAAACTTTATAGCAACAACTAATGAGCTGCTATAATTATATTTAATCTAAAACTGTAAAACCAATCCATAGTAAACTTAGAACTAGAAAACAAAGAATTTGCTCTTAGGTACCAGTTCTTATAAATTGGAAGGATTTGCAATTCCCAGACTCACGTTGTGTCCAAAGTTAAACGAGCTCTGCAAGGTTTCTGTCCCATCACTACCAGGACCGCCTGCCAACAGTTGTAACTGGATATCTGGAACTGAAGGCGGAAATCTAATTTTATCCCTGACAACGCTAGTTCTGACGAATCCATGAGCGTCGACTCCAGTTCCACTCAGCGGTCCTGTTCATAAAACTTCATAATTATTACATATTCTAAAATGAAGTCTAATAGAAAATATTTGCAAATATTTGATAAAAAAAGTAAACTGAAACCGACCTGTTCCAAATATTTTCCACTCCAAAGTACTACCTAAATTCATTATTAAATCTTGCGTAAGGGCGTATGGCTTTTCTATTGTGTACTCCGGTGCGTCAACCATAACGTGATCCTGAAGATTCTCACCAACAGGTAGATCTGCCAAAACATGTATCTGGGAGAAGTAAAATTCGTTTTTAAGGTTATGGAGAAACTATCTCATGTACCTCGTAAATTTTGTAACATGAAAATTACTTCAAAAATATGTAAACACAATACCACAAAATAGCATTTTTAAGTCCCATCCTAATAACTTTATCAGGGAAAAATATCTTAAAACCTGTTGGTTATGGGATATTCGGACTCCACAAGTGAAAGTTACCAACCACTCATTCAAAAAATTTGTAGTCAAACATGCTTAAAGCAAATGAGAATTTGTACTTTTTAATGCAAAATTTCGCTTGTGAGCATAAAAAGTTATAGATTTTGCGGGAGATTACTCGGTGTCTCACATTATCATGTAACAAGATTATTCATATAATTCTATTACCCAGTCTTATTTAAAAAACGCCAAGTTAGCTAACTGTTAATTAACTTCGGCCTGTGAGGGGTGATTTATCATACACTTAGAGGAGTCATGGTTTACTGCATCCTTGACTTGCTCAAAATTTATATTATTATTCAACATACCGACTTACTAATATTGTCTATAATGCATTCGAAAATTATATAAGGCCTGCATTTAAAAGAGCTTTCACAAACATATTTAAAATTGATTTAGTTGGTAGTTGTTTACTGTTTTTTATTGCAACAATGCACTAAACATTTTCGCACATTGCAAACAAAAAAGCAGACCTTGCATCAGAATTTTAGCTTAGTGTAAGCTTCTTCTATCAGTACGGACACTAATAAGTGATTTTAGACTTACTCCTTTTTCTTTCAAGTGTTCTGATGGACCAACTCCGGACAACATGAGAATCTGAGGAGACGCCACAGCTCCAGCAGAAAGAATAACTTCTTTTTCTGAGCGAACAAAATGTCTTTCTCCATGCTTGTCATATTCAACCCCCACTGCCTTGTGTCCTTCAAATGCTATTCTAGTCACATGAGCGTTTAGGACAACGTCCAGATTCTTTCTGTTGCCTCTTGGCCAGAGGACAGGCCAAAGAAATGCAGCTGCTGTGCTCTCACGTACACCATCCCGAATAGTAGCTTGAGGTTTCCCAAATCCTGTATTTCATTAAAACCAAGTAATATTTTACTTAGACCATTATTAAACGAAGGTTGCAAATTACAAAACGGTATTATTTATTATTTTTATATCCTGTAATATCCCGTCAATATCTATTATTTCTCCGTCACCTTATTTTTAATAGAGCACGATGGAATTAAGGCATTATGTGTTAGAGCAAACTTAGCCAAAGGAAAGAAAGCGTGAAAAAGTTTAAACTGAATCAGATTTGAACAAGGAATCGTTTAATATACAAGTCCACCGTCTAAATCACTGTGCTAGTCAGTTCCTTGTGACTCAGTCAAGCCGTAATTTTATTGTAATCATTTTTGAGTATTGATAAAGTCGATGAATATAGGTGGAGCTCCAAGCTGTTCATACCGATAAAACTGGCCTAAACAAACTTACCACGATGTGATATAGTCACAGCAAGGTGAAGCCATAGCAAAGATGTTAAAATATCTGGATGCGAGCTGAGTGTTAAATGAAGCATCATAAAGCATTTTGTTACCTACACAGAATCTCGAATATTTTAAGATGCTATACGTAATATAAAAAACAAAGACCTTGAAATGTAAACTGGTCAACTTAGCATTACAGTGATACTGCTGGCATTAATGGTTGAGATGAAAAAGAATACGTTGTTGAAATTGGGCCAGCATATATAGTTCAGAAGCACATTTGTAGAATTTGTGATGTTGCCAATGTTGGTCAGACTAATCGCCAAGTCTTCTCTCGAGTAAGTATACTACACAGTTTATCACTTTCATGTTAAAGTGTTGGTATAGCAATTATTTTCGCTACTTATGCAAATGTTAATGCTACTTAAATGGTAATTGCTTAAGTTTTTTGCTTTCTGCTAAGTTTTGCTTTAAAAATTAATAACTACGTGTTAATTTTGCCAAAATTCGATAACCTGGAGATCACAGTTACGTATACGTAGACATGTTAAGTATTTTCAGGATTATTAAAAAATCAGTGAAGCATTTTTTAAAGTTTGTTTTTTACCCGTAGGACGCAATGGCGAAATCCGGGGTTCTCGGTTATTTGACAAGGCAATAACAGCAGGCACAGTTGTCCATTTAACTTGGCAAAGTGACATTATGTAAAAAGATTGTACCCATTTGTTTCTCTCCGTTCATGTCTGACGTTGTTCCAATTCCACGTTCATCTGCAGCCTTCAATATATAGTCAACCAGTTTCGTTGTATGTTGAGAACTGATAGCCATAGGACCAGCTTTACTATGATACTCTAAAACAAAACACTGGTATGTTAAAGCTAGTGCCTGTATCAAATAGCAAGTCATAAACCAGTTTTTGTATGGGCTGTTATAACGTTTATATTGTAACCCTAAAACATGAATCTCTAATAAATAGACAATGTTTAGCTGATACTAAATATGTAGTTATATAGGCAGCCATGAATATTGCCTAATAAAATACAGACAGTTATAAATTCTAGTTCCTAGTTAATTCATTATTCATTATCTCATAGTAAATATAGGCAGTCAAGAATTTTAGCTATGCACGTAATATGTTTTGCAAACAGACATATTATCATGCTGTCTTCGCTTTTGTTTCATTTTTCATTCTTGTCCGTTTCTTCCTTGCTCTCTAGTGCGTGACGCAGCCTCACCACAACTGCCAAGTCATACTGTCTTGATTTTATAAAGAATGTGTCCAAACCAACCGAAATTTTATCTTAATTGTGTTTAGGTCATGGGGAGAAGTTGCAGTAAGAAGAAATTAATATAGTTACCTATTTTCTTATTATTATTATTATTGTTGTTGTTATTGTTACCGTTGTTGTTATTGTTGTCGTTGTTGTTATCGTTGTTGTTGTCGTCATCGTTGTTGTTGTTGTTGTTCTTTTTCTTCTTCTTCTTCTTTTCTTTTTCTTCTTCTTCTTCTTATTATTATTGTTATTATTATAACTGCACTTTACGGAGCTTGCGAACAGAACTGCTAAAATGGCTTACTGGTATCAGCCGCCAGTTTAGGATCCATCTGATATTCTGATTTGAGAAAGTAAGGCAAAACATCACTATAACTCCATCCTGTACACCCTGAAGCTTCCCAGTTATCATAGTTCTTTTTGTTACTTCTAGAATATATCATCGTATTTAGGAGACTTGTTCCTCCGAGTCCTTTACCACGAGGCCAAAAACTTGACTGCAGTAAAAAACAACAACATATAGTCAGCTTTCTTGTTTAAAAGTACAGAAGAAGTCCTTGTTTTCTGGTTATAACTTTCTGGACAACTTGTTTTCAAAATATTCTAGAGGACTTTGATGCATGCCTTATCTTTTTACACAGATAATATCATCTTCTTGAACATTTTCTGCTAAGCTAAATATAATTTAAGTCACGCTTTACGTAGTACCAACAAAAAGAAAAGCCACACTAACAACACAACAAGCAAAAACCATGACAGCGAAAATAAAATCCAAAATGACGACAGGAATGACCACGATATACGTCAGTTTCAGTTACAATATTTTGTTATTTAACAGAAATATTAGTCATACAAGCGCATGATTTCGATACACTGCCCAGTGTCCAGTTGTAGCAGGGCCCAGTGGCCGGTTGTAGCAGGCCTGGAACATGCCTACGAATAATCAAGAATGACCTCTAAGATGAGATATTGAACCGGCACATGCCATATCTACGTTCTGATTTTCAGACATCCTCCTTCAGTAAGGTAAAGAGCCGGAGCAGCATGATTTCCACCTTACCATCCATTCATTTACTAACGGGATTTGGTGTTGCTTAACTCCGGTCTCTGAGTTTACACCGTGGTCACTCAGCTGCGCTTTCGCCAAAATCTCTATATATAATGTTATGTCTATTTATCTAACTAGCTCTGTTGAAACAACTTTTTGATTCAATGACTGTACCCGATTTTTCATTCCTAAACAAGCTTGAGATTGAGGCACACTGAAGTACTGCCAGTCTTCTTCAATTGCTCTAGCACGAAGATGCGCTCCTGGCGGATCAATGTTAATATCACCTCTGCCATGGCCGCCAGCTTCCAAGAGGAGAATTCGAAATTTATCAACTTCTGATAGTCTAGAAGCCACTACTGCCCCACTTGAACCAGACCCAACTAAATGAAAGAAACTACCGTATATATTAATTTTGGTGGTATGTTATATATATGTTATATAAAACACTGTTAAGTTTCTAAATAATATATCGATACATATATATGACTATACACTAAAGACGGTTGGCTACAGAAAAGCACAAAAAATTAATTAACATTAATTAACTATAAAGTTATTGTTGCCAATTTCCAAAAAAGTAAAATGCATTTTCCCTAGATTGTTCTGCTTTTAATGCAAACATGAGCCTGCTTAATTAAGTCTGTAATGCAGTGGATGAAAAGGCAGGGTGCATTTCAACACTTTCTGTTGTACTCCAAAATAGTGCGAGTTGACATTATCCTTGGTCATTTCGAGAAAGCTGTGTAAAACCGAAACAAAGGCAGGGCCTTCATAAGTTGTTTAGTTAGATAACATTTTACTGGTTCAACAAATTCGTACAGGTCTACTAAGATTTTCTTTTTGGAAACTAATAACAAATTTAAACGTTACAATACAAAAGTAGCTCTTTCCTGTCTTTACTGGGTGATTAAAACGAATTTGTATTTAACAAGTTTTCGCTTTGAAAGCTGCAAAGTTAAAACTATGCGAGTGAACCCAAAGAGGATATGAAAGCAATACGAAAGAGGATAGTCTAGCATACTTATTATGAAGTCGTACGACTTATCAGCGTGCAGTTTGAAGGGAGTATTCATCTGCCAGTAGAAGTAAATAGCCCATAGTAAAACGAGCGCTGATATAAGAACTGTGTTCAGTGGTAGATGTGTCATGATTGTCTTCTGCAAAGACCTGTAAATACAGCACAATAAACGGCTAAAATATTCGCGTAAAGTAAGCACTTTTAGAACAGTTAATTAACAATTCGCCGCGCATTATTGCACAACTAAGTACATGTATTCATTTCAGCGACATTTCTAAGTACCGTGATATTTTTTACATGAATAATACCAAATAAAATAAGTCAAAACTCACAAAAACTGATAAGATGAGATAAATTGTATTTAATGTCGATCATCTACATAAACAACATGAGCAGTTAAAGTTCTTTATCGACAATATACAATTATAAAATTCATCGATAAAATAAAATAGAAAAATATTTGGAATCTAGTATAGAGAAAAAACTACAATATCTACTGTTAGTATAAATTAACTTAAGTTAACAATCCTGATATGAAACCTAACGAAAGTTTGGTTGATTTAAAATAACAAAAAAGTTAAAATTGCTAATGCTAAAATACAAAATCTGTAGTATAGAGAAAAAATTGCAATATCTACTTTTAGTATAAATATATCTAAATTACCAATCCAGATATAAAGTCTAATAAAATTTGAATTGTTTTAAAATAGGAAAATTAATAAAATTGCTAATGCTGAAATATTGAAATGAATAAAACTGCTAAAATTAGAATGCATTATGAGATTTAAAATAATGCTTTGAGTACAAAAATTATATTGACGTAAAATACCACCTATGTTTTTATTTGCGTTGCCAACTGAATAAAATCTTGAGCTTTTATAAAGTGGTGTTTACGTAGCTTCGGGATTCGTATGCGTTTGAGGGGATGTGAAATAGACAAAGTCGTGTATATTGTTTTCAATGCACCGGTTTATCTGACATGCGTTATGCGTTATTTTTCCACGGCCGTTCCTATTGAGTTTTTTTTCGCAGCTGTCCGCAGGTGGAAACGCATACGCATCCGGATGCTACGTAAACGCCACCTAAATGAATTTGGCAAATCGTTCCAAATTTGGGCTGCTCTGTATTTAAAGGAGTGTTTGCTTGATAAACATTATTAAACCTTGCATAAGTATCCCTGTTATTACGGTTGCTGAGCTGACCCATATATTCAATGGGCCAGTGGCTACAGTATTATAAATAATTACTGAAGAAAGCTAACACTCACCTCCCATAGTAATAATTACCCCGCTGGTTATACCATTCACCTGCGCCGCGAGACAAATTTCTAATTTTTAGGAACTATGACAATATTCTCTGGCGCAGTTAAGACTCACAACACGCTTATAATAATATGTTTGCCCGAACTTCTAAGCTTTTACTGTCTGGTGAGTAATAACGTGCACTTTATTCACGAGCTGTAGGTTTTGAGCGCAGAACGTCCTTCAGTTCCGCGGGCATATCATAGCCATACATGTATGTAACACCTGTAAAACTTGTTGCACAAATGCGCAGTAGTAGTAGCAGTTACTACGGTAGTAGCAGTAATATGACTTTTTGCCGCATCGTTAATACTATATTTCCCACAGTTTGCGATGACTCCATCTCCTGTCATCAAATCAGTTCTTTATCTCTGTACTTTGGTCGTCTTATGTCGTCTTATATACAACTGGCCTATATATTATATTAATACAGAACCGCCGATAAGCAGTGGCGTAGGTTTTGAGCTTAATGTGAAGATAATCAGTCACATTTAATCAGCTCTTGTGAGCATGAAATATCTAACTGGAATGCGTTGCATTGTCATTAATAGACCTGTAATGGTTCTAAGCCAGCCAAATTTGTGCTTCGTTTCATCTGACTGTATAACCTGCTAGTGCATCAAAAGTATCATTTAATATACTAAAATAACCACAAACTCAAACAGCAACACCCGATTACAGTTAAATCTACTAATTCGCAATACAAAAGTTAGCATGAAAAGAAACAGGTTTATTTCTACTTAGTACACTAGTACTCAGCAGACTAGTTGTCAACTAGTTGATCTATAACGGAGTTTAGTCAAGCAGCGTCCTTTCTTAGTCTATGTGTCTTCCTTACTCTATATATATAGGTACTTGTGTATGGCAAATGGGCTATCATTTACTCATACTATGGATTGTTATATGTTTTTGCCATTTACATATTGTTATAAGTTTGTGCGTTAGTCTGACGGCGATTTGTTCTGAATGAGGAGTAATGGCTGGTAGTACTGCCTAACAGACTTGTCTACATTTTCTACTGCACCTCGTCACGTGTTGGTAATTATCGCACAAAAGAGTTTGAACAAGTTTGTCATAAGGACTATATATATACGTGTATTGGCAATTTTCTACAATATGCATCATTCCTTGACTATATTCCGCGTTGAAAACATCTGTCTCTCTTATCTTCTGGATTTGGTACGGTAGTGTGGCTCGTGAGGCACTGATGCAATCTGAGTAGGTGATGTTGTTGGTTAGTGTCCAAAGTTGTTCGTGAAGCTACTGGAACATAGCCATCTTGTATTGCTTATTGTGGAACGTTATAATTATCTAGTGGGCTGTCGGGCTTTATTCATATCTAGTGTGGGAAGCCAGTGGTGTGGAGCGTTTTTTACTTAATCTATTTTTTAGTTTTTCAATTTTCATTGCGAGAAATCAAAAATGAACGGAGTTTTAGAAGAAACGACTCGTGACACCAATTTTATTAAGAAACCAACATCCAACAACGCGCGAATTATACCCGGGTCCACATATGGCTTAGAAGTGCGAATACAAGTACTGAACATTAAGATAAATGTTTTTTTGTTCATAATTAAATGCTATTTCTTAAGGTGTTATCGTTTTTTATCAATTGCATTTTTTATCAAGGGGACGTAGTCAGTCATCCGTCAACAGAAACTGCACGATACGCTTAGCAATCATGCACTTGCAAACTGAGCAGATGGTGCCCTCTGTCGATGATATTTTGAAATTTATGAACCGTAATGCAGAAAATTATAATCTTGAGTAGATCAACCTGATCAACTTGGTCCGATACTTTTTAACAATGTAATCCATTATCTCATTAACTTGATGAAGTCTACTACCAGTGGACGAAATGTGTACGTCTATATGCCTGATATGGCGTATTTAAGTACGTGTACGTCTATGCCTGATATGGCGTACATTGTTTAAAATATATATCATATTATGTATCATTGTATTTTGCTCTTGTAACATTACGAAGTAGGAATGGCATGTTACCCAGTGTTAAAAATGATTATGTACAAAAAAACAAATTCAAAAATGTACAAAAATCAAATTAACTGATTAACTAATTAAATTAACAGAATTATCACATCTGATTTTTGTTTTCTTTCTTATAGTCAGTTTTAGTAGGCTTGCACAATAAACAACGTGCAGTTATAAGTGCAGGACTGTTTCCGGTTTCCTCGTTTAAAAGTGCCTGTTCTGTTTTTTTACAAATTTGCAATAAATTTTTATTAAATTGTTAGCAGTTGCAACAGCCTAGTAGCTGAAGTGTAGGACCAACATTCGAACAGAGCAGCAGACCCAGTTATCAGAACTTTACAGTGATTTAGCAACAACACAGTGATTCCGTAGTACACATACTGAATTAGTAGTACCATTCCCAATAATTAATGTGGATTCCATGCCCACATCCAACTCCATCGAACTTCATCGATGGAGATTGAACTTCAAAACTTGTTGCTAATAGCAAGCGTTCCATGAACAACCAGACATTTGCCTTAATTATTGCCATTCCAATCCTTCGTATTCTGTCAGCAGACATGAGCATGAATATTATGTTGCTGACTGTATTGCATAAGCTTGAATGTCCTTTCACAATTTCAGTGTCAGAATTTCTCAACCACCGCATATGTGAAAACATAGATTCCTAAATGCCAGTCTTGGTGTATGCATGCAAACAGGGTATCTTGTGGAGAAATCGCATCCATCGTTTCAAAACAACAGCAACAGCAGTCAGCGCAAAGAGTGGATTGGCAGACAAGAAAAGCTTCACTTCCTGCGGACTGTGGTATCAATCATTATATGTATAGTTAAAGATCAAAAGGCATCAAAGCAGTCCCTGTTGCAAAAGGCACTGTACGTCTTAATTAGCAGTAAATACTTGTTGTTAAGCACTGTTCTTATCTCACAGTTGTTTATTTGTTCAAAGCAGCCGACATCCACCAATCCGCTTGTGTTAGTATTAATTTTAAGTTCAATTATTTGGCTTAAAATATGTAAACCAGAAGGGATGTGATGTAGTACTGAGGTCCAACGCGGCCATTATTTCACAATAGACGATGAATCGTACGAGTAACAATGAAGTTATTAATGTTCTGAGTAGTTGCAGAATTGATAGCGTTTGTGTATGTTATTAATTTAAAATCTAAGACTTGAGATTTTCTACTCAACTTGAAATCAACAACAAAATAAAAGCGCCACAAAAGGTAACAAAAATAATCATTTGCTGTGATGAAGAGAATTTGAAAACAATAATCATAATTTTTATTGACAAATATACGCACGCGAGGAAGATATATTCCTTCCATCACGTGTAATTAATTTACGGAATAATCAGAAGATACAGACCTTTTATGGATTGACCAATTAACCAGATTATTTGAAGTTTGAATATTGTGGTCGTAGGCCCGTATCGTTTTCACTTGCCAATTTAAGTAAATTCGAGAAAGGAAACCGCGACTAAGATAAATCCTCTTGCTGGAAATGAACTTGTAAAAGGGCAGAATAAAATAAAAAGACGCCGTTTAAGGTGGATTGAGCATGTGCGTAGACTACCTGATGATATTCCAGTGAAGATAACTCTTCAACAAGCCATAGAAGCAGGTAAAAAACCTGCAGGAGAACAAATGTTAACATATTTAGATTTAAACGACACAAGTTGTAGCGTTTTCGTTTTGTTAGTGCCACTCGTTCTAGTCAACATAGAAAAAACTCTAATCTATTTTTGCGCATTAGAATAGTTATTAGTTTTTAATGACAAAAATTGTGAAATCACTCGTCTTTAAGCTTGATTACTTAAATGTCTATCTACTGCACAGTGTGAATGTTATTTTTGTGTGAATACTTACTGTTGTAGTGAAAAATTAAAAAAAAAGTTACTTGTTAGGTGATAAATGGGTAAAGTAAAATGCCATTCTTAAAATCCAATATGGCGTATTAGTTTTCGCGCTTACGAACAAAAGACTAGATTTAGTTAGTACTGTAATTATTCTTTGAAGTGGTTTAGTTGTACAGTAAATTAAATTATTTAATAACTATTTGATTGAACTTGGGTTTAATCTAGTCTTGGTAATATCTTAGAAATTCAAAAAAAAAACTTTTTTCCAGTTCATCTAAAAGTTATTATAGTGTAAACTCACCTTAATGTTTATTGTGACAGATTTCAAAAGTCCATAAAAAGGGAATAGGTAGTAAGATGCACTTGTTATATTTCCACTAATAAGGAGCTCACTGTGTCTTGATGTTTGCTGTGCTGCCGGGGGTGCTCCACTCAGAGCGAAGCGGCCACTAGGGCCTTAGAATAAGGTAGTGAAAGGAAAACTAATAATCTTTAAAATAGTGTGTAACTGAGTCAAGCTATTTAAGGCGGGGTTTGTATGATAGGCTAATTATTGCACTGTGATGTCTTAGCACTAAAGCGTAGATTGAAATTAAGATCCTAATTAACTAATTTGATGAATCTGAGAAATAGCAATAATAAGTAGATAAAATAAAACCAATATATATAGCTACAAATTAAGTTTTACCTAAAACGCTGTAAACTAAATTGAACCCGTCAGACCAACATGAATGATAGAGCTGATAATAACACTTTGTGGGTTAGTGATAAAACTGAATTAACAGAGACGGCGACAACTATAGGTGAATATGTTCACATTATTGCAGAAAAAAATGAAGGTTGTAATGATGATATTACTACTACAGAAGATGTGAATGAAGCCGAAGGAGATATAAGAACAAGTGACGATGCTGTGAAAGATGGATTAGAAGTACAGAGTAAAGATACATGCAGAATATGCAACAGCTTGAATGACGATTTTGAGATGATGCAGTGTTCAGACTGTTTTTATTGGGCTCACATTAGGTGTACGAAACTTCCAGGATATCAGCTACAATAGTTTAAGATAAAGAACAGAAAGTTTTCGTGCCAAGATTATGACGTAAAAAGTACAAGATTGATAAGGCAGCAGCTGCAACATGGCCCGGCGTATGTGGTGAACCACAATTAGACAAAATTGTTAACAAACTGAAAATTTAACTAAAGGAGTGTGATGAATTCAATAAACATCTCTCCAGTGAGATCCTTAAATTGCAAAGTGAGTTAGCTGATGTTTTGCAACAGAACATTGATCTGGGAGATAACATAAATGAGTAGCAAAAAGAAATAGCTGAATTAACTAAACGCCTGTTCACCTTAGAGAAAGATTATGAAAAAGCACAAAATCAACAGTGGGATCAAAATAAGTCAAATGCAAGTGAAATGAATAAACTGAAGCAAGAATGTAGTAGGTACAAAATAAAGTTGGAAAAGAAAGTGTCACAAGTACATGAAAACAGTAGAACTATTACAAATATAAACAAGTATGTTGAAGACTTGATGATGACCAATGAAAAGTTAGAATTTGAAAATGCATCTAATAGTAACAGAAATGAAACGAGACAAAAGTGGAAATAAGTGATGATATGCGCAGTGAAGGAAGTGATGATGATAGTGAAGGAAAGGCTGATATAAACGATGTGAAGGATAATCATCATCACATTAGTGAGAGTGATAAAGGTATTATTCAAGCAAATGCAAAAAAATTATGTAGATACTGCGCACAACGGCTGTACTACCTGTTCGAAGATAAGTGTGAGTTCCGCCATTACTTGTTAAAAGGTGAGCATATTGAAGATCGAAGCTTTCGTAAGAGTAGAATATCCCAACAGAGACTCTTGTGTCGCACATTTCAAAGGGGTCTATGGTGTGAACGAGGGTGTAGTTATAATTGTAGACATTATTATTTGCCAGGTGAGCAAAGAAATCGTGGTGATAGAAAAAATAGATCCGAGGAATCTGGCATAAGCAGAGAATTGTGTTGGAACTTTGAACAAGGGATAGAATGTCCAAAAGGTGACCATTGTGGATTCAGACATAGATATACTGATTGGTAAAATAAAGAATTAGAAGAAGGAAGCTGGGTACCTAGTTACCAAAGAAACGTTACACAAATAGATCTATGTGTAGGCAAAGACCCTTTCAAAGGAGAAATGAGTTTTCAGTAAACGTAGATAATATAATTAGTAGAAGGGAAAAAATCAGTTAGAAGGACTGAACAGCAAAGTAAATTTTTTAATGCAAAGACTAAATCCCGTGGAAAGTCATATATACTCCAACAGAGATATATGGAATTAAGTCCACGGGCAATATTATCCAATGGAGCAAATGGGGGCTCAGCAAGTCAATTCCCAACAGTAAATAAGCGTAAGGAAAATAAGAAAAAATAAAGAAGATTAACAAGAAAAAAGAAAAAATATAAAGATTTCAAAATTTTATATATAAATATTTGGGGTATTAAATCTAAATTAGAATCCTTAAAAGAAATTGTTTATAAAAAGAATCCAGTCATAACAACAATACGCGAAACGCACTTGCTTAATAACGAAGCCATTGAATTACCCAGTTACCATATTTTTTACAATAATAGAGAATTAAATAGAGGAGGGGAATCATCTTAGCTATTTTAAAAGAATTCATTAATGTGACAGTTTGTGTGGATTTTCAAAATGATTGTGGTGAAACACTGTGCATTTTAATGAATAATAATAATAAATTTAAAATCCGTATGGGAGTAATATATATCCCACAAGAAACTAGAACAGGTGCAAATCTTTTAGATGCCATGTACAAAAAAATTCAAGAGCAAGTAAAAAAGGCAAGAATTGAAAACGAAAAAGTCCTATTAATCTGTGATTTTAATGCGAAAGTTGGTACAGTGATCAAGGGTAATACAAAAGAGATATCAGTAGCAGGCAAAAAATTGATTGAACTAGTAAAAAAGGCAAAATTAGTGTTAATAAATAGTCTTGACAATTGTTCAGGATTCTGGACAAGAGTTCAAGGTAGCCAGAAATCTGTTATCGATTATGTGATAGTGAGAGAAGATGATGTTAATTCAGTCGATTATATGCTCATCGATGAAGACAAACTCGATGGGCCTTTCTATGTAAAGAAAAAAGAAAATGATACACAGTGTGTTTATAGTGATCACAACACTATTTTGGTTAGGATTACTTGGAAAAATGTTTATAGCAGACAAGGAAAAGGGACCCAGAGAAATTTATAGTAAATGAGGCAAATCTTACTAAGTTTAAAATCTTAACTGAGAAAAGTGCTTTAAGCAAAATATGGGACGAAGATGATAGTATTCAATCAAAATGTACAAAATGGTAAACGGAAATTAGTTCTATTATGAATACATGTTTTACAACATGTAGAAAGATGAAGCAAAATAATAATTTGAAAGTAGTTAAACTGCTAATGAAATAAAAGAGAAAAATTAAACGATTACTGAAACAAGAATTGAATATAAAATCGGAAAATAGCATAATATTAAAAGTACAAAAACAAAGAATAATCGAAATGATATTTAAATATCAGCAATTTCAGTTTGTTAATAAAACTAATAGAACTGTTCAGATGATTAGACAAGAAAATGGAATAAAGTCAAATGCCTTTTAGGAATTTTACAAAAAGATTATAGTTAAAAAGAAAGAGGATATAGTATCAATTAGAAATGCTGATGGAGTTTTCATAGAAAGCCCAGCCGAAATACTAAAAGAGTTTGAAAATTATTATGAGCACCTACTAAAACCAATCAATGCTACTACTCCAAGGGAAATTGAAACTCAAGTAATGGTAAATAAAAGTATAAGTCAGCTGCAAAAAATTGTTTTAGGTAATAACGTTTATAGAACAATTACAAAAAATGAATTGGTAGATGAAATTAAGTCATTAAAAAAATCAAAAGATGTATACAACTGGAAAAATAAATGTTAATGAATGCGGGAGGTGACTTAATTGACAGCATTGTTAAAATGTTCAAGTGTATATACGCCAATCCTGATAGCATACCTAATGAATGAAAAGAAATGGTGATTAAATCTCTGTATAAAGGAGGTGGATCAAAGAGAGAACTGGTTAACAGACGAGGGAACTTCTTAACATCAACTATTAGCAAATTATTTGAAAGGATTCTCATAAAAAGAAACAGTGACATATTAAACAATAACATCAGCAATTTGCAGTGTGGAGGGCATAAAAACAGAGGACAATCACATCACCTTTTTACACTAAGAGCTATGTTAGATTATAATAAACTGATGAATACAGAATTATACGTATTATTTGGTGATGTTGAAAAGTGTTTTGACGGATTATGGCTATAAGATTGCATCCATCAATTATGGAAATTAGGATTTAATTCTCGTGACACACCATTAGTTTATAAGCTCAACTGTGAAGCTAATGCCAAAATTAACACACCTGCTGGGGGGATTTACTAAAAGTATTAAACTAACTGAAAATGCAGGGCAGGGCATGCCAATAGGAACAACTCCATGTGGGATAACTATGAACGATATAATAGGTATACAGTATCATCCAGTGACAATGTTTGGTCCTGATTTAGAAATTGGTACCCTCTTATATGTGGATGATGTGTTATCAGTATGGACTTAGTGATTAAGGCAGCAGAGCATTTTAGGGAAATAGAAAATCAAAAAAATGATGATCTTTAACTTAAAAAAAAACAAAGCACATGGCAACTAATATGACAAAAAAAAGAAACAATAAAGAACTAATATTGAGTGTAAAAATGGCCAAATTAAGCAAACTCTTGAATATAAATACTTGAGAGATTGGTTTAATAGCAAAAATAATTATCAGCTTATGTTTGAAAAAAGAAAAGATAAAATGAAATTTATGATTTTAGAAATAATGAACATTGGTAATGAATCTAAAGTTGGAATTACTGTTACAGCTATTCGGCTAGTGCTGTATGAAAACACAGTAATACAATCAATAATCAATAATGCTGAGACTTGGACCAATCTCACCAAATCAGAATTAGATAAATTAGAAAGTATACAAAAAGAAGCACTAGCAAAAATTTTATGTCAAAAAGATAGTACGACATATTGGGAAACGTTAAGTGAAAGAAAAACCTTGCCAATGATTTGTAGGGTAGACTATAAAAAATTAATGTATTATCATCTGTTAATGAACTGAAATGATGAAAGAATGGCAAAACAAGTTCTAAAAGTGCAAATAAATAATAACTTTAATAAATGCTGGTATTCAGAAATCAAACACATCATGAATAAATATAATATTGATATAAATGTAATAGCCAAATCTACATGGAAAAACTATGAATGAAATTCATTTATTTATAGAAAAAGAACTTAAAACTAAAATAGAAACTATGATAAATTGAGATTTTAAAAAGCAGAAGTTTCCAAAGGCAAATGTTTGTCAAAAAATGTAGGTTAGTCGAAATGAAAAATATTATGGCAATTAGACTTAATGTGGTAGATGTTAAAGCAAATTTTAAAAATCTGTATAAAGGGGATCTGAAATGTTCTTTATGTCAGGGTAGCAGAGGATACTACTGAGCATCTTTTTGAATGTAAAGCTGTGTTTATCAACAAGTTAGGCCTATCTGCACAAGATATAGGTGAATGGAGCATAGATAAATTATTACTGACTAGGATGTATGTTAATGAGCTGTTGAAACTAAAAATATAATTAAAGACGAACAGTAAAGGCAAGTTGAGATAAAAGATATTTGGTGTGATTTGTAAAACAAGTTGATCGTGTTGTTGATCTCGCAAACAGACACTTTTTATTGATGTCTGTTTGCTCGCCACTGGTGGTAAAGAGGATCGAGCATATCCACGGTATCCATGGTAGCAGTAGCACTGATCCTTAGAGATAAATGCACTTGGGGCATTGCAGCGAGTAGGGATTCCTGGCATAGGGAAGTGAACAGAATCATGTCCCTAGACGTATGATTCATTGGATGATGAAGATGATGATGATGGTAGAGTCACTAGAATGTCACTGTAACTGTAGTCACTCACAAATAAAGATGTTTGAAATTTAAGATTAGCTAAATTAGTAGTATTTTTTTATTCAGTTTCAAAATAGATTTTAAAAGCAGTTATTAAGTATTTTTTATCTTTAGTAATTAGCCTGTTATTCCTTGATTTACTTCAGAAAAATATTAGAAAATTTGTTAGTAGGTAATTTAATTTTTATCTAACTGAATTGATACTGTTTTTGCTATAAAGAATTTCAATATTGTATTATTCAAGAGTCTTTGGATAATCTAAGTCAGACTTGGCTGTTAAAATCTATTATTTCCAACACTGATCCCTACATCTTATATAAACCTATACTTCTATACACCAAATAAAAACAACACGAAAGTTTCAGTTTCTTCTTGAGTTGCTTGTCATACATGTAGTATAAGACTTAATTCTTAATCTTTTTAACAGTGCAGTGGAAAGTAATTGTGACTTTTGCAGCAACTATATCCATTTAAGATCTCCCATATTGGCAGAAAGACATTTAAATACAAGTATTTATTCAGCTAGCATGGCAAGTCTACATTCAGCTAACCTTTATAGGTATCAAGTAATTAATATATTTGTCTCTTTTGCGTGTAAACAGTTCTGCTGCAGCTCCTCCTGCTTTTTGATGTTATTGTGTATATACCATTGTCGTTTGTAATGTTCTTTTAAATTTTTGTATTTTTTCCTTAGGTCTACTTAATTTTTTACCTGTTGTAATTCTTCTGCTCCTTAATCACTGTCATTAATGTATCTATTAGTAAATAAGGGGTGGCTTGACTGGATGACCATGTGGTTTGTTTACCATTCCATCCCTATGAACTCTTTTTTAAAATATGCTCTATAATAATATTACTAATGTGCAAGAGATTTAAAAGAAATTGAATGAATATTGTATCAAGCAATTGCTGTAATACTGGTAGTTACTTACTTACTTTTTTTAGATGTAATCAGCGATTCTATGGAAACTAATGCCAAAACTGGCTTCTGAGTTAGCAGTAAGTGTCTCCTGTTAGTTTTCTATTATTATTCATCTGCCTTGGCAGATATACATATCAGTTAGTCAGTTACCTAATTTTACTGAGTTCCGTTGGCATCAGGAATTGTGTGAAAATATAAAATTGTTTTACTTGACAAAGAATAAGTTTACTGATAATAACAAAATTATGATATAACAGTACAGTATATACAAAAAAATACAATGACATTGTGGCACTACAGCACATTATTCTTACACCTTTTAACGATTGGTTTAACACCAGTAGTGTTTCTTTTGCGAACTTAGCAGCAGTAGAGCATTTGTGCACAATTATACAGTTATTGTGGCTGATCTGGTTTTATAAATATGCCTGCTGCTATCAAGGTAAGATATATTAATAAATAAATACCATGTAAATAACTATATAGTGGGTTTTATTGAAAAAAATCACACCATAGCAGCAATGACTGAATATGGTGTATTGATTTTTGCAGTGGCACTATTGGCTGCTTTGCATCCTCCCAGATTTTGGCCTACAGTACTAAAATTTCAAGTTTCACATGATAGTTTAAAACTTTAAAAGACAGTTGGTGTTACCATACTGATTTGAGAATCTGTCTTCCAGTTATAATTACCCTGTCAAGTGGCTTTGCCACCTAACCTAGTTACCAACCGGTTCATGTCCCAGTATCTTAGGAATTTCACAGTTTAATTACCTAATAGCTCTCTTAAGTGCTACTTTCAGTAGTTAAGTAACATCAGACATAACAAGTCTTTAGATAGGTGAGACATTTTGCAGAATGATTATTTCATATTGTTCCCCTGCAAAATGACAGAAAAAGTGATTTTTAAGTGAATCAAACTCTTTTCTTAGTAATGGTCTAAGAAGTTTCAAGTATCTAGTGTAAGGTAACAAAGTCTTATCATGCTAAGCATCGTAGTTTTAAATCGTCGTTGCAGTGCCAGTATTGTTGCTGTGTGTTGCCATTAATATTATCGCAATTGCCTCTATTGCCATTACCACCTTTGTTAACACAGTTGCCGGCATTGGTATTGTAGTTATTGCCATTGCTGTTACAATCGTTAGTGCTATTAGTCCTACTGAAACTGTTATTGCCATTTCTTTTGTTCACTGTATACATGTTCACACATGCTGAGTTTTGCCAATTTATACGTCCAATTTATTAGACCATATAGATAGCTTAGGTCTATGTTGCATACCAGTTAGTATATTGTACTTCATGAGTGAAGCCAAAATTATGGCTACTTCTCAAAGTGAAGCCTATTGCGGCTACTATTTGGAGAAATTGTTTAGATATTAGAATATTCTGTACTATATTTTTTACAAAATTCTGCTAACAATCAATGACAATATAATGATTATAAGTAAAATAAGGAAGGATTTAATGTTCAACAGTCTCTAAATGGAACAACTAAATATAATAAGAAATTTCAATTAATCAAAATTCGTCTGTCTAAATGACTGCATGCTAGAATAGCTAAGCCATGTATTGACATTTCTTACGTGCTGCACAAAAATTACTGTTGCATGTTTTACGATTATTAGAAAAGTTTAGATAGCCACTCCCATTTCTGAAATTTTAGGAATTTCAGCTTATTTTTTAATTTCTAGAAATTATAAAAAGTACTAATATATAGTGACATTTGGTAGTGCAGTTTGAGAACACTGTTCTAAAAGAACACAAAACTGTTTAAACATAATAGTAGTGCATATGGATAAGTAATAGTAAGATGTTCCATTTAGGGAACATTGGCCATTAATTGGTTGAGATACGTATATGCGTACATTTACAGCAGTATCACTAATAATAAGTAAAGCCATTATGACGAATTTTGAAAATTGCTGCTTTATGTATATGTCCAATTTGTGCACAGCCATGTGTTAATGAGGTGAGATGTGCAAAAAATATCAAAATCAAACTGTTGATGGGGATGGATTTTCTTCCCAAAAGTGCTTCAGTGGCCTGTTCAGTTTTTAAAATTTCACAAGCTGTCTTTAGTTTTTAGGTACCTATTTTCCACTCTAGGGTCAATCTGGATTATATATATATATTGTTTCCGTGGTAACATCTGTCTGCCATTTGTTTTGTTCTCAGTAAGAAATTACTTACAACGTTTTTTTTTTGTCTTTTTCACAGTATGAGCAAACCATTGTGTGGTTGTATATAGTATATCACTTGTTTGTTTGACAAATAAAAAGTAATTTCATAATTCTCAATAAAACAAATTCTTTGAGAAGGTACGTAATCATCTATCTTTGTTATTTTGAAGTAATTTTGCTGCCGCTGTGTCAAGCCATTGGCTTTTGGAATTGATATTTAAACATGGGAACTAGTGGAAAACAGCAATTTCCGTAAGTAGTTTTTCTTTAGTTTGCTTTTTAATTTGGCACTAGATAATTTTTATCCAGAATGAAGAAAGAACAAGAAAATTATTCAAATAACCTTATAAATAACTCCTTTTTCGATTTGTTTTTGTGTTATTCTAGCGTATAAATGAAAAAGAAAAGAAATGATTTTGTAAAGGTAATCTATATGCAGTGACATGTACTAAATTTGATACGATAGCAATAAAAACTAATTTTTCATGTCGATACGATAATCGATAATTATTGATACGACAATTATCGATCCTTATCGTTATTCGATATCCCTACTTACAGTAATAAATTTTAGTGAAAGTCTTATGTAAAATAATTTTAATCTAATGTCTTTTGTAGGTTGATTCCTAAAATCATAAATGCTGGAATCGCCGGTGTCGTTGGAGTCACTTGCGTCTTTCCTATTGACTTGGTAAAAACACGACTGCAAAATCAGCAAATCGGACCTAATGGGGAAAGAATGTACAACAGTATGTGAGTATTTTTATATATGCCTATCATAAAATCAGTTTGATGAGCATGAATGATGTTACAAAAAGTTCATTTAAGAAAATATCTACTTTTATGGACATCAAGTGCATAGTCGATGAAAAACTTGTTACCCAACGTTTTGCTTAAATAGCTTTCTAAAGTGTTGTGACTTTATTTTAGCTGTCAAAACAAAAATAATTTTCAAAACGTAATTCATTTTCTATCCACTTTGTATCTGAAGATGAAATAAAGTTTTTATACTTGAATATTCTATAATATTACTATATATGGAAGTATTTTCTGCATGAATCAGCACATCAGCCATGAGCTGGGTGCCAAATTTCACTTAGCAACTAAATTGCTTTTGCACACTGTTATCATGTAAAGAAAATAGAAACTGATTCTGGTGGTTTAATAATCTGCACCATGACCATCACCGATTATAACAATATCCACAGCATGAAATTAACTGACATCACGCACGCACCCTCGCATGCACACACTCGCTCTCACACACCCAAACCCAAAGCAGTCAATGCTTATTTTTTTGCTTACTGGCATTATCTTACTTGATAAATGGCAAAAGAGATAAGTAACTATTTGTCCATTTGCCACAAGCTGTTAGAAATAGTGACTTTTACCCTTTTGCTATTAGCTTTTCTAAGTCTAATACCAAAGGAAGAGAAACCATTGTTTTACATTAAACTTTTTAACACCTAGTATAAAAAGACTTAGGTTGGCACTATAATTTTGAAAGAAGTGCATTTATTATGACAATTATACCTTCAAAGACACTCTATTCTGCTTTTATTCTGTTATAAAAAAGCATCTGAAAGCAGGAAAAGAGAGAGTGAAGAACTACCGAACAGTAAGGACCAAGTTACATTTAGTTGTTACTATATAGTCTCGTATTGCCAGCTGGTAGAGTACAGAGCTTTTTATTCTCAAATGTAAATTATTTGACCTGTGTATATGTGTAAGTATATATATATTGGATGTATGACATCTATTAATTATGTGACTTTGTTCTAGGTTGGATGCTGGGAAGAAGGTTTTCAAAGCAGAAGGATTTTTCGGCATGTACCGAGGTAGGTGATTTTTTGCATCTGTTTTTACTGAAATTGTTTTGTTTCTTACTAAAACTTCCACTGTGTTTACATGTTTTCAAATTTCAAATTTTACTTTTTTCATGTCGCATGCACAATGTATGCAGAAACGCAATGTGTGAATATGCATAATGTACATAGAGAGACAGAAAGTCAGCCCTACATTGCATTTCTGAGGAAATGGTAACTTGAAATTTTTGCTGCAGTCTCTTTTTCTGTTTCTTCTCTCTCTCTCACTCACTCTTCTTTCCTTCTCTTTGTGTTTTTCTGTTATCTTTTTTCTCCAGCTCTCTTCCTTCTTCTGTCATCTTCTCCTTTTCTCGCTATTAAATGAATCCTGATAGATTGCAAGTAGGCGTCAAGTGACAAGTAATAAAATGAGCTTCTGCAGTAATTATTGATAACAATGTAATAAAATAATAATAAACAATCTGCTGGCATCTTATTTTTTCTTACAGGTTGTGCTGTTAATGCATTGCTTATTACTCCAGAGAAAGCCATTAAGCTGGTTGTTAATGATTTAGTGAGGCACTCTCTAAGCAAGGATGGGTAAGCCAGTGTAGCATGTTGCTAGGTTTTTTGCAGTTTTTTAATCTTGTTATTTTGTAGATATTCATTTAGTTCTCCTAGTTTTTGGAGACAGACAGGAATGTCCAAAAAATAGTCATTTAAGAGCTTTTAATGCCTGCTACCAAGCAGTCTCCAAAACCTTTTCTTATAATTTCTGTTATCATTGTAATTGAGTATCTTGCACTAAATGTTTTGCTAGTGTCCAGTAAAGGACATCACTTAATTATTTGTGTTGCCATTACCCTATTTTTGCAATAAATGTGCAATAGCTAATTAGTGAAATTTTTAGGTATGGTATTTCCTTAGTTCATAATTAGGCATGTTTTAGAAAACTTGGCTGTTCTGCTTCTGTTATTTCAGAATTTATCAGATCGGCAAAAGTATGGATGTAAACTGCTCAAGCAAATTTCCGCATTCTTTAGCGAAAGTGTAATGTTATTTTGCTGACGTATTATAACGAGTTGTTATCCTAATTTCTAGCACTAGTTTGTCATTACCCCGCCAAGTTATTGCTGGAGGTTCAGCTGGATTTTGTCAAATCATTATTACTACACCAATGGAATTGCTCAAAATACAGTTACAAGATGCTGGCCGACAAGGTAATACGTATACGAGTCTTTTTCTTTAAAGAAAGACCGGACGATTGTTTAGACTCAATCTCATTTTAATTTACTGTCCAAAATATACATTTTCGTGCCTATAAAGTTAACATTTGTTTCTTATATTTGAATAATTAGCTTAGAAAGTTAATTAACAGCAACCGAACACAGCTATTGCTTACTTCAGAAACTAGCCACAGTTTGTGCAATGGCAGGCATCTTCCCTTGCACATCAAACACATTTGTATAAATGTTACAGTACTGTTTAAACGCATGATGTCACGAAAAATGTGCTTTACATCATATGACGTCAGAAACTAACACTGCAGTTCATGATCCTACTTATCATGGTACCGTCTTCTATTTGTCGGCCACGCGAATGTGACAAAAACGCGCCGCTGCCAGTCTTAGTAGATTCACCAAGCCGCCTGTAGCTTTGAAAGTTTAACGAAATTTGAGTATCCGAGGTAATTATTATTTAATCTAAGCTTTGATTTAAAAAAAGCTATTGTAGTTTTCATTATGTTAGAGCATTCTTTATCCTGAACTAATGTTTACACAATCATCCGGTTTTCCTTTAAATGTAAGCATCCAATAATGCAGTATGTATTATTCAGTCTGTGTTTTTGTGTGTTTAAATTAAAGTCCATCTAAGATATGATAGTTTTGATAGCTTTTTCAATTGTTAAGTATTGTTTCAATGGGAAAGATTCTTTGAGCAGCATGACGACCACAATACTTTGTTCCTATTGCATGCACTTTTAATAGATTAACAGTTAATAATTAATTTTGTGGGCAAGGGAAGAAAGAGAAACATGGAGGAAAGTGAGAGAGAAGGGAGAGAGAAAGAGAGCGAGAGAGAAAGAGAGAGAGAGAGAGAGAGAGAGAGAGAGAGAGAGAGAGAGAGAGAGAGAGAGAGAGAGAGAGAGAGAGAGAGAGAGAGAGAGAGAGAGAGAGAGAGAGAGAGAGAGAGAGAGAGAGAGATATAGAGAGAGAGAGAGAGAGAGAGAGAGAGAGAGAGAGAGAGAGAGAGAGAGAGAGAGAGAGAGAGAGAGAGAGAGAGAGAGAGAGAGAGAGAGAGAGAGAGAGAGAGAGAGAGAGAGAGAGAGAGAGAGAGAATCTAAAGATGCATTTCTTTTTTTAATTCTTTCAGCTGCAAAGAATGTAGGTGAGGTTAGTGGAGTCAAACCACCCAAAGTTTCAGCTGCTCAAATCACACTCAATTTGTTACGGACAAAAGGCATTACTGGACTCTATAAAGGCACAGGTGCCACCATGTGTCGTGATGTAACATTTTCATTCGTCTACTTTCCCCTGTTTGCAAATCTAAATAAGCTGGTATGTAATTTAGATGTTCTAGTATGGCAACATTAGTGTTTATTCAAGCTACAGTCAAACCTCTTTATGCCGCCTATTTTGGGACTGCAAAAAAAGTTGGCATTAAGCAAATTTGGCATTATAACGAAGTGCATTAATACATATATGTCTATACAAAAACAGACATTTTGTTTTGCCATAAATTTTGTCATCAAATGAGATTGGATTATAAAGGAGGGTATTATAGCGACGTTAGACTGCAGTTTTTCATTTCTGAGGTGGTGGATTTGAGTCATGCCACTTGTGATCAAAAACTGTGATACTTCCTCCTTTTCTTCAAGCGTGTGGAGTTACCTGATAAAAATAGCTAATAATTACCAGCCTAACATAGTCCCCGACTTCCACTCGTTACTCACGTTGATGAAGGTATAGATGTAGGGTGCTAGCTGTTAGATAAGCAAGTTTGCATTTGGCCATACATATGTGCAACAAGCTAATTAATCATCAGCTAATTAATTTGTAATATTCTGAGCTACAAGCTCTGTAATTTTGCAAAGGTAGTACTTCTCATTTCGTCTATTTTGTCTAGAGAAATCAGTGTAAACCTTTGCTTTTTTATGAGCTGTGTTTCCAAAAAGTTCAAAACTTTCCTTCCGCATCTGCATCCAAAACTATCTATTGAGACACTTAGTAGCTTTTTTACTGCATTTACAATGTGTCTATTCCCAATAAGATTGTAACTAAGTATCTAATTAATCGGTAAATAGGTATACAGTTTGTCGAAATATGTCAAGTACAGTATTAGCAGTAGTTGGCTTGCTGTTGTTGAAAAAGCTGTTGGACGTTGTCAATGGATGTTTGAAAAACTGCTTGTAAAACTAACAAAGCAATAAAAATTGTAAAGTAGGTCTACGAATTGAAACCAAACAAAATCCTCAGTGAAATATTGAAAAAACCGGGTCTGACTTGGCATATTGCTAGATTGATTTTGATAACTGTCTTGTATGACTTGCTATTTGTGCTGTTCGTAATCAGCATTGATTAGCGCACCAAACTGCCTGCAAAATGTAATGTCAATTTCATGATATTCATTTTTTGTAAATGGCACCTTTTATATAATAGTTTTTATTCGAAAAGAGAAAAAGGAATATGCTGTAAAATGCATAGTGTTTGGTATGATTTATATACAGAATGCTCAGCTTATTTGTAGCATTAATGCATAATAATATGATAATAGAAATATAAACTTATATTGTAAATAATTAGTTGTAGGAAATACTTGTTGGAAAGTAACAGCATTGTGCATGGTTGGCCAATGTTAGCATAATGGTAGTTGGTATGGAGTTTAGAGACTAAATATTGCCTGGTCAAACAAAAAAAGTATAACTTACTTGCAACAACTGACTATATGGGCAAGCCACTTACTCGTAATGTGCATGTTTAGGGACCACGCAAAACTGATGGAAGTGGAGAAGCCGTCTTCTACTGGAGTTTCTTGTCAGGTTGTGCTGCCGGATCCTCTGCTGCACTGTTTGTGAACCCATTTGATGGTACTTCCATCCTTTATTTTTGAGGATGATGTTCTATTCATTTTTGATTACGTAGTTTTATCTGATCAGTAATTTAAATTCAGGGTGCATTTACCAACTGTTATATTTTAAACACGAATATAGGTAAAACCGTTATTTCATGCTTAATCTTCTAATCTTAAAGCCTTTTGTAGAAATACTAACAAAGCCTCACAAAAACTGAATCTGTAAATGAATCAGCTAGCAAACACTGTTATTATGCTAATGATCAATAATGCGTAAACAGTCCATACTTGTCATACATTATCAGAAATAGCAGATGTCACATGAGTGGGCTAAGACCCTGTATAAGTCGACTGCACTTTCTTAGTGCAAAATTGAAATGCTGGCTTTCGTTTTTGGGAGTTTTCTAAATAATTTTTGCACTTAGCAGATCATTCGTTTTTATATTCTAGGAGAGTGCTTATTTCTATAGTCAAAATAGTTTCAAAAAATTTTAATTTCAACGTTTTTTGTTTTGTTAATTTTCATAAAAATCAGCTAGGTCCCTGTAGTCAAAGTAGACTTGTTTAAACCCAAGGTTTCCAGAAGACAAGCTATACGCATAGTGCCCTCTGCAGAATGAGAATCAAAAGCATATCTAGTGTGACACCTAATACCGTGCCATTTTCTAGCTTGAATAATTATAAGTATTGCAGAAAGCAGGCAAAGAGATTCTTTTGCTCCCGATTTTTTTCCATTTGCCCTCAGTCAAAAAATAAAATGGAACAATGGGCAACCGAGTCTAATCACTTGATGTCCAGCATGTGACAAATAGAGGCCATTCTGATAGTAACAATAAACGACCACATAAATACTCAAACTTTCCATATTAATATAACTAGAAAGATCTAAGATAACAACTAATTCTTATCCAGCATATTGTGGTGGCATATTGTTGCATCAGTTTTTGAGTCATTTTTGTTCTGCTTCAGTGGTAAAAACGCGATTACAATTACTGACGACTGCTAAAGGTGACAGAACTTACACTGGAATTGCAGATGCCTTTGTGTAAGTCACTTAAGCCATTTTTACAGCATGCTTACATATATCATTGATTGTAAATATAATAAAAATTATTTACATATACTTAAATTCATCCACTAGCAATAGATGTTACCTGGGATAAGGCTTGATGGTACATGCAGTTTGTTGTGTAGGTGATATTGATATGACATAATGTACATTGGATTTTTTAAGTGTGTGGTTCACTAAATTTCACTTCAGTTCACTGCATTCTATTGGTAAATGATTCTGCTGTTGTTTGATTCTTGCAATGAAGTCTTCTTTTTGAGGAGTTAATATAACTCAGCACGCAAATAATGTGTTTAGTCTTTCTAGTATCTTGGTAATTTACATGGTTTGTAAAGGTTTTCTCAGGTGATTGTGAGTTTTTTAATTTAATTAATTTGGTCAATTATATTTTTAATTTAGGAATTACTAAGCGGCGTAAATTTTTTTATCATATTGAAAGTGAAAACTACTAATAATTAGAATTAATGGCAGAATAAATAAAATTGTTTTTTTAAAGGCATTCCTATGTGCATAGTAACACGAATTAGGTTAGCAAAAGCCCTTTCTTGTTCTAAGAAAATGTGTAACGATACATGCAGAGAGATATGATGATGTGATGATAATAATATAATTTGACATAACTGTACTTGGAACTGTATAGCGGGTAATCTATTATCTGGTGAGTTGAGAATGGAAAATTTCGTGTAGGTGGGAAGTTTGGTTTTAACTGTTTTACAATTTATAATTATAGCCAGTTTTTTAAATTTTATAGTTTATCACATGAAATGGTTTTTGTTTCGAAAGATGATTATTAATTCGTCATTGTCAGCCATGCCTCAGATGGGTTTCCAACTTTTAAAATGAAAATACTGACTATAACTTTCATGAGATTCCACTTTTATCACATTGTCATTATGTCACTGTCATTTACAGGCAAATCTTCAAACACGAAGGAGTTAAAGCATTTTTCAAAGGTGGAGCAGCACGTATGATTGTGATAGCACCTCTCTTCGGCATCGCTCAAATGGTGTACTATTTTGGAGTGGCCGAGAAACTTATAGGAATTGAACAGCATGCTACAATTTAGAAATTTCCTGAAAACTGTCACGTCTTTATGCTGCTGCCTAGTCGTGATCTGGTGCTAGACACAGGCACAGTAGTAGAATTAGAATCAGTGTTAGGAATATGTTGGATTGGTTGGTGAAAGCACTGCTTACTGTTATTTAGTTGCAAGATAATGACTGTATTAGAAGTTCGTAGAAAATTAGGAATGTTGGGAATCGATTATAGGCTTTCTTGAAGCTTCATGGAGAGTTTACTGTTGTTTAGTCACATCTGTGGCTTTAAAGACGAAGTTAACATAGTTGCATTAAAAAGCACTGTTTTCTATGGCAAATGTAACACGTCATAAAAGTTTTAAATCATTTCTTGCAGTTGAAAGTTCTAGGTCAAGAGAAAAATTAAATAAGTATAAATGTACATACACAGTCATCAGGTCTTTTGCCTTGTATTTCATATTAAATGTTTCAGCCACGGATCTTCACATTTAAAAGAATTTTGTCACTGAAATACAGGCAATCTTTTCCAGCTTTTGATGGCATCTTTGATAATTCCATTTTAATTAGTACTAAAATGTAATCTAGTAAGCAACAATGTTGTTTACTGAATTTGTGGCTATTACCTCACTGAAATACTGTTACACACAAAAAGCTATTTTACATACAGCTACATCTTTGACAAGTTTTTTACACTGTAACAGATTGTCAGGAAAGTGTGTAAAGGCTTTTTTGATGGCTATCAGTTCTCTGGTGTCCAACTTCAAGGCTATGAAGGCTTTGTCACACTTTCATTATCGCACTGGAATCAATAATAAATGACTGCCTATAATGGACTGTAATGGACTTGCACTGTCAGCAAGTACAGCCGTTTTGAGCGCATATGTCTGCACTATTAATGGACGTAAAGATATAGACGTGGCACACAGAGGCAATTTGTTTGTGATGGCATTTCATTTTTGTTGTGTTATGTACTAAGAATTATGACAAATTTTGCATATTGAAAAAATTGTATTAATGCACATGAACCATTGCAATCTGTGAAAATTCAGCTGGCAGACAATAGCTGCTGTCTTCTAGTCTGGAGTCCATGAGTCATATTTTGACAGAAAACAAAATTTTAAGTTTACCACTGAAATATGTATAGGCATAGCTCTATATCACACATCATGAAGTGGAAAAGCAAAAAGATCTAGAAGCAAATTGCCACATTCGGTGAATTATTCGGTTATTTAATTATTAAAATTGTGTCACCGATGTACAGCGGAACAGTACTTTCTTTGTTTTCTTGAAACAGTGCTAATTTAGAAATTTAAATTATTAGGTTATACTGGTTAAATATGTATTGATTTTTTTGTGATGAATTATTAATATTTTGAGTGAAGTTATTTTTTTATAAAAGTTATAAAGTTTATGTTGCCTTACTCAGCCATTTTGTTTTTAATGCCTGAGTTGTTCATTAGGCTTATTTTAAGCTACTTTATCGTAATTCATTTTATCCTGAAGGATTTTTATCAAAGTCTATTATGATTTATATCCCTTTGTAATTTTTAGCTTTTTTGGATTAATTTGTTAACATTGTGTACTCTTTTAAGTTTATGAAAGTGCTATTTTCATGTTTTTGTTTTGACAAATGCAAAACACCATTCTCACCTCGTTACTGAAATTCGTTACTTGTTATGCATCATTACATATGTAGTAATGTGTATGCACACTGTTATCATGTTGAAAAAATTTTGTATACTGTTAGAATACTAAGTAACTGCTAGCTAATTTATTGTAATGAAATGATTCTAGCATTTATTAAAACAAAGTGCTTTATGTAATTATGAATTCTTGCAAAAAGGTCTTCCTGAAACGAAATGATACAGGGAATAAGTTACTTAAATTCTTAATACGGTCTTGATTATGCTCATTAATGCACTGCATTTTTTACACTTTTGTTAGAACCAAAGTTTTTGTGACTGGTAACCATGTTGTTGTGAATCATGTTTTTGGTTTCGTGGTTTTAATAAATTTCATTTCGGTTTAACACTGAAATACAAACCACTGGCATGTTAATGTACAAGCATGTTTTTGTGGAAATATTTAGGCAACTACCAGGTACTCATTAAGCAACATTCTGTTTCACCTTGGCCTAGACCCTTGAAGAGGTCCATGGTTATAAGTCAATACTGCCGGGTATATTTATATATGTAATAGCATGCTAATTATAAATATAGAAGTAGAATTGTTAATTATATTGGAATAAAAACTGCAAAGTTTTCATGTAACAACTCGATAATTATATTTAGCTTACTTTAAGTTTCTTTTTCAGCTTGTTCATATTATGTTATTAAAGGTTCTGAATGGTGTCATGTATGCTCTAGTCATTTCTTTACAGCCGGTTCACAATGTAACTCTGTTAAGTTACTAGTTTGCAATTTTTTCATTAACTACAACATTTTGTAAAAGAGCAAGTGGAGTGGTTGAATGGTCAGTGGTAAACGACAGAATAAGAGGATAGTTAGTAAATGGATGGCCCCCAGATTGTATACTCGATCTGGTATTATTCAGTTGCAAAGTTTAGAATTTTTTCAAGTTTCTCGATTTTTCAAGGAAATCCTTTTAAATTTATCTTGAAATTAAGATGTTTGAAATTAATCAAGATAGCTTTCAGAAAATATGTTCAACGTTCTATAACGCTGATTAATACCAAGTGTGCCAGTGAGCTTTACAAATATTGTAGGGAACTCTGGAAAATTGGGCAAACATTGAATAAAATCTAGTATGTCTGCGAGTCTTTACAACTAAATGACGGGAATTTGATTAATCAACCGTAATTTGCTGTGGGCAAATGATCGTATATGGTAAACATACGTGGTCTGTTTTCCTAATCGAACATTGAATATGATAGCTTAAACGCAGCTGTATTGTTTTTGGTGGTGTTTACGGCAACAGCTATTCTTTGTGCTGTAGATGTAGGATTAGGGAAGATAGTGGCGCATGTTATAGTAATGTTTAGTAGTTAGGCGGAAACATATTTTAGGCGGAACCTAAAATAATCATCACTTAAAACTTTAAACAATACTGATATACTGAGTGGTAATGGGGAAGACGAATTCTTAAAATGAAAATAAAATCTCTGACCAATGAATTGTGTCGGGGTAGTACAATTTGACATTGTACTACGCGGTCTGTAAGTATACAATTAGTGTTTGTTTTGTTTGCTTTTGACAATGAAAATGCTTGTAATTTTTATACGCTGTAAATTCTCACGAGGTGGATTGTTGCGTGATCCTGACCGTGTTATGATCGAAACGTTCAAGATAAGCAGATGGTTGTGTTGAAATAAATGCTGGGGTTATTTTTATATTAAAGGAAGGCAGGATGACTTTTCTGCCTTTTTCATATACTACCCGATTTTCAAATCCGATAAAAAGTATACATTTTAACACAAGTAATACTGCAAAAGCGGTTTTGATAATTAAATAATAGATTAGAAAGCTAATTAACGGCGGGCGAGCCCAACTATTGATGACATCACAAACTAACATAATTTTCAACAGCAAAAATGTTCCATGAGCGTGTTGCACGTGTTTGGGAAAGCGAGAATTGAAGTACAGTGCTACTGTAAGATAATCAGTGTGTTGTATTAAAACTAGGCAAGTTTTACGATAAACATTCAAATTTACCGTTGTGCTCGCGCATGAGCTGTCGAACGTGTGTAGTTCATCACACACTAACGCATTTGAACTGAGAGATACAGCACCTGTTTTTCGAGCAATGCGTTTCCGAAATACAGGCGCTAGTGCCCGTCTAACTAGCGAATGGCGAAATGCATGTAACAGTAAAGAACTAGTGGCGCGAACGCGAAATTGTGTTTGTGTGGTAATTCTTTTACGTTTGTTATTTTTGAAAAAATAGTAAGTTTCCTTTCAATATTTTAAAGAGTAGTTTGTTTTGACTTACAGTTTAAGATTGGGTCCGGTTTTGCTTTAAGAATACTGATATAATTACAAGTTCGGTTCGTCAATCACAGTGGGAAACAAGCGATTTCTTTACTAAAAATGAACTACTATTATGAATATCAAAACGACATCCCCCACTAAAAGTTTTAAATCGTGTTTTCGTTTAACTCTTTCAGCCCTTGAATCAATAACCATATTAAAAAAGCTCCTAACGTTTTTCCTGGTAAATATCTTGTAAATTTGAATAGAACCTCACAGAACCGATAGTTGTTGCAGGTCTTAATGGTTACCAAATAGAATCAAGTATTTCTGTGTTTAATTAAGTGAGGCAAGTGTTTATTCGTATTAAGCATATTACTTACTTATAAACACTTACGTACGTCTTAGTGTCACGCTTGGGTTACTCTAGTTGCCTTTAACATTAACCTCGTACACACTAGACAGAAAATACCTTACTGTCCTAGAAATACATCCGGATGGTACGTGCGCTCAGGAGATCTGCATGTAGCCAAAATCCGGATTATTTTGTAGTGTAAAGTGAATGATACGTGGTCCAGTATTCTCAGCGGCATCAGCAAAGCCACGCCCAAGCATTTTCGTTTCATGTGGGGACCTGACAACTTGTTTTTAATGACACAGAAATCGAGTCCACACATCTGTACGCATGTAAACGGGAGATGCATATGGACATTGCCATCAAAGTTGCCGTAGTGTAAACGAGCGGCTATTCTTTTGCGCTAAGCAGGGGCGTATTTGCCAATAATTTAACTAGAGCGCCAGATTTTAGGGGCGGTTGCGCAGCGTGGTTAGATATACGCGGCTATGCAAATGTGTGCATTTAACAGTAATCCCGTGGGTAATAGCGCTAGTAATACACCACAAGTCATTGTGCATTACGCTTCGTATTTAGTGTATAAATAATTTCTGGTGCTAAGTACTAGTAACCCTGAGTTTCCACGATTTTACAGGCGTAAATTTTATCCTAACACGTAAAAAATTCGCGATGACAAAATAAGAATTAGTTTTTATTAGTTAATTATTAATAATTGTAACAACGATTGTGAGCTAGTAAGCGCAGTAGCCCTTTCTCAGCGGACTTGTGTAAAGAAAGCTCGCATTTACTTTAAAGCAGCGGGAGTTGAAGGTAAATAATTTGTGAGACTTACTAGGAAACTTACTATTGTGCATATATTGAACTCGCTGCTAAACTGCTGTGCTTCTTGGGAATCAGAAACTGTATACATCATGTGAAAGCTTCCACACAACTTGCATATTAATGAACTCGCTCGGTAATTTCTGACGTTCTACATTTCTGGCGCGTGATTTATTCGCATAATGTCTATAGACTGTAATAAAGCAGACTCGAGCAACACTAATAATCGTGATCACACGAGAATCCACTAGAGACAGAAAAGAAGCCAGTGTCCAGTGATGTACTTGTCCATTCATATAATAATTATCACTTTTGGATTACTGGATCTGCAAGCTTTCACCTATTAGAATCCGAGGCGGAGGCCCGGCAACCATCCGTGCATTTTAGAGACTTTTAGAAGCTGAGAATAGGAAGAATGTCTGAGAATATACTTATTAATTTTACATTTAACATTGATGAATTGATGAGTTTAAATTTGGACTTTGAGTTATGTACAATTCAGCTATTTCAATACACACAACACAATATAAGTGATGACAATTAATAATAATAAGGTTGCACAGCAACTCCGGCATTTTTTTAAGTGTCACCGAATCATTTCATCTTCTTGGTACGCTGTTGAACATAACTTGCATAAATTGATACTAGCACTAAATTTTAATTAAATTTTCAAAGATACTTAATCATCGGAGTTGTTTAGTACGTACATGTAAGTGAAAATGATTAGGGCCATGAACAGTCTTACCATGTAGTGCTGAAGTTTGATTGCAATAATTCATTGAGTTGTCACGTAAACTAATTTAAATAGCAGTCTACTAAGCCAACCACAAAAGAGGAAATAAACAACTATAGTATATAGGACATGCAATTTAATTATAGCGTGTGTTATTCCTTGTTGTCATTAGCAAAGCAAGCAAAGTAAAAGGCAAGGCGAAGGAAGGCAAAAATGGTTTGGTCGCTCTGCTGTATTCAGATACCGTTTGTGTTATCATCGACAAACAGCGATCAGGTGATTTAGCAAATATCTTTTTACTAACTGCTTTGCTTGAACTTGTGACGCTTAGTCCCAATGACATTTTTAGTTGCTTCTGCTTCTCGTTTTACTTCGCTTATCTCATGTACAGTCAACGAAGGCGTGGGCACGCAAATGTAGCCGTATTTATCTAAGTAATGCAACGCCCATGCAATTTGTTTATAAGCCTAGGGCCTTATAAAGGTTAATAATTAATAAAGCAAGCTCATGCATTGTGAAGCCATTTCCTAGACTTTGTAAACTTTGTTTTAGGAATAAATTATTAACGGGGAGAAACCTAGCAGCTTGTTTATTGACTTGTTATTTTTTGTACAAGTAAGATAATGATCAAGACGGCCAGTGCGAGTAAGACAATGATCGATCAATAGAGGTTGAACCATGGAGAGAATTATCACATTTTTCTTGAACGTTTCATTAGACAGATGAGTGGAGAATTATATCATAGCAAAGGCATTTGTTTAGCATGACATCACGTTATAGCAAAAAGGTTCTTACTGTAACTTCACCGGTTCAAATGTCTAAGAAATATATTTTACAACCATAATAACATTAATTAATTTTATGGGCTAATTACTCATGTCATCAATGACTGTTTTAATTATTATCTCTTTTAATACGAGTAAAATGTAAGTCCTCGACAAATTTCCTGCTTGCGAAAGTCAGGAATAAACAGACCAAATACATTGAAAACAATGTTCATGTAGTAATTTTTTCCATATAAACATATATGATCATATTTATTAATAATTTATTATGACATTATGTATCGATATAGTATAACATTTACATTAATTACAAATTATTATGTTACATATACACTGTGGGTAGACGACGTATAGATAAACGCCATCAGTAGAAGGCTAACTAAAAAGCCACAGATAAAAACAGGAGGTGATTCGGTTCAAACATGAATCAAAACAGCAATATCATGATTTCTATTACAAGACAACATAAACCATATTTTGCTCTTTAAAACGTAGTCAATTAAGTCTCCATAGTTCAATGCGTTATGCGGGAAGCGGGAATTCCCAAATCAATACTAGAAATTTCAGTGTTACCAGAATAAAAAACCCACATTTCATCACAAAATTCGACGCTAAAAGCTAGAATTAGGTCAGCACTCAAAGTCAGGCGGGTGTTTCAGAATTGGCACGTAGCTAATTATTTAGAGTAACCCATAAGATCTCCATAAATGGCAGAGGTTTTTGACACGTTCGAATATGTATGTCCTCTATCAATAACAGAAATACCCGAAAACAGTTATCTATCCATTTACTCGTCGCTGCTTAACTGTTGTAGTCACAAATGTGACCAAAATGCCATTCCCTTGCTTCATCCTGTATGGGTTAATTAAGTGTCGTAGTTAAAAAAACAATCAGGCTCAGAGAATTGTTTAACTCGAATAAGCCATGAGTGCTTTATAAATGTTGCTTTTAATGTTTTAAAATTTGCTTGTTTAATGAAACGCGTTGGTTCACCATCAGTTTTCTTTTAGGAACGTCGTAAACTAAATGTGCTGATTAACAGGTACGCATAAAAGTTCATATATCATGGTAGTAGTAGAGTGTACTAGGTATCTGAGCAAGGTGAGAATTGCTTACTTTTCTTTTCTGGGCGTTTCTGTCAAATATCATGTGACTTTTCACAGTTTAAACTTCATTGCAATGTTCATATGCCCTGTGAGTTTGTATCAGACTGGTGCTAGGGAAATGAGTGGACATCAGCATTGACTATTTACCCAGCAAAGTTGCTAGGCTTTACCTTAACACAATCTGCTGTATTAAGTATACCTTAGTGCAAAATACTTCACTGGTACTTACTCATTCCACTCACGTGCCAAACTGAGACTTAAATTGCTCTAATTGCGGGTTTTTCATTCAGTTCATTAACTCAACAACGCAACAATTTGCACTTAATTTGTTGTCAATAACTATAATGACGCGATCACAGGCAGGGGTTCCCTCTCAAGATTAATCTGTTGAAAGTTCTGGGGGTTCAGAATCTGCAGGAAGATCCTGCAACCACCTGAGACACTTTTCATAATGATTATTGTCATCAAATGTTTCTATGGTGGCTAGAGGAGCAGACATAAATAGTTGATGAGATCCAGTTTGAGACTTTACAAAATTCTTAGCTGCTTGTTGATTGTCTGATATGCTGTCGCGACTTGCAGAGGTGTCCTCTTCGTCTAAACTGGACGTCTCTGGAGCCTGCACGACAAGACTCAGCATGCTCGTCTTGGAAGTGAGACCCGACAAAGGTGCCAAGGAGCCCCTTGATGGTTCTAACTGTGCATCAGTTATAGACGGGCACGATGTTGATCTAGCATTAACTAATGGGTTTAGTAAACAATCACTACATTGTTTCTGGCGAGGACTAGTACAATCAGCACCCTCTAGAGGTGGGATGTCTGTCGAGCTATTGCTCCTGTAAACAGGTTTGCCTTGACTTAAACACTCTCCTCCTGCTGATCCAAGAGCAGTAACACTAAAATCATCCACTGAAATTTTGGGCTTATTCGCGTCATCGACTCTTGATGACGACATTGTGGCTTCCCTGTGAAGAGCTTGTTCATCACAGATTCACATTTCTTCGGCAGCTGAATGGCTTCTTACGATCATCGCTGTAACGCACTGGCTTCTTTTATCCCAAAAGTAATCTGCGATCTGCAGCGTTTACATTTTCAATAATGCAAGCCACTTTTCCACGTTGATTGATCCTATAAAACAAGATGCTCATGAAACAAAATGAAAATGTCTGAGCAAGGAAATTATTCTCCCAGAGAGCTTTGACAACATGATTGATGCAGAAACTACGTTAATCTAAATTGAACATCTAGGACTGTGTGTTTTTCCTCTGTACCCAGCATACTGTATCACAGACTTGATGAGATTAAGGTGGACTTCCGCATTTTAACTGCGGCACTGGAATACTCTCTCTCTCTATATATATATATATATATGTATATATATATATGTAAACGTGTCATATAACTAACGTGTAGTGGATAAATCATCAGGCATATGTTTTTATTTTTTTATCAACGTATCTATAAGCAAGAAAGAACAAATAAGCTTCACGTGACAAAACGAATAAGAAAATAGAACATCGCCAATACAACGTTTGCTATATTTTCACGCAAGGTTTACAACAAAGCTTATCTAGAAATGCTGTCATTGCAATGTGTATATAGCTTATATAGTGTATAGTGCATATTGCGCACCGTTCTTCGTGGACTAATGTTAGTTGTGTGGAGGGCAAGACTACCCTATAGGCTATAGCTTAGGGCCTTCAAATTTGGGATGTATATATACATATTCTTATCAACAGTTTTTAGGCATAAGTGCTAAATGGTTCTAGATTCTTAGCTCTATGGCATTTTTAATATAGGCTTACTTTTTGTGTCCATCCTGTATTTAAAATCAAGTATAATTTCGTTCCATATCTGAATGTATACGCATGTGAAATCCTACAGCTGTGTGCAACCTATTTTAAAGCAACTATCTAAGTTTATTTAAAATACCTAAGTCTGGATGTAGAAGCACTATAAATATATATATATATATATATATATATATATATATAAAGTTATATTCGCGTATATAGTCATATAACTATAGTAATATAGTCATAGTTATATATTGTCATTAATCCCATAAATATAAAATGTAAATAAAACTGGATATTAGTATGACTGTATTGTCTAAATGAACACGTTAATTCCATTTTATTCATCTACACGTTAATTTTATTTTGTTTTTTCCAGATTTATAATTTCTTTTCGTCTCTAGTTTGTCATAATAACATCAGTTCTCCTTAACAAGTTTTACAACACGTTATCTTGAACTCCCTCATTTGTCTTGTTGCGCCATAAGCTTTAGCTCCAAGCAATCCTGTGATGCTTTATAGTCATTTTGTCTTCGTCTCTAAACGGTATAGTTGTTTTAAATTTAGAAATTATGAAGAACAAAGTAAAATAAATGAGCAAAGGAATAAAATAATCATAACGCGTTCACAAAGACAATACAATCACGCTATTATCTAGCTTTTTTCATTTTTACGCAGAATCAAGCATAAAATGTCTTTGGACTTTCTGGACTTTTTCAGTAAAAATTAGTGGTTAAGTTCCAAGATGCTCCTGGTTTACTATATTGAATTATATACAGATTGGACGAAAATTCTCGACTCTCTGGCATTTTAAAAGGACTTATTTTTTGGTGTCCACCATGTACTACGAGATTCTCTATTGTTTCGGTATTACCTACGCATTATGTAAAATTGTTCTGTACTATTAATCGTTGTTTTTGTAACCCCACCAAAAGGTTTTTTGCTCTTCTGTATGTTTGTTAGCGAAGCACAACTTTAAAACAATGCGTTACTAGTCGACCAAGGGCTTTCTTTTCAGTATTCAAAATTAGTAAGTTTCGAAGCAGGTACTGCAAGTTACGTTTTTTGTAGAAGAGTGAAAACACATTATTATCTTTGTTAAAAAGAATTTAATTTGCGTTATATTACTGTCTTAGCTCTCTGGGGGACAGTATAGTGCATTAACCAACATACACCATTTACAGCTTTACAGAAAGCCATTACCGGTAACAAAGATTAAATGTATTGTCTTGAGAATACTGCTAAGCGTCTTCAACTAGCAAAGTTTCATCATTTTTACGGGTTCCATGAGTAATCAATCCCATACATAAAACTGATGAACTAGATAATGATTTATTTGTTTTTTCTGATAACATTGGTGATTATGATGATGGCGGTAGTGGCAATGATGACAATTTGACAAAAATAAGGATGCCGACGACAATGACGATAGTGAAAATACAAAAGTTTGGTGCAAAATTCGCCTATATGGTAATTATTAGCCAACACGCTATACAGTATACACAGATAACCAGAAACAGAATTAAAGTTCAAAAAACGTGAAACTTTTTCTACAGAAAAGTGACAATTAAACTTCAAAAAACATACGAAACCTCAAAGTTCTATTGTCATCTCACGGTAAGTTTGATGGTGAAGAAGGTGATCTTTTTAATGTTATTCATTCTACGAAAACTGGCACAGTTATTTAGTTGCCACATTTTGCATTTTACATTACATGACTATTTTATTTACAGAAAAAGGTGTAATTGTTGGAGTAGCCCATTGAGTCAATAGCGTCCGGGCAATTTTGGCATGGAATACAGATGTCCGTCGAAATCAAATACGCTGCACGAGATGATGGTGATGATGACGATGATAAAATAGCAAGAATAGTATAGCATGAGAACAGCAACCCCACCGCTTGAAAATGCAAAAGGCAACAACATCCAAGACGTTGACAGTAAATGATGATAATATGTGCATCATTAGGGGTGATGGACGATGATACGATGATATTTATACGAAGTGTGACATCTGCAATGCAACTTCAATGATGCTTGACCCTCTTCATTAAATACCTTAAGGAAAGGGCAAGTCATTTATCATGTTTGGTTTATTTTACCGTTACGGTTTAAACTTAAAAAAACGTAACAAAAAATTAGCAGAAAACTGACTATAAAGCATGAAGTTGTATTTATTCTGCCGCTGTACAGAAATTTTCAGGTGCGGTGGCAGCCGCCGTTCACTTGAAAATTACGACGTAAATGGTGGACTTCGTGACTTTTCGTAAGCGCATCTTGGCTTTCCGTAAACGCCCGCTGCTTAAAATAATTTAACTTGTGCAGCTTACCCATAAGTCTATAATGTTCATGCAAAAATATCATGAAATTACCTGTCTAATTTTTGTAAAAACTTATACTTTTGACAGAAATTGACAGTGAGCTGTTTTTTTCAGTCAATGAACGATATCATTGGTGGGAAGAATGATCGCGATTTTAAAATGATTTTAAAAATTACACGAGACCCTTATCACACTTTTTTACTAGATCTTTCTAACATTTTTCGCAAACACTGAATTAAGCCAAAAACTCCAGAAGGCTTGTCCTTTTCTTAAGCATACGAATAATGATTCGCTTTTATTTTCAGTAATTGTGCGTCTATATGTCAATCGTTGTACTCATATTGAAATAAAATAAAGACTAATAAGTGCAAAAAAATAAGCAAAAACCGGCACTTCACCTTTTTAAAATGTAAAATCAGCCATTTGCATTCAATATGTCGTTGAGTTTTATCTAATATATGTAGCTAATTATGTTTCAAATGTTTTCTTAATTGTAATGATAGTAATATTTATTCCATTATCGAAGATAGTGAAATTAACAGAAAATTAATGCCACCCCTGTTTAGTTTAAACTGAAATTGGGTTAAGAAATGGATGGGGCAGTTATACGTGAATCGGATGCATTCCAAATAGTTTAAATCTCTTTAGATTACTTCCTGCGTCCTGGGCATGTTGATAGTTTAAGTCGTTCAATAGTACCATGATCCCAAATCAATGATTGTGATTGCAAGTGTGGCTTTGTTATTATTGCAGTAATACACTGCACAGAGCCAGAACACATCACCAAGATACTATTAGTGGGAAACTATTAGCACTAATTAATAATGCAGTTTGGCCTTTGCTGCATAAGCGCTTGCGAGCTTTGGGATAACACTAAACGGTTCATTGATATTAAATAAGCTAAAATTCCAAAAATTATGAACCCTCGTACGCCATTTTTACTTAGGCTTAAATTTATGTTAATCATTAACATAATTTAATAACAATTCGCAGAGCTGAAGTAGAAACAGTTCAAAATTAAACTATTGCTTAATGCATAGGACGTTAAGATGGCTTATATCAGACCTACTTGATGTAAAATTTAACGTGAATATAAATGTCTTTTTAATACTTTAAAACCATGTTATTTTTTCGTTAATCTGTTTTTCTAATTTTTATTACTCTTTATCGGTAGAAATCAAATATTAATGACTTATTGAAAACGGAAATCATGAACCTTTCTATACACCCACACTCCCGCTGGTGAATAGCCGTGAACTTGCGAATGGCATCAATACCGCATATTAAAATAATTGTTCTCTATTTGAATTTAAAATCTCTTTCTCTTAGTTACTTTTATTCTCTTTCTGTTTCTTCCACACGTATAGGCTGATGATGTAAGGGATAGCGAATCATTTTTGATACACCTTGCTTGCATATTCTCACTTAAATTGAATGCACTGATTGCACTTTTGAACGAAAATGGAACTGCACTTTTGAGCATGAAGAAATATTAGAAGGAGGGCCGAATCAGCTATGCCGATAGAAAAACATAGATTTAAATGTCACGCGTGCACAGCATTCGTAGCACTAAATCCATGTAGAAAGAACAAAACAAAGAAGAACTTTAAAACAAAAACTCAAGGAAGTATCAGAACATCTGAAAGTAAACATGATTGAAGATAACTATTGTAAATCAATCTGTAACAATTGTGTGCAATATAAATTGAAACGTGTACCTACATTTTGCTTGCTTGTTTCAACTTTGGTGCCTACAAAAGACTGAAGGCTGAGTCTGCAGTAAGAACTCATCAAAATAATGTTCGTTTTGTCCAGCTTCATACTTTTGATAACATTTTCGATTAGAAGCTATAGGACAGTGTGTGTACTGTATATTATTGATTGCCAACATGTCCAACAACTATCACGAGTAACTAAGAGACGCTCCCTCATTAGTTTTGTACAGATTTACTTTTACATCGACACTGCCATTTATAATAAGAGCATTCAATGGCTCAATTAAATTTGATTTGTATTTGTTTTGTCATTGAATTTCTCTGTGCGCTTTGCAATGTAAAACATTGTCGAACACCGTCTTTTCCAATTCTCAAAGGCGTTCATATCGATTTTGGTGATGAATCCAATATTATGTAGTCCTATAGGTTCGTAGCAATGCCAGGAGAAGGCTCAAATGACTTTGCTATAATATTTTTGCTACCCCTGTAAAACACAATACAGCACAGAACGAAAGAGCCTATTTAATTTTGATGCTTGTCCCAGGAAAGTAATCTAATTTGTTATCGAGGACAATCTTCTAAGATAAAATACAGAACAGCAAGTGCATTGGCTATATTCGGGTGAGTAAGGCCTATAATAACAATACGTTCTTCCTCAAAAAAGTTAGTAATAGCTGCGACAGTATGACTGATGAACTGCTCCAGAAGCAGTTTTCCGATGGTCACCTATCAATTTACTGACCATGCTCGGCATTGCTTAATTTCATTTCATCTATTTCCCACACCTTTGATCTAAGACGGTAGTGTGACAAGTTACTGATAGGCTGGAAGGCAAAATAGATTTCTTTTTTATTCAGTTCGAGAGTGCGGTATCGGAATCTGACTTGCCGTCAACCCTAATCCTCTGAAACTGAATGGGGGGGGGGACTTGTCGACAAAACTATTAATCCGAAAAAGGGCGATTGTCAAAAGTGGCGATTCTATGGATCCTGATTGCCAAACTACAGAAAAGGTCAAGCTGGTAACCAAATGTTAACCTAAATGGCCGGCTTAAAAAGTAAAAATTTGGTTCAGACGGTCTCTGGAAAATATTGATCAAATTATTTGTAAACCAGAATAAAATACATGTAAAAAAAGAAAAAAGAATACATCCTTTTATAAGACTCGAATAATAATGGCCGGCTGATCATTAAGATAACTATATTTTTAGATAAATTGTTAGGCAATGGGTCTAAACTGGTGCTGTGCCAATTAAGAATCACAACGCAGTGCAAATCATTATAAGGTCTGGTTATGCTTGTCGTTGCAACATAATTGCAAGTTTCTGTTTTTCATGACAAAAAGATTAATTATTTGTATTGATAATCGTATATTTGTATTATCATTCCAACTTTTATTATGTCCGGGTTCTTTTTAAAAATAAACAGAAATTAATCGGCATTGTTTCCGATTCGCCTTGTTTAAGAAAGGTAATTAAGCATAATAATAAAAATCTTTTAAAGGCTCTTTTTTCCCGAGCCGCTCAGCCTAAAAGCTTAACAAAATTTTGGCAGTTTGTGGTTATAATTTGTATATGCTGATCATGGTGCCAATCTGCTGTAACTAAAACTAATATTATAGAGTAAAAGCTATACAAATTACAGATTGATAAAAATGTCGACTTTTGCTAAGTAAACAACAGTATTACGCAACCAGCATTAGTTGGTGCACTGAGATGATGATGGCAATATTAAGCTCAATTTCAGGTAATTTTTCTCCTATTTTCTATACAATGTTGGCAGCAAATTTCAAAAAGGTCTGTTGCGATGAACGATGGCAGTTTTGGTTGTCGTTACCACTTTATCGCCAGTAAGGATTTAGACAGGTAGCTCAAAAATTTTAAATTTTTTAAGTAATAATAGTTAGCTTTCCTGTGTACAGCTTGCGTGTTTTTTCAGACCTATAGTATAGCCACATGGCACGTACAATGTTTTTGTATACATCTATAGTAAATTACTTTTCTATTTCTCAACGAGGTCATAACCCTAAGTTTAATCCATTCATAATCAGTGGGCTAGTAAGCATATTTAATCTACCATGGTCGCGTCTAATGGATATTACATTATAATCTGTGGTTTTAATTATTATAGAAACAAAATTTCGCCAGTGGAATACAGATAAATAGTTTGCTCCAAAACCAAAACGAGTTGAACGACTCCTTGGAAATGTAGCAGTAGTACCTCACAATGTTATTACATTTTAGGCCAGGACTGGAGAGGCGTGTAACTTTCGAGGTTTGGGCCCTTGAGTTCTATTAATCAATCGTAGTCAATCTGTAGTCAATTGTAACAAACATCTAAATTCATGTAAACTCAACGAAACCTACAAAAGTTAGCTTGTGATTTTAGCAACAAACGCAAATTTACAGCATGTATCAATAAACAATCATTATAGCACACAATCTATAAATGACAAAACAAAGCTTTCAACCGTATTAGATACGCCTAAATGAATGTTATGTACTTTTAATTAAAATAGCAACAGAAATACCTCAAAATAATGGAGCAAATAATTTTTGTGATAACAAGGACAAGAGGACTAAATTTATAGTATTACATGAAAATTATTAATAAAAAATTTCTTTAACTGTTAATCTATTTATTTATTATTTAAAACATTGGTATTTTTAATGAAGTATATTTGTTTGGTGAAGTTTAGAGCATTTTTATAAGAAGAATACAACAACCTTTTTCAAAGGCTTCTCTAGGCAACGCATTCCACAATTCTGCTTCACGCGATTTTAACTATTAAGACCATGTGTTCTGTGAATTTTCTCGACAAAAAATGTACATTGGAAACAACTCTTGTGTAATGAGAACGTATATCAGAAATATTAGTAAAGTGTTCCTTAAAAATTTCTTGCACTAAACCTGTGTTATTTATACATGAATTTGAATAACTCAAGATTATAAATGTCCGAGGCCTTTAATAGTTGTACTTGTACAAACGAGACGCATGCACAGCAGGAATAGAGTGAAAACGAAATTGTTGAAATTTTATAAAATTAAATTAAAATTAATTAAATTAAATTATCATTAATTACAATCAAACGATTTACTGTCTTTAAACAAGTTTATACTTCCGCTATAAACGCAGTTCATATTACATGTAAGACTCTAGTCCGCTGTCAAGTTATGCATCCTGCTAACAAGCAACAGCCATCTAATGTTTAAGGACTAGCGGTTACCGAGCTCAGAGTCGGCTCCGCCCTCTGACCAATCAGTGGACAAACACATTTAGGGGCTCTTATGTCAGACTTATTTTTAGTTATGAGCTTAAAGGGTAAAATTAGTGTACTAATTTTAATAACGGTAAATGATATATATCGGCTGCGGGAGTAACAGTTAACGGTTAGTCCTCTGGACAAGGCGCGTGAGCTTTACCTCTGTGTAGTGCTCCTTAAGAACTCTTCATGCGACTACTTTGTACTGAAAACAATATCCAATCATACTTATGTTACATTGGACTTATGGACTGTCATTACAACACGTGAGCTTAATTATTCTATGGATTCATTTCATTATCAAGTCACTAAGTTAACGAACAAATAAATTCAGCATGACTTTGCCTATGTTGAATGACATCAAGCCGCTCCAAGGCTGTTTTCAAAACGGTTTTGTGAAAACGTTATGAAAACGTTTTGGGTAGCTGTGTTTATTTTTGCCATGTGAAAAGGATATAAATCATTTATATTATAATGCATTATTATCAATATTTCGAAGATTTAAGTTTGTAACTAGAAAAACTGATTTTTGATCAACCTTTGGAGCGTTAATAATGACGGAATGACTTTAAACCGTTTATCATTTGGTCTACTATAGATAGGCATTTCGAACCACCCTTTCTTTCAGTTGCGTTACGTTCACTTTCTTGGCGAAATGTCCACAGTTTTTGCACAAGGAAATCACTTATTTCATTACTTTTTAGATTTTTGTATATGTTGTAAACACCCGAAAATATCCACTGACACCGCCAGTGGGTTCTTCGATTATGGAACGTTCCCGCAGCACCGTGCAGTATACCGATTCCGTCCCTTTGAGCCGATTGACAGTAATTTCTGAAAGCGGCCACACCCCACCAATAGTTCCATTCGCACGGGAGTAAGTACAGTCTCGATGGATTCTCGTGAAAATAAACGTTGCAGGCATTTTGATCTGGCACGCAGGCTGGAAATGTCCATTTGTGCGTTGAACACTTGCTAGTCGAGTGGTAAATATCTATGATTTCTGTCTTCCAGTCTGTCTGCCGTAGTTTCTCCAAGTCTATCAAGACAATTCCAGTATTAAGACCTTTGTTTCTGCCGCCTTTTAGATAGTTAAGCAACGTGTTACTAGAAGCAGTCAAGTGAGAAATGCCATGTGGTTGGTGAAAGAGCTCAACAATGCGATCCGTGTGTTCGCCAGAAAAGTCGAATGCGATTCCCATCATCTGATTGGACGCCATATGATCAAAATGGCGCCACAATTCCTTTAGAGGTCGAACTACAACGGTGTCTATGTCAAACTTAATAATCTTTTTCACATTTGGCAAGATTTGGGAAAGGAATAACCAAGCAGGCCCACATCGCTTTTTTCCATCGCCATTTTGAAGCCAATAAGTATAATTTTCACTAGGTGGGAACCAAGGTCTGTAGAAATTCACTTTGCTCGACTTTGTGTCCCTAAATTCCTCTAGAAGACGTTTGAGATTATGCTCCATGTCGTCATTGTCAACTATAATATGGTAATGAATGAGTTCGGTTGACACAAGAAAAATTGATTTGACTAATACGGTAAAATCATCCGCGTAAGTAGATTCAGCATCACCACAAGCTGTCAGAGCCACATGAACAAGTGACTCCGGAGGAGTGAGAGCTTCAGATGAGAGTTTAAATGCAGTCAAATGAGAGGGGTAATTTACTTTTGGAAACGCGTAGAGTATGAAAACTACAACTGAAAACGTCAGACAAACAGCTAATGTAACAGAGCAAATTTTCACAGATCGAAACATTATAACTTTATAATTTGAAAGAATAATCAACTGTAAACACCACGTGTAACTATTATGACCGATGGTAGCAATGTGTTGTGAAACGTAACAAATCGGATAATTATCATGTATTTCTAAAAAAAATCTACATTGTAATATTATGCCCCTGGCGAAACCTGTTTTACTGCGTGAGTGAGAGCATGTCATGCTTATACTGACTTTTGCGAACACATTAACGAAGAACAGTTAATGTGTCTATGCTAGACATACTTGTTTACTTACCACGTAGTTTACTTAATTATCTCGTCTTTCATACATAATTTGCGCTAGATTTTTGCAGTAACGGTGATTTTTCTTTTCTTCTACTCTATGTAATAATAAGACAGCAACGCTATCAATTTTTTTATAATTTACATTCATCTGAAAAGGGTAGCTGACTTTGATGACCAATTGGTCCTTCGCTACCCTTTCTCCTGCACCCCTGACACTTTCTTTTATATTTTTTTATCGCAATTGTTAATTAACTATAGCACAAATTGTTTATCTTGTAATTCTCTTGTTAATTAGGAGATAAATAGACATAGACATTTTTTATTTATCTCCTAATCAACAAGAGAATTACACACACACACACACGCACGCACACACACACACACACACACACACACACACACACACACACACACACACACACACACACACACACACACACACACACACACACACACACACACACACACACACACACACACACACACACATATATATATAGTTATGCTAGCTGGCATAACTCGATTTTATGATTTTCTTAAATGTTGACTTTCTTCTCTAACTTGTGGATTTATTTCCCGCCATATTATGTAGCAACAACTAATTTAAGTAGATCTGTACGCAATGAGTAAGTGGCAATCAATAAGACGTTATTTTGCATGACAACAAAGTGGTTTTACAGATTTACAAAACAAGCAACTTCCGATTAGTGAATGTGACTAAGTGAGCCAATGAATTACTTTTATTTCACCGGATATGATTTTTATCATCATAAACGGAATTAATATGATTATATCTCTGACAATTTCAGTGTATTCTTGGCCATAATTGCAAATGAGCAAAACTCAAAAGTGAAACAGCTTGCTTTTCACTGAAAATAAACTCAAAAGAGATACTTTCCGGCACTGCTTTAGCCACAGTCATCATCAGCAACCAAACTGCCATACTGGCCTTCTTATAACAGCTCTTTTAATAGTTTTAAAAATGAGGCAATTTTGAAACAACCGATGTTATTATTAACGTTATCATTATCATTATCGTTATCGTTATTTTTATCGTTATCGTTATCGTTATCATTATCATTATCATCTTTAAATGGGAAACATAAATTTCGTTGTAGCCTAGATAGGTAGTTGGCAATTGATTGCACACAGATCTGCTTTCTTAGTTAGATTCAATATTGGACATCATAGCTGTGAAAGCAAGCCGAAAGCTTACCTTGACGTAAAGATGAATGAGAAAATAATGATTCGCTGCAAATTGCTCCCGAGCGGCAGAGGTGCATAATTGCAGTAAAAGAAGCCAAGCAGGTACAACTGAGCGTTGAGGTGCATAATTACACTGCGGTCTTATGGGGACGTATCTGCCGATTATTATACCCAGCAAATGCAACGCAAACTACTTTTTGACTTCTCGCCTTCGAAAGAGTTGCGGTTTCTAACAGAGAATTGCACTCTTTCCAGATCAGCTTCTCAGTGGCCTGCCAGCATTGTGTGGGTGATGAACATAAAGCGCTACCGACAGAAGATTCGCCGGGTAAGAGAAAATTAGATACAGAGCTACGCAAAGAGCAGACAGTAGTTAGAAGTAGGCGATGCAGGACTTTTGCATTTGTACTGTGAAAATAATAATTTAGTAAAGTTTTTCTATGTTTTTTTAAATTCACCAATTTTTGTGGTGTGGAAAAAGTAAGTGTTAGTACTGTTTACTAACGAAAGTAAATGTACAAAGTAATAGGGTCATTTTAGGTTTTAAGTTAATTAGAAAATTAAATCTGAATAGATTGTAAATACCCTAGCTGGAGTACAAGGTGGCTTTAAAGGTTCATTCAAACCGGTTCATCAATAATCTGAGAAATTAGCATACCTTACACCTGCACCGCGTGTACACATCAGCGCAGCCGGAATATGGGGTGACTGAATACATATCACGTGTTCTCGTTAATGAAAATCAGCACATATACTCGGAGGTGTCATTGTTGTAATTGTCGGATCATCGCACATTCTGCGTCTTCCGTCTTCTGTTGGCCACATACATTTCGCAAAACACACTTAAGCATCAGATGCAGCATGCTCTACTGTACAGCAGCTCTGCATTTCATATATGTGGCGACCTTAAGGGGTACGCCGTAGAGGTCTAATTAAGTTGGCGTGTTGATCAAAGTCTTTCTCACAGCGCTTAATGTTCGACGGCCATTTATATATTTTTTAAATGTTATTATAGGTATGTGCATAATTGTAAGTAACTATGTTATGTTTTTACCTGCTTAGTACTTTCGTCTGTTCCTCTTCAGGGCTAGCACAGACTACTTGCTTCATAATAGTTGCACTATAGGCGTATGCACTTGCCTGGCATGATTTCAATAACTGCACGTTCTGATTCAATATTCACCCAGTTACGTAAACACAAGTCATCTCTCGCCAAGCCGCTTGTCATTACGTGACTCTGCTATGAAATGCTGGAAATCAGATGCCACTTCAGAGGCAACCCTACTAAATTAACAGCATGATAACGGCGTTTCTGTCCAAAGGAATCTTCACAATATCTACAAGCAGCCCACAATACAGGCTTCATCAGTGACATATTTGCGCATGCTCGTAATTAGTGTATGGGTTTCTGTGGAAAAGGAAAGAAGTAATCTGTCAGATTTTTGTTTGCCTTTCCCATTTATACAGTGTGGACAAAATCTTATAGGACAAGCACGTCACCAGTGGAAAAATTATCAACGGACAGATGGTCGGAATACTGTGTACAGAAGCCAGATTGCCAAAGGAGAGATCAGCTCCACTAGTAGACAAATCATGTGAGGAATTTAGAAAATGCATTGGCCATAAACTGATGAAATTGCTGTGCACAAGAAAAACGCCTAAGTTAGTCTTGAACAATCATTGTGGGTTAGAATATCAGCGGTAGTTTCTATATATATTTTTTAAAGTTCAAGTTCTTGCCTCTAGTAACAAAAACACGAATTCAATGCGAAAAGTAAAGTATTGTTGTACGGTGATTGAGGCTTTGTTGCAAAGACGATAAGTAACTAATGAGAATGTAGACCTACAATGAAGCAGATTGATAATTCTCCATAATAAAATCTTGTCATTATAAAATCAACCTGGGTAAATTATAATGCTCCTTATGCCGCTTTTTGCCTGAAATGTTAAATGAGTGATAATGTCGGGAACATCTTTAAGATTGGACAACTATTGTATATTATTCTACTTAAAGCTAGTTAGGAAGTATTCCATGTATAGTAGGAACGTAAACTTCTGTAGATTAATTGTAATGAATAACTTTAAAGCCAAGTGAATCACTACTGTCATCGCCTCTTTAACTGCGTAATTATCGAAATGCGCATGGTAGTATAAGAGTGTAAGCAAGAAGTAGATCCTTGGGAGAAACCTGTCTGACGCGTGAAATGGTTAGGCGATTTAGAGAGTACTTGTATGGTACGAAACTCTGTGCACAGATAAATACATAGATTAGTACTAGCATTCATGACTGTAACTCAATATGAGGTCTAACACATTTATTATTGTATTTCAACATGTCGTCTAACATTGTACAATTTTTGTAAATAAGTAATTACATCATGATGCTTTAATCATTCGTTCTTTGCTTTTATTTATTTCTTGCTAGGAACTAAGGTGAAGATCGACAAACACTAGTAACATAATTTTCGTGAATTTCTTTTAGATACAAAAAACCTTCAGTCTGATAACTCCCACACTTTAAGAGTAAACAAAACATAACTAAAACTTTTACGTTTTACAAGTTCAGCGCAGGATGTCAAAATGCACTGTGCCGATTTTCAAGTTCGCAACAGACAACCTGAAACTTCATTTTTCAATTTCAAAAGTTTAATTTTCTGGTAAAAGTTGTTGGATGAATACTATTTTACCTTAATATTTTCATTTAAAACATATACCGAAAGTGCAACTGTAGTGTGTTGATTTGAATTCTGGGGCCATTTGATCACTTTGGTTATTGGTTTGGTGATCATAGACTTTTGTTATTTACTATTTTTTCTTGAAACCAGTATCGGGTTGCCCATAGATGCACATCTATAGTTCGTTAACTTGCTGCTGCGTGGAAAATGCGTACTAAGACCTTGCGATGCGCATCTTACTGCACATAATCTTAAAATTTTGCACACCGTTAATGCTAGCTAAACATGCAACGTGCAAAAGTAAAGAATTCTATACTAAGACGGTACAATGAACTATCCTAACTGCTCAAGTTTCGGCAAATTTTTGTAATTGTACATGTATCTCTATTTTTTGACAATCAGAAAAAAATTAACAAACAAATACTTCATGTAGCTGCAGCATTATTACTTCCAACAATTAAAGCAAAAATGAGGAAAAAAGAAGATTAGACCAGCTAAATTAAAAAGAATAAGCTATTCAGGCCAACAACGTCTAAGCTCAACACCAGGCAACTTCCTCATACAAGTATACAAAGACCAATTTAGGTATTAACTCCCGATAAACGCAAAACAATAGAGCCACTCATTACACCGTTATACTTGATGCTTGCTGCTAACCCTATCTGCCGCTGGCTGACAACAAGTTAACCAGCTATGACGACATCCCGATACTAGGACATGCAGATAAATCCCATAAAAGTTAAAGTTACCCAGTCCAATGACCTAGGTAATCAAAATGGCTCCAGAGAATTCAAATAAATACACCACTTACACAAATGTGAAACTGCTTTATTTTAATAGGCACCACACAAATGTAAGTTATCTAGATGACTAAGTGCTCTTCTGGGGTTACATGCAACTGCCGTTTCCACCTCCAAGCTCTTTATATGTACATGCAGTTCTGAGGGCAATCAGATTGCTCATTATGAAGCATAGGTATTTTTAGAATTTTAGGGCATCACCTCCTCAAGTCTAGTTACGAGCTAAGCAGCAGGCCTAGGCTTATCACTTAGTCCAACAGTATGACTAGATGCATTTGAATCGCCGAATGTTAAGCATCATCTGCAGGATCAGTCATTTAGGAAATGAATGACTTTTGTACAAGTTATTCATGATCTTTTGTTGTATTGCACAATAGAATTATCGTTGGGGTATCATACACATATATGTAACATGTTATTAAAGTCAAAAATATGATGATTTTTAACTACTGACATAATTTTATTATAATTGTAACACCTAAGTCTCTCACAAGCTGCTAATAGCACTACTGCTAATAGCTAAGTTAACTAAACACAATAGTAATGTTTTCTATATTGTTTCATAAACTTTCGTTAGTGATTAAAAATATGTATGTATATATTGCGATTCGCCAAGTTAATTTTTTATATAAATTAATGGTTCAAGATTTGCAGCATGCAGGTTGTAACAGACGCACTGCGGGCCGCATCAACTATGTGGTTTGCAAAAATAGACTTCGCTGAACGAACGAAGACGTTTAATTTTCCGCATATACTAGGATTTCCCGCATTGGCAGCCAAATACTCCTGCTGAGTGCTGACGTGTACTAAAAATTTGCCTTCTTAAATTTTTCTAAAGCAGAAAATTCTTTGCTACAGAAACCTTTAATAGTTTTCTTATGGAGACAGTTAGTTTAATGTTATTTAGCTGACACTATAATAATTTTACAGCAGCGTCTGAGAGGCTAGTAATGATGATTCATCATGTTGTTCTGCTGTGCGGCTTCAGCCTTTTTACGATTTTAGCATGTAATATAAGTAATGTTCGAGGGCATCTAGAACTTGAAGATTCAGGTGAGGTGTTAGTAATTAGAAGACTGTGGTGGCAAATAAGCAAAATTTTTTGTTTTATATGTGAAATTCCCTGTTTCCACTTGAAAGTGATTATTATAGAAAGGTATGAAGAGTTTGTTCGTCTGTTGACAGTGGCTAATAAACCGTTATGTGAATGCATTACACGAATGTAGGGGACAGGAAAAAATGGTACGGTAAAAATGGCACTGGAAAAATGACGCAGTAAAAATGGCACAGGAAAAATGGCACCGAAAAAATTGCAGAAATGGAAAAGTAGGCAAAAATGGCACACTTAGTTAAATATGAGTTTAGGGTTAGGATTACCGCGGGGGATAATTATTTTAGCTGTTTTTACTTCTGCCAAGGAAGTTATGCTTCAACACAGTTTCTTTGTTTGTCTGCTTGTTTGGTTGTTTTTTGTCTGTTTTGGCATTAAGCCTATTATGCAGTAACTACCTAACAGATTTCCATGAAACTTTGTATAGAAGGCGGGCGGGTGTTGAATGCCAAAATGGGAATATTTTTGCTGGTTCTTTTTTCGCAAAAATTGACCGAACACCACATACAAAAAAAAAAACAACAACATGAAACACTTTGTGGAGGTCTCAGAGAGATATTTAGTACTTCTTTTCGTTACCTCCACCTTGACAAACAACATACTTTGAGTTAGTTCCAGTTCCATTTCAAGAAATTCTCACATGTAATGCTGTCTATAACCTTTGCTTATTAATGTGTATAGCCTTATAAGGTGACTTGGTATGTGAATACGTATATATTTGTCAGTCTATTTCCATCGACAAAATTATTGGTTGAAAAGTAGATAAAGCACTATGTGGAACATTTGTGCATTATTGGTTATAAATCTACTTTTGAACAAATATTTTGTGAGACGTTTGCTACCTATACAGGCACATTTTTGTATGTTTGCTTGTTTATCTTTGTGTTAATCAAAAGAATAAAACAAATATGTTTAGGTTTGTTTGGCTTTGGCAGAGATCTACTTCCTACTGAGCACATTCTAGGTTTATTGTAGAAATCAATTGCGTCAATATAAAATATTTGCTATTTTTTCCACTTTTCCATTTGTGCTAATTTTTTCTGTGCCATTTTACCTGCTTTTTCATTTGGGCCATGTTTTCCTATGCCTTTTTACCTGTACTATTTTTCCTTGTGCCATTTTTACCATGCTATTTTTCCTATGCCATTATTTCCTACTTTTCCATTTGTGTGATTTTTCCTGTGCCATTTTTACCTACTTTTCCAGTTGTGCCATTTTTCCTGTGTCATTTTTACTCAGCATTTTTACCACATTACACATGTGCTTGCTCCTGCAAAAAATTCTGGAATGCAAACTAGGGTACAATGACTTTTATCCACTTTGAATCACTTGGGTTTTATTCTTTAAGTGTTAGAGTCAAAAAAGCTGTTTTACTTTTTTAGCCAATTGAAAATAATGAAAAGAAAATCTGTGCCAAAAGTGACAGGCTGACATCTGTTTCCATAGTGTGTTTATAATGATGTATGCCTACTGACAATATGTTTTTGATGGTTTACAGAAATTTACAATGACAGAAGAGATGGACCCGACACAGCATTCAGACCAGGAATAGCAGAAACAGAAAATGGTGGTGATGAGATTGATGGAAAAAAGTGGTCTCCTCGACTCACACATCACAAGAAGTTGCAAGGCTTGCATTTTGAGTCTCATGAAAGTCCCAGCAAAGTCCAAGGTAATTTTTGTAATTGTAGACTGATATTGTATCTTTAATTGTAACTCTTAATTGTCAGATTTTTTTCCAGTTTTACTATTTAAGAGGAATTTTGCATAATTACATCTTTAATAATAATGCTAGCTTATTGCATTTTTCTTCAGCAACATAGTGTGATTTGTACTGAAACCCGACCATTTTACCAAACCGAACCAGTAACGAATTTTTCAAACCTTTTTTGCTGAACCTAATTTAAACCGAATTTCTACAATTTTATTTTGTTGATACTGAATTGAGCTGAATGTCATAAAAATTTTTTACTCAAACCGAATTTTACAAAACTTTTGTTTACCGAAACCAAATTGAGCCGAATTTCACAATATTTTTTTGCCAACACCGTATTATTCACTTATAGTAATAATTTAAATAGTTACAAGTGGCCTCAGCAGGTTTTTCAAAAGAGTTTATTTTCACAGTTGGAGAGGTAAAATTTTTATAGTATATAACCCCCTTGATATATTTACAAATTTCATCTTGATAACCCAAACGCAAGATAACCAGTAACTAAATCAGTTTTCATCAACAGAAAACAGTATAGTAATTGTAGCTTAATAGCTTAATCAGTAACCGTATAGCCAAAATTTAACCTGTTGTATTAGGATTGCAAATATTTTGCACTAAATTTCAATCTGCTGTGTTAAAAACCTAATGAATAAAAAGTCTCATATGCACCATTTACCTATGCTTGACACATACCTACGCAGTTACACTGAATTCACTGAAACAATGTTGACAATAATTATACACAAAATAAATCTACACAGCATTCACATTGCCTTCTGCTGACTTAATTAACAAGAATTTCACATATACATACATCGTAGAAATGAAGACATCAACAAGCGAGTGACTTCAACATCCAGGCGCATCACCTCAAATGGTAAAATTCTACGAAGCTAGTTCACGTTACCAGCATATCACACGCAAACAGTTTTGTTGAAAAATTGTCGGTTGGTTTTGCTAGGCTTAGTTATATTACTTAACGGTGGCATTCATCGGACAAAAATGATGAACTATAAAAAGGAATTTTTTACCTGTCGCGACCGAATTTATTTAAACAAACCGAATCGAAAGTGAATTTTAGAAAATTTCTGCCGAAACAAAACTTAACGGAATCTTTTTGTCTACCAACAAAACGAAACAAACCTAATGTTCATTTCAGTTCGGTAACTGAAATCCGACTGTTTCCAAATTTCTTTGCATCCCTTGTGATTTCAGAAAGTGATTTTCAAGTTTTGCTATTTTCATATGGATCTAGCTTTCCAAATTAGCAAAGCAGAGATTTGTTATTCTAAATGTAGCCAATCAATAATTTTCTGCCAAAATTAAAATTTATAATCATTAAAATTTGTCACATGGCATTTGCACAGGAACAAGAATTTTGGTTTGCATTGTTCAGTGCAGAAAAATTTCTGAAGATTTTGACAACGGTTATTTCGTGTTTCCGTCAAAAATTCATGAAGAAATTTTACTTTATAATATTGAACTAAAAATGATACTGGGAATTAGTGTCTTCTGTCTAAACAATAATACATCTTTGACTAGTTTGGTTGATCATGCATGAATAAGCAGAAGGTTCAAATTTAGATGAGTAAATTATATTTCAGTCAAATGGGGCCTATGACTTAATGACAAGTTTTGTTATAAGAGATGGTTTATTGACATAACAACTTTTATTATTGATTAAATTACATGTTTGATATTGTAGACCTGTATAAGTATAATTGTAACAATTTTAAGCATATATATTTTTATTTAAATTGGCAAGTCTTTTTTGAACATTTATTTTTCAGATTTAAACAACCTACTAGACAAGAAATTAAACATAGACCAAGAAAATGATGATGCACACGTTCACAAACACGATACTTTTATGGAAGGTAGTTTTCTAAAATAAAGAGACTTCCGATTAACTTGCAAACCATGTTTCAATTTATTACTTATTTTTTAATTTATAATCCAGCTGTCTAGGATTTCTGTTACTTTCTAGGATTTTTGAAGAAAATAATAAATTTTGTTTTTAAAAATTAACAAATTTCTGCACGTTAAATGTGATTATGCTAAGCAAGAAAATAAAGCCAGAAAACTTTACATTCTTACCATATGTACCATTTATTTTGTACATACGTAATACATTTCTTCATTATCAAAATGATATTGGTTGAACAGAGATAGTTGAAAGACATGCAGAAATACTGAATGTGATAAAACAGCCGAAATCATGTAAGCCTTAACTGACATGTTTTTTTGCAGATGTTAGCAAAGCCATTGATGAAGGAGTCAGCGAAAATGATTATGACAACTACTACTTGAGTCAAAATAATGATGCTCAAGAGCATGAACTTGATGCAGAGATTCCTGTTGATGAGAGTGGCAATTCAGATGAAGATAATAGTGGACAAGTTTATGATTATCATGATGATTATGATGCATATGATGATCATGATGAATATGATGATCATGATGATGATGATGAATATTTTTACTTTGAAAAGGGACTGGTTAGTACTGATGACCATCATGGTAGTAGGGGCAAGGATATTAATGAAGACACCGATATTCTGAAAGAAACTCCTGATACGTCTGGCTTTATCACTATGGCAGAGGGATCAGAACGTTATGATGACAAGCATAACATTAGATTTGCAAGTGAAGATAAGCATTCCAATGATGCACCTGTAGACTTCAAAGAAACAGATTCGGTACCTGAAAAAGGCAAATTAAATTCAGTTTCATTTGATATGTTGTCGGAGTCAAGTATGATATGGGAGACTACAAATTACAAACAAAAAACTGAGAACATTAATGATATTAATCTGGAGCCTCATGGTGATGTTGTTACTGAAGACGATAGTGATTTTGACAAGCTACTTTCTGCAAGTAGTGGTAGAGACAGCCAAGACGAAGCTAGTGATGAATATCCAATTGTTAAAGATGATGCTGTTAAGGACAGTTTTCCATACAGTGAACATTTTTCAGATGGCACCCCCAAAGAAAAAGATATTGCTGATGAAATAGTGGTAGATCATAACTTACGAAAACATAGCAATGATGAGAATGTAAATACTGAAGCTGATAATCCTGATATAAAATCGAGTACCAACAATTTTTCGCCTTCTATTAGAGACTCTGATAAAGGAAATGTCATTGTTGAAGATCTAGACATTAAAACAAGTGCCAGTGAATCAAAGCTTGATGACACACAGGCAACATTAGATAGAACCTTATTGCAGAATGAGGGCATGCAACAAAAAATAGATCATGATTTAGACAAATCCAAAATGGCAGTACTTGAAAACAGCAGTAGCGACAATGTTAGTACAGATGAAGATGTTAAGACCACAGAAAATGCTAGTGAAGATGCTAGTACTAATATAGATAATAGCGATCTCAATTCCAAATTAGTCGGAGACTCTGGGGTTACAGATGCAAAGGATGATATCGAGACTGATGGAAGGCATCAAAATGTTGATGAGTTAGAAGATAAAGATGCTAACATTTATAGTGTCAATTATGCTTCTGAATCAGAAAATATCAAGTCTGAAGCTGAAAATGAAAAGGACAGTATAGAGAATATTAGAACAAATGAAGATGCTAGCGAAAATGAAGATGTTGACATATACTCTGAAACAGACATTACAGAGCCAGGTGTTGAGGACAGTGTGGAAAATAGTAAAAAAAATGAAGATGCGGGTAGTGATGAAGGTGATGATACTAACATTAATAAAGACGGAATTAATTTTGAATCCGAGAATATATATACTATTGCTGATATTGAAGAAAGTAGTATTGAGGGTAATGAAAAGAATAAAGACACTGGTGAAGATAAAGAACCTTATACTAATGGGGATACTTTCAATTATGAGTTATACAATATGAAGTTTGGAAGTGAGGATGAAATGGAAAATACCGAAAATAGAAGAAACACTGATGTTACTGCAGATGAAAGTGCTAACATTGAGAAAGACGCTCTTAATCTTGAATCGGATAATACTGTTTCGGATGACAAAAGGGCAGCTATTCAGACTGATATAGCAAATGATGATATCAGCGAAGATGAGGATGTTAATATTGAAAACAGTAATAAGGCTGATGTAACAAATAACGATGTCAGCAAAGATGAAGGTGTTGAGAACGACAACGGGAATAATGATAGGAAAAATGAAGGTGTTAGTGAACCTGAAGATTTTAGTGACAACAGTCCTAACGTTAACGTTAAAATAGGTGACAGTGTTCTTGAGTCTGAGAATGAAAGTGCTAAAGAATATCTTAAAACTGAAGTTGATTCAGTTCAAGAAGAAACGGCTGACGTGACATTAGAAAAAACTGTTTTAGCAGTAATGCAGGATGTGCAATTAGATAAAGAAGTATTTGATTTATCTGCCGAAAGTATCACTTCTGCTGACAGTCAAAATGGAAATAAGGCAGAAGAAGATATTGTGGATGAAACAAATCAAAGATCTGTTATTTTCGATGATGCTTCTAGTAAATACATTGATGGCAGTGAGTCACTGGATTCTGTTCAACATGATAGAATAGTTATTGCTGATGACACTAGTCATCCAACTAATGAAATGGGTTCTTCTGCAGATGCAGAAAATAAGCATGAAAACTTACGTAATAAAGCAGACGACGTAAATGTAGAAACCTCAAATGTGTTACAAAGTCCTCGGCAGTTAACTGTGGTCAAAGATGGACAACCAGAAACTATAATTTTTGGTACAGATGATGTTACACCAGTTTCAGTTATTGTAGCTGGTACAACAATATCTGCAGCTGGAAAAGATCTACATGATTTTGGTCTTTCATTTTCAGAGGATGTACAAATTATGCCAAGTTTTGTGTCACAGGAGAGTAACGATGCAGTTGAAGCTACAAATGCCTTACCAAGTTCTATTAGTGAGCATTCAGTCGGTTCTTCTTATTCTGTTGATGCTTCTGAACACTATGAGATAGTGGACAAATCTGACGAACTTTCTGTTACGGGTAGTGATAAAGTGAACAGTCAAGCAGATTTTAGTTATCAGCAGAATTCGAAAAATTACCTTCCTAATGACCAATTCCGTTCCGGTTATGACAAACATCGTTACGCAGGACCGCATTATGAACATTATCCACCCCCACATATTAACCAGAATCATAATTATCAGGGTGATCAGTTTATTCCTGCGGGAACGAATGATCGTGTCCCTTCTCATGCATTGGGCCATATTCCTTATGTGCAGAATGATCAAATGTCTTCTCAGAGTTCTCCTGACTATCTATCTCATGATGTTCATAAACAGCCTATTGTTGATAGCAAAGAAACGGACATTGCTGCTAATTCTTATGATTTTCATGAAGATGCTGATGTAGGTACAGAAACTGTTAGTACTATGCAACATGATTCAGACAATGATCTAAGTAAAACGAATAAAGCTAATGACATGCCATTAGTTTCTGGTAGAAATTACGTTGGTAATCCCACACAAGAACAAGGAGAAATGAAAAGTACTGAGGAGGCTAGTAGTCCAAAGGTAATATCTGAACCAGAGGTTAAGGACGATACACATGAAAGAATAATAGAAGCTACAGAAGGTGATGATCAGGAGCATGTCTTAGGAAAAAATGTTGAGGGCAATGACAATAAAGAAGAGCAGGACAAAGTTATCCGAAATGCATATTCGCACAAGCGTAAGAAATACAGGAGTAGTAAACGGAAGACAAATTCAAAATTGGGTAAAAAGCTGTCTTCGAGCAAAAGAGGTAAACTACACGACTCTTTTGATAGTGATTTCCTTTATGTCGCGCCAGATGAAAAGGTTTATGGTTTAACTGGTAATACCCTTGAAACAGAGGTTGAGCTAGATGTAGAAATGAGTGCTGATGGTGTAAAAACTGCTGCTGTTGACCAAACATACAACATTAGACATCTGAACGGCATGGACATTGAGAATCAAGTACCTGAGCCTCCCATTTTGCAAAGTGAAAACACTGAAGACAAACCTGAAAGTACAGAGGAGACAGCTTCACCAGAATTAATAGACTGGTCAGTTTTAATAAATTCCTCTTGGGATGAGTTGAAAAATACTAATTGGACAAAGGTTGCAAGTCAGTTGTGGAAACATTTGCAAAAAAGTCATTTGCAACAAACAGCCACTTTGCTTGAACGTTATCTTGGTATGGTAAGTTGCAACACCTACTATGTAATTATATCTAAAGTTTTAGTTATTTCTGTAAAAAAGAAGTAAAATTTTTGCACTTTGTTAAATGTTTTATAGGTATAGGTTTTTTCAAGTATTATATTTTTTACCATTTTTGCTAGTAAATTCCATGCTAAAGCAGCATTTGTCTTATATACTGATTATAGAGACCTAATGTAGGCCACAGCTTTTATAATAATAGGCAAATAATTATGCAAATTATAATTATATATATTTTGATATATGAACTATTTATCACGTGCAATACGATTTTTTGAAATGAAATTAAATATTGCACTTATGTCAATCCCACCATCATTTTTCTAAACACAAAACACAAGTGCATTCAGCAATCTTGGGCAACAGTACTAGTTACACAGCAGAGCCTATAGGTAGCTGTTGTGCAGCAATAGTTTCACTTTTGACTTTTAGTTCTGTCACTGAACCTGAATAGAGTCCTTTATTTTAGATCCAGAGTCCTGAATAAGAATTTTATGACTGATGGGATCAAATCACTTGACCCTTTAATATAGGCACTTGAGGTAAAAAAATTTTTGTAAACATTCCACAAACGTTACGTGCACTGTGACAGAAGATGTAAAAATAGCACATAATTCGTAGAACACTGTAAAGCTTGCAAAGCTCTTAAACGTTGTACAGTGCTAAGGTGATAAATTTTGTTTATGGACTAAATTGAAAATTATCTAGTATGGCCGCTATTTTCAAGATGGCCTATAAAATATGGCTGCCATACCCCATGAAGACCATATCATAGCTATTAGAGCAGGAAGGATGATAATTTCGTGTCTAAATATAGGTTTTTCATGGGTCAAGGAATCCATGTCTGGTGCTTAAAGGCTCGTAAAGTATCAACTATAATATTCAGTTTTACTTAGAAAGAATGAATTTCTTGACAATTAAAACCTACATTTCCATACTAATACCATCATCCTATCTATAGTAGAAGGCTAATGTATTTCAAGAGCAGTCATATTTTGGCATGCTGAAATTCTAAATTGGATTATATTATTATAATAGTTTTTAAGCTCAGATATGGATTCCTTGATCATGCCCATCTAAAAATCTATATTTAGACACGAAAAGCATTATACTTCCTGCACTAATAGCCAAGGTAGTGAAGATGTGGTCTTTATAAGCTAGCAGCCATCTTGTTGGGCATATTGAGAATATTGGCCATATTGGATGATTTTTAATTCGCATATAACAATAACAGACAATGAATATCTCTAACACAATAAACTCTTACAGTTGGCTTGGATGTTTAACTATCTGGAAATTCTTAAGGTTATTTTGTTAGTTTTAGTTTAGTACTAAGCGCATGGTTTAACACTGCTATTTAATATAGTATGCATTTGAAGTTTGTACAACTGAGATTAGTGCAGAAATTGAAGTTGAAATTTATTTTTTCTCCAATTTACAAATGTACAGTAACTGCTTCCAGGCTACAACGTGCAATTGTTGAATAGTAACAGGTAAATAGGGCCTAATTGCTAGTAATAAGTGAAAATGAGAAAAGATAGCAAGCCGACCAAAAGGTCATCAAGTCAGCCATGTGTTAAAATTAAATGATAACAGGCAGCACTAGTGAGTAATAGTGACAATAAATTAATTATTATTTATGATGATACAGTGACAAAAAAGCCCTAAGTATAGCTTAAGCAATGGCAGGCATTCTTTAGTAATATTCTACATACTTCCAGACAGACTATTTAGAATTTAATTTTTGTGCAATAGTTTAAAATCAGTGTTTCTCTCATGTATGACAAAAGTGTGGAGAAACAAAATAAGGTGCACGTAGTTGCTAAGAAAAATTGCAAGCTTTGCTGTTTATCTTTCAGTTACCAGAAGACTATCAGGTAATATTACTGGAGTATGAAGTTGTTGACGGGGTCCGGAAGCTACAGTTGTCATTTGTGATTGCCTTTATATGTGTTTTTCTGCTACGATTATACCAACTAAGGAAGCCTCGTGTGTCAGAATTCATGAAAGTGAAGAGAACCGATTGGGGCACATTGCTTAGACGTGTTGGTGATGTAGAATGGAGGGAGAACCTATACTTGCAATACAAGGACACGGTATTATTTTGTTTGTTTTTAGGTATTTAGTCAGATATATAGTTGTCTAGATTTTCCAAAACACTCTCTCACATTAGTGTAAGAATGAATGTACAGATATAATAGAACTATCTGTAGTTACGTTTCTGAAAACTGTTGGCTGGTTGTCAGATATATTAATAAAGCTTTAGGTCTCTTGTTTCTAGTATCTGGAGAACAAAGATAAAATAACAGAGCAAGCTAAAATCCTAACTAGTATAGAGCAAGAAAGAGACAATGCCATTGAAGAAAAGGACAAGCTTCAGGATGAAAATGACAAACTGCAGCACAAAATTGACAAACTGGCTGCTAAAATATCTGAAAGCTGTGAAGGCCTTGGTCAAAAGGCTGAACAGGTATATTACATTTTGTTGCTGCTTATTTATAAAACAGCTCCATAGCAATTAAGTGGAACATGGTGATATGGCATTATGTTGTTTCAGATTTTCGATATTGCTTTTAAAATAGGTTTTATAACAATCATTTTGCACTATTAATCACGATCTTGCAGTTTTTCACATTTAGGCCTCATGATGGCTTTTATAGTAACATAAAAAATGTGATTTCTGTTTAACAAACATCTCGTGATCTAAATTGGCTTTCCCTTATGTCAAAAAAGATATTGTATTGATGGGGACAAAGGCACAGCTGAACAGAGTACATTAGAATGATTAGTAATTCTTGACTAAATAAGACGCTCCCTTTTCATTGGTTTTTGAAAGGAAGAACACTTATTTTCAAAGCATGAATTCTAAACTTTTTTCAACAGTTCAAAAATAGCCATATCAAATAGATGCACTTTTTGATATCTATTTAGTAGATATACTAGAATCCTACAAAGCTGGAGTCAGCATTACATGGCAGATCTTATTCAAGCTGGATGGTTGTGGCAAAACCAAGCCTGACTCATTACCAGGGCTGTGCTTCTAGGATGAGCCACTGAACCACAGACATATCTTAGTTAGTGTTTTTCTTAAATCTGACTGCATTTCTGTTTACTTTTAAAGGCAGATATTTTATTGCAAGAACTGAACACAAGTCAACAACACGTAGGCGACCTAAAAGGGAAGATTCTTTCGTTGGAAACAACTATCAGTGATCTCAGTGAGCAACTTACCAATGCCAATGAACAGTTTCTTGAGAAGGCTAGTATTAACTTTTTTAATGTTTGCATTATGTTCTTCTGTTGTTATTTGTGTCAAGTGTTGCATGATATAATAATGCACACTGCAATTTCTTGTTAACTGAATGCATGTTCGAGCCAGTGCATGCAATTATTTTCACACAAACCATTAGACTATCTTTTTCCTTAAATGCAGATCCTCACGATTTTCAAGTTCACATTATTTTTGTTTAGGATAAACAGGTCGCACTGCTGACTGAAAACAAGGAACAACTGCTTCAGGAAGCGCAGGCTTGGAACGAAACTGTTCAGCGATTGACGGAACAAGTACAGAGTCAAGAAACCAATTTAGCAGCAAAGCAAGGACAGATAATTAAGCAGGAAGAGGAAATAAAGGTTGCTTGTTGTGTTTATTTTTTTCTCATAAACATAGAAGTGCATAAATGAGTAAAGGCATACTTGATGCAGTATTTCAAAAGTGAACCCAGTTTTGCCATATTTGGTTACTCACTGTTTTCGAGTTTCAGCTTGCTTCAGAAATTTTGAGGCTTTTTATTATAGTAATATAATAGAAAGTTGATTTTGTCGTAGAATGTGCAGTACCAAACATCAAATTTTTTCATTTTCGAAATTGCTATTTCTTACTAAGGCTAATCCTCTTAAATATAGTATGATAGAGTATTGTAAATTACTGTGCAGTTTATGGTCATTAACGTGGATAATTTTCCACGCAAATCACATTTAGATATGCAGTATATCTGTGGTGATGGCCACTAAGTATATGTCATTGTTACTTGCTCACATCAGTTTTTATTTTTCAGTCAGACCAGTGTTTATTTTTGCGTCTTTGTGACATTGGCACTAAATATTTTAAATTGGGTTGCACCCAAGATTTTATGCAATATTACTTAAAAAATGAATATTAGTAAACTGGCATTGTTTGACTGCTTTGAGCAGCTCAGTTGTGAGACCACCACATGTGATAGTGTAAATTTCACAACAGATGCACTGTTCTGGTAATGGTGTTGAAATAAACACATTAAAAGGAGTGAAAAAGATAAACCTGTGATTTTTAATGGGTTGTTTGCGAAGATTTCTGTCACACAAATATTGCTTTTTGCATCGTCTATGGTGCTGAACACCTGCTGCGATCATTCATACGCTGAACGAAATTTGATACTCTAGTGTTTTTTAGCAATGTATAAAGTCTATAGTGTTTATTGTAGCCCATTTAGGTAATGACAAAGTATATATGTTGTACGGGCAAGTTTAGGCTTAGGCCCACATTTTGAAAAACCTTGGTCTCTTGAACTCAACTGGCAGTAACACAGAGAAAGTGATGCCACACATTTTAGGTGCTCACTCAAACAATTAGCAGTTTTCTCGTGACAGACAAATCTAGACTAAGTAAAAACTGGCTGTTGCTTGAGACGGTCTAAGTCATTTTAGCCCGAGAAATAACTGATGTGGTTTTCCAGCTTAATTTCATGTATTCAGTTTTCAAATTTCCTTAAACAATTTTTTGTTAATTAGCAATATTGTAATCAGTGTAGCAGTGACTAATTTGGTTTTTATTTAGCTGTCTGTATCGTGTTACTCAACTTGTTCGTTTGTTTTGCATTTCTTCTATTCAACCTATCCATAAGTGCGTCCTTTGTAGAATCATTACAAAAGTAGTGACAGATTTTGTTGATGTATTTCAAATCGTCTAAAATTTACAGGTTGTAAATTATCGTGTAGTCAAACTAACAACACTGTATAGCTTAATTGTTTTTTGTTTAATTTCTTTAGAACTTGAACGACTGCCTGACTCAGCTTGAGATTTTATCAGAGAAGCGAAAGAGTCGAGAACATCAGATTGGGGACGATGAGTCAAAGGCTGATGAAACTGACGTTATCAGTGAGCAGATCAGGAACCTGATGGATGTGAATCGTATCAATCTCATTTTGAATGAAGTGGAGGCAGAAAAGAGTTCTCTTTTTATGCAACTCAATCAAATGACAACTGAAAAGCAGAATATGGAAGGTGATATTTCAGGTCATTTTTGTGTCTTTTATCTATTTTGTAATTTTGCCCAGTTTTGCATCTGAGGCTAAAACTTTGCAGGCATGACAATAATTTATTATAGCATATGTAAATAAATTCGTGACTTATATCTGTCTCTGCTGCTTTTTGGTCTATAATGCGCTTACTTAAATGGCTTGAGTGGCTTGTAAAAGTACTGCCTCTCTAGATTAAATTGCACTACACTGTGTTCTATTCACAAAATGTATGTTTTTTATAAACAGCTTAAATGTAAAGTAAACCGTTTTCACTTATCTCTTCATATGCATTTGCTTGCCATAGACAAACCATTTGGTACATTGTTAAAGGAGCTAGGTACTAAGAACGCTCTATGTGTGTAATATTAAGTGGAAGTAATTCCAAGCTTCGTAACAGCTGTAAAAGCCTGGAAATATTTGCAAAACTAGTACAATAATGTCTCCTCTAAGATCACTGTTTTACTCACGTGCAATTGTGCATACATCTTTTGAAAGTAACAATGTATATTTAAGATGGTTTATGTCAGTTTTTTCTATTACATATCCATTTATAGAAAGTCTTAAAAGACTTTGTTTTTGATGTCGTTTTTATGAAATTCAGTAGATACGATAGGAAATATAAATTGGGCACAAAGTAATTATAATTTGGATTATAATTTTTTAACCTAATCTTCTAGCCTTTTTGTTATTGTTAAGGTGACTATGGTCATCAAAGCTTTTAGTTTTGTGAACTGCTGGTTGGGTTGTTCAGCATATTGGTGCCATTTTTCTAGACAAATTAGCAGAGATGGAGTATGATATGCAAGCACTTCAAGAGAAGCACACAAAAGCTGAAGAGCAAAGCAATGAAGCAGCCACAAAATTAGCTGTATTAACCACATACTTCAAAGAGAAGGAAGCTATGTTGCAGAAACAGCTTGGGCTGCATGAAGTGAAGAAACAGGTGCAAGAGGATTAACTAACAGCTACTAATTATTTTTTCTAATCAACTCACTCACAACTGTAGATGAAAGGTGCAGCTCCTTTTTGTATTTCCCTGCTGGTGATTACTGCTTTTACTTTGCACAAAGGCATGACTGTTATTCTAATTTTTGAAGTTGATGGAACGAAATTTGCACCTTAATTCCACTGTGTGGTGAGAATCTCCTAAACTTAAGTTTTCCAACTATCCGGGATGGCCAAGTTTTAATCAACGGGCATCATGTAATGTGCGTTATCTGGAACTTCTAATGCATCATAGATTTGCTAAGCACGGTGTTGAACACACTCTGCCAACCATTTAAGTAAATGTGGAAACCACCTGGTCCATTTTACTATTGACCTACCAGTATTACGTATAAACAATGGAAAAAAATTGATTGATAATCTCGTCATATTTTTGCATTTAGGAGCATGAAGAGAAGCTTACAGAAACTGAAAAATTGCGGAATTTGACAGAAAAAGAGATTAATTCCACACGGAAGCAGATGGAAGATTTACAAAAAGAGATATTAAGCATAGAAAAGTCTTATAAAGCTCAAGTAAGAGGACAAAATGCACATTTGCCATAACAAAGTTCTATTTACAAAAACATTGTTAGTTAAGAATTTTGGTACAATGTTTTCCCTTAATGTTTATGCAAAGGATCTTAATTATTGATTTAAAGAGTAAAATTTTTTATACTAGCAATTGATAATAGAGTCAATGTATTAATGAAAATTGAACATTACTGTTCACCGCATTTAAGTGATAGTAAACTGAGAGAAATAATCAGCACCCAAGTAACTACTTTCTTTTTTTAACAGACGTTTTGCTTCATGTAGCGTATTCTGAATGTAAATGAAAATTTGTGTCTAAAAATAAACGTACTATACTGTTACAAAATTCCAAAATGAACTGGCCACTCAAAACAATACACTATATGAGTAACAGAGTTTACGTAAGCCAAATTTTCAAACTGTGTAAAAGTATTATCCCATGTTTATTTTTTGAACGTTGAACAGAACATCTGAAATAAAGAAAGTTTCTCAACTACTATGCAAGTAACTGCTGACATCTTTTATTGTGTAATCTCACCGTTTTACCTTGTGGTCAATTTCAAAGCCAACTGAAAAGTAATATTAGTTAGGCGCTGGTTATTTTTTATTGCAAAAACGCGATTTCCATCTCATCATCATTACTAAATATAATGACTGTAATAACACTTTTGTCACAAAAAAGCATTATTTTCTTTTGCAGTTAACACAACAAGAGAAAAAGGCACATGATAATTGGGTACATTTTAAAACTTATTTTGAATTTTTTCTATATTCTAAATTTGTATATTCTATATTTACATGTTAATGTTATGCAGCAATTTGTTAAAAACTTGTTCTGTTGATTATTGTTTTAAATTAGCTTATCATTAGTACATGTGAAATGAAAATTCAGAAATATGTATGCATTAAATTAGAAAGAAACATAAAAAACAAAGTGTCTTCATTTGATACTAAAGTATTATTATTATTATTAAGCTTGCAGCCAGGAAGGCAGAAAGGGAATTGGCTGAGGCAAAAACAGAAGCAGCTCTGTTACGTTCCAGGCTAACGGAATCTGAAGTGAGAAGAGCTCAAAGTGAAAAGGAATTCAAGACTGTGTCATCCCGTAAGTTTGTTTTCGTTCAAAACTGAGCAAAAACGTTTTTTCACTTGTCTGGAACTTCTGTGTTTTCACTTGTCTGTAACTTCTGTGTTTTCGCTTGTCTTGAACTTCTGTGTTTTCGCTTGTCTGGAACTTCTGTTTTCGCTTTTCAGGAACTTCTGTGTTTTTACTTGTCTGGAACTTCTGTGTTTTCGCTTGTCTGGAACTTCTATGTTTTCCATTGTCTGGAACCTCTGTGTTTTCGCTTGTCTGGAACTTCTATGTTTTCCCTTGTCTGGAACCTCTGTGTTTTCGCTTGTCTGGAACGTCTGTGTTTTCGCTTTTCAGGAACTTCTGTGTTTTCGCTTATCTGGAACTTTTGTGTTTTCGCTTGTCTGGAACTTCAGTGTTTTCGCTTGTTTGGAACTTCCCCTGCAGACACAGATTGAAGAAGTTAAAAATATTGCATTGGCGTCAGCATACTTAGGAAATATTTCTATGTAATTTTGAAGTGAAGATGAATGTTAACAACATGGACATTTCTTGTTAGAGAGATTTGCTATGCTACTAACTTATAAGGCAATTTATTTTTATGTACTCGTACTTTTTGATGTATTAAGTTTGTTGGTAAAATTTACCTCAGTTTCATTTAAGATGATGAAGTGCTGTATAAACTGGTTACCTTCATTCTTTGCATGACTTCTACATCTGCTATCGAGTTGACATCTCATAACTTTATTAAAATTACAGTGGATGAAGGGAAATAACTGTGTGTTTTGGAGGCTTCATTAGTTTTTAATGGAAGTGTTTATATCTTGACAGGTCCTGAATTTATAATTGGAGCAGGTAACGAGAGTCAGGGCAGCGTGGGGGTGTCACCTGTCACCGGAACAGAAACATCACCTGTCCCCAGTGCAGATAATTCTATAGACGGCAGAATACAGAAACTTCCGGGACCACCAATGATGGTACCTCCACCATTAATGCCACGCCCTTTTTTGCCAACTGGTCGTCTGCCTCTTGATAGACCATTGCCTCCACCTTTTTTAATGTATGTATATAAGATTCTTGTTACATGCGGATCCAAATTTCAAATGATAATATGGTGTTTTTAAAGCGCTAATTATGCTTTCTATAGAGAATAACTATAACTGCTAATTCAATACCTTACACTTGCAATATTTTCAAAAGTATTATAATATTTGACCTTTACGTATTGTAAAGTGTGAAAATTCTAATTAACAGTTAAAACTGCTGCATCTAACAGGTTTTAATTTGCATTTTACTTGTCATGCTCTGATTTGTGGGCACACTTGCAATCTCTTACTGCATTACAGTTCCTTTAATTCTCTTTTTTTGTGAAAAAGTGTGCATAATGACCACTCTTCGTCAGTTCCTAAACACCTGCAGTTTGCTCTTGCTGCTACTTTTTGTACTTTGACTGGACATTCCTATCCAGCTGCTTATAGGCTAAAATCAGTTTTTTCTCCGGCCTTTTATCTCTGTGCACTTCTATATCTGAAACTGAACTTTGAAGAGTTTGCACATTATTTTTTTAATTACTGGTTACCTGATGTTATTCTTCGGTTGTAGAAATTACTTTTCACTATTTTAAAAATTTTAAGTAAAAAATAAATTTCATTTTTAATTCCACAATAAATTTTTTATTTTTAGTATAATTGTTTTCATTTTTTGCAGAGATTCTGCCAATTCACTTTCTCCATTGATCTCCCCCGTGGTCAATTGTACCACCTGAGAAAATTTATAGTTTAGGTTCTTGTTTTTTCATCCTCATTTGTCTTACCTTCTCATTCTGTCCTGTTCATCACCACTTCCTTTTAATGACAGCACTGATTTGGATTATGATATTTGAATGACATGAATGGTGATCCAACATCATTATTTAATCACTTGCTGCAACCCTATTGTACTTATTGCTTTTGTCTTTTACAGGCCACCAGGCAGATTCCCTTCTCCTTTTATGCCGCCGCCACGCCCGATGGTTCCTCTGGATCAAATGAAACGCTCTGGGTCACCATATGTTCCATCACAGGGTCCAATTATTTCTCCTCCTCCATTTGCTGGCTCTCGGTCACCATATGCGAGGCCTCCACACTCTCCTCATGACAGGAGAGGAGACTCCCCTTCTTATTACAGAAGCAGTTCTCCTCAGTATGATCGCAGAAGTAATTCTCCATATGACAGAAGAGGTCATTCTCCTCCCTCAGACAGAAGAAGTTCTTATGAGAGAGGTCGCTCTCCACCATCTGATAAAAGAGATTCCTATGAGAGAGGTCACTCTCCTGCGACTGATAGAAGAGGTTCTTACGATAGAAGTGATGCTTCACCACATGATAGATGGAGTCTACGAAGGCAATCATTATCTCCCGAACGAGGTCGATCACCTTATGATCGGTACCGTCGTAGTGTTTCTCCAGATGGTCGCAGATCACCACGTGATTACTCTCCTGATTATAGGCGTAGTCCATCTCCAGATGGTCACAGGTATTCATATCGGCACTCCCCTGAGTTTAGGCGAAGCCCATCTCCGGATGACGAGCGACGTCGCCGCTATGAAAGGCGAGCTTATTCGCCTCATTTACGACGATCACGAAGCCCTTCTCCAGAATATCGGAGAGAATCTGCTCCTCGGGATCCAATGCCTCCTCAGGATGGGACTTCTTTGCCTGTGTTTCATGATAGACCTGTCTTTCCACCACATGTGGTGACACGTGGTATGTATGCTTATTTATATATTTGTTACATGATCATTAAGCTGTATTCTGTAACTGCAAAAAGAACACAAAACCGCTTAAAACACAGTTTGTCAAAAAGGTTTTTCAATTCTACTTTTAAAAATCTGGAAAAAATCACCAAAACTTTTATAACTTTCTCAGAAACATAGTAGCAGTGAAGTTTGAATAAGTCCTAGTGTCTTTTGCGCTAGATTCACTGTAAGAACTGTTTGTAAATTAACAGTAACTTAGATTATAAAATTCTAATCTAAATTCGAATCTAGATTATAAAATAACAGTACTTTCATTTGACAGATCCACTTGCTTTAGGATTATTTTGGCTAATTCAAATTAATAGTTTGTTTCTTTTCTAATTCAGTGTAGCAGCAACAGTAGTACTGAGGATTGGTTGTTGAAAATAACATTGAATTTTAACAGCAGTCTGTATATAAAATTTTGTTTGTTAACACTTATTTTATTAATAAGTGTTGCAGCTGCTGCTGCTACTACTACTACTATTACTGCTACTATTACTATCATTACTAAAACTAATACTACTATGTAGTGAATTATGTGAAAACATTAAGATCATTTAAGAAGTCCTTTTTTCATTTAAGAATGCAAATGCAAATGCAAATTCTTGCTTTCTGTAGATTTCGTGGTTCGCAAATGAGGTCTTTTAAGAAAAATTCTAAAGTGTTTTGTGTTACATTGTCTTTTTTTGTATCTTTTAAATTGTGCACTTGTATTCGCAGTTGGTAGCACTCGAGTGGTCACTTGTACTCTCTCTTTCCTTCGGATGCAAATGAATTGCTCACAGTTGGGCTGCCTGTGAACTCTGCATTTTCTGCTGCTGGGAAACTAGCATTGTATTATCAACAAGTCTTGTGCTACATTTGCAATCAGTTATAAACAATAATATTTTTATAATAATTCTTATATTTACTTTAACATAAAGTAGCATGATAGATAGTAACCAAAAAATACATATGTCTACATTTAGGGACAATGGAGCCTCGCACATCTACACCAACGGAAACTCCTTGATCAGCTGAAGAACACTGTAACTGAGACTAACTGACTGGAAAGTAGTTTTGGTAGTTGTTGTTCACTGCTCACTGCTATGCATTTGTTTGGAATGCTTTATGTTATAACAATCCTTGTTCTATGTTTAAAGAGAACATTATGCATGTCTTAATGAAATTTGGCAGATCTTGTCTGAAGTTAACCATTACTCATGTTTGAGTAAGTATATTGAATATAAGGTGACATATGGAGGTGATTCATTGTGAACTGTTTTCAACAAAATTCAACAGAGCCTGTTTTCTGATTTTTTTTTATTCTTTTTTGTAGTACGAAATTGTGATTCTAATTAAGTGATTTAAATGTAAAGACCTGTTAGTTGATTGTAAATAGATTTTTTAAAATTGTTCGAATATGACCGTCTTACGGTCTTGCTCATGCTCGTGTTATATTTTCGATTTGTAATGTGTCAAGGCAATAAGACCATGATTGCACAACTTATTTTTTGAACAAATTACACAGAACTTTGCTTGATAGCTAGTGATTTAAATTAACTCTTGACAACTATAGTCACTTGAAGTTATCACACTATGTCTGCCAAGAGTTCTAAGTTACAAAATCAATGAACGACATTTTTTTGGGTTATTTTGACCATTTTGGCTGTGCATTTAGTTCCCAAAATTTCTGCACAATCTGATAAAAAAGTGTTGCTATGAAGTTTGTTTCTGGAGTAACGCACATCTCTTTGGCTTAGAAATAGCACAAGAATTGGGTAGCCCATTCAATATTATGCAAGTTAATTTTTGCAAGCACGAGGGCAAATTGTAGATGAATATTGTTTTATTGATAGTCAAGGTATTGTTCCAGTCATAGGAATTGTATTAGCTGCTTTATTTATTTTAAATAAATATTGTTTGATAACTGTTTTAATCAGCTGTTTAATTACTTATTTCTTAATTTCTAGTCTATCAGTTAATGATGAAGAAACTGCAATTGAATTTTTAGAAGTAAATGTAAGTGATAGGAAAGAAATACAAAAAAGCACAGCTTGAGTCTCAATTTGAGCCAGAGACCTTTGTAATACAAATCCATTGCCATGATTACTAGACCACACTGGTCCTTATGATAAGTTCTATTAGCTCATCAATCACTCGAGCGTTTACCAGTATTAGTTTTCTCACACTAGAGTAATTAATGATTAATTAAAATAATTTTTTGTTAAAAATTTAAGGTCTAAAAAGGGCAATCAATTGATAATTTATTGTCTTAGTTTCAAGATTGTCAATTAATGACGTAATAAACCCACATTTATTAAAGTTATCTAGGTTTGACTAATGTGAGCCGTGTGGATTGTGCCTTGACGACAGAGGCTTTGACAACTAGTGAACATTGTATTGTATTTACAATCTACAGCTACCTTGCAAACTCACATAAGGTAATGCCGATAAATGGCCAAAATGCAATTCAATAATTACGTTTTGCGAACAAGAAACTTATTATTAATAACTGATTCAAAATTAACAAAAAGTACTTTAGCACATTGGTTGATCAGGCTCCCGTTACTTAATCTTCATTGATAAGGTACTGTACAATGTAGTTGATGAAATTGTATGTGGTTGTCCTTGCATTGATTTACATGGCTTGCTAGAAAATCTGCATTAGTAGTTCCCGTAGGAGAACAAAGGGATTCACAGAGTTTTTTGTTTTCTTTTTGCAAGCTTAAAATATTGGGACAAAACCAACTGAAACGCTTAAAATATGTATAAAAATGTAAAAAAATGTATGATATGTATTTTATGTAAACGTGTATATTTAACTACAACTATTGAAGTGATGCAACCAAGTTAGTATGTAGAAACATGAATACAGGCTGCAGCTAAAATTTTCATGTTTTCTACTTTTATAAGTTCATTGCTTAATAAGTTAGTTTGCTTTGAAGTATGCTTCTTTATGTTGCAGTGTTTCAATATTACATTTCCTAATTTGCCTTAAACTAGTAAAAAAACAGATATGGTCAATGATGATCAATTACATATTTTATTACTCAAACAAACACTTTCATCGTTGATTATTTTTTTGCTGTTCTGCCAGTATGACATGCTTCAGCAGACAGTAGAGGATTACATGTGCAAACTTCATGAACTGGATGACAATAACGTACGGGTGTCCCACATTCCAAATTGTCAAAACACTTTGCACCAAGAGGTACACCTAAATGAATGTGAACAATAATCAGAGAAGCAAATGAAATCGAATAAAAACAAAATTTAAACAAGTTTCCAATGGGTTTCACATTACAAGGCCAGTAATGCACCAAACTTGTAAAACATGTAACAAGAAAAATCGAAGAGGTTTAGAGTTAGACTGCATTTTAGCTGGTTTCTCAAAGCTTATCTATCTGCTGGTTTGTTAGCTGGATGATCAACGGTTCAAGTCTTGTTTAAAACAAATGCATTTTTGTTTGTGCTTGAAATATAATGCATATAATTTTTCTTAAATTTAAACATACTTATTGCACATCTGTTGGCATTAATATTGCAGTAGTATGCTGCTCCGTCAGATCTGCTACAGTCTTGATTTGCTTCACAAAAGTCCCCGTTTCGTGGAGCTAAAGAGAAATAAAAAAAGCACAAAATTCGTTTTACAGTAAAAATGGGCGTACGTATGCAAAAAATTGGAAACTTTCTTAAAAAAGCGATTGTCATTTGCCTACCAAAACAAACCAAATTTGTTCAAGCAGTAGTAGTTCATCGCATATTTTAGAATTGCTCTTCGCATGCCATACGTTCACAGTTAAGTCAAGGTCATAGGTAGATCTGGAACACTTGATCATATGTCACTGTAAAATAAGAACGTTTACCTTTGTCACATACTCCGTGCCGTATTTCATATCCCGTGTCACACAAACAATGACGTCTTTTAACTCCTCTGTCACGCTTACATACAGATTTTCCAGGACATTGCATACTTAGTAGACAACTTTCTCCTAACCCAACAGCTAACAGAAAAGTGAACATTAATAAATATTATTTCTGAGTTTGGAGTTGTTGCAAATAAGGGCTATATTTACTAAAATGATGAAAACGTGGGTTTGTCTATATGTTTGTACGACTTAGCGTAATTTAATTGTTCAGTACACTGCTGAATTAAGAAGCAAAAACAAATCTTATAGTCAAAACAATCTACTCTTTAAAACATTAAAAGGAAACGCCATTTTTTTAAGAATGATGTGAAAGAATTATTACCACACAAACACAATTTCGCGTTCGTGTCATTAGTTATTTGCTGTAACATGCATTTCGCCATTCGCTAGTTAGACAGGCACTAGCACCTACATTTCGGAAACGCATTGCACAAAAAACAGGCGCAGTACCTCTCAGTTCAAATGTGTTAGCTTCTGACGAATTGCACACGTTTGACAGCTCATGTGTGAGCATAGCGGCAAATTTGAAATTAGTATTTTTATCTTAACACTTGCCTAGTTTTAATACAACACACTAAATATCTTACAGTAGTGCTATACTTCAATTTTCCCTTTCGCAAACACGTGCAACACGCTCGTGGAATGTTTTTGCAGTTGAAAATTATGTTAGTTTGTGATGTCATCAATAGTAGGACTCGCCCGCTGTTAATTAAGTTTTTTTAATCTATTATTTATTTATCAGAAACGCTGATGCAGTATTAATCGTGTTAAAATGTATAGTTTTTGTCGGACATGAAAATGGGGTAGTATATGAAAAATCATCCTGTTTTCCTTTAAAGAAATTTATTCGGCATACAATACTTTCCAGTTAGTTTGTTTTTTAGATGGTTACAGTTTCATGTTAACAAAATTGTAAATAATAATTTACTTACGGTCAAGTTTGTTCATAATTTCTTTTAGATGAACGCAATGATTAGGGATGGCTAAATGAGCTTCTGACACATTTACTCCTTTACTAATCCTATAAGAAAGTAACTTGTCATTAAACTTTATGTAAGAAACATGCAAGGCTTTTAATGGACTGCAAAATAAAAATTATGAGCACTGTTAAGTCAGTTAACATGAAACATATGTTTAAATATCTAAGACATCATCTGTTTGTGATCTAACTGAAAATATCTCAGAATAAACGAAAATATTGAAAGACGTATGGTCGTGAAGCTGCTAGGGAATACCATAGCTGGAAGAAAGCGAGTGAAGAAAGGAAACATAAAAATTGCCGAAAATGAGAGACCATTGGCGGTTTCGTAAAATGCCTAAAATATTGTGAAGCCATTGGAAGATGAGTGAAATGCCGAAACATTCGACGAGTTATGTCAGTTATGTGTTTTTATTAGCTCATGTAAACTTACGCGGTATCCACACTAGGCCTTGAGCGAACTAAAATACCCGAAGTTCTTATGAGTAATCTGTAATTGAATAAGCGTTGAACGTAATAGAAATTTAAAATCCACAGCATAACTAGACTGCAGAGAAACCAGGGAACAAGTCCTAAAAAACACTGTAGTGCTACACACGGGTTGCCACAGATTCCGCAATCAATCAGTAGTCTGTTCAGCTTATCACATAACATCACAGCCCACGAAACTTGGTAGCAAAATGGACTAGAAAAATATTTTCAGGCATTGTAGCCCTCAGAATGAAGGCCATCATCCGAAGTCTGTCATAATAATAAGTAAAGAAAACAAAGGTTTCCAAGGAATACGGTTTCCAGGGAGCCAACTGAAGTAAGCGAGTAACAAAGTGAACTTGTTAAAGGCACGCAGGTATGGTTATACTTACAGTTTTGAAACGTACTCTGTTATTTTCTGCTGTTCGTAGCCAGACACTGCGCAAGATATGGGATAATGTCTGACTTCCTGAACTTTGTCTTTATCATGAATGCTTAAGGAGAGAACGTTTCCGTATTCCACCTTGCCGTAACCGTAACTTTGGTCATCCTGTAAATATACAGGTGACATATACTTTTTGTTTATTTAACAGTTGTTTTTAACAGTGTTTACAGCTATAAATACCCCCCTAGTGTATCTATTAATACAGAGTGTATTGACACATACACATACAAGTCACTCATTTATACATCACAAAATGAAGATATCGGTCTAAATAGAACAAAAAATACATAATGAAAAATTTAAAAACTAGCAGACAAATCGCTCTCACGGTCTGCTTTTTGAAAAAATTAATTTGTACGCATCTTTTTGTAAAATTAAGCGCTAAATGCTGAAAGATGAAAAATATCTATAACATATACAACTAGAAAAATACTTCTAGTTCCAGTTCCGTAGTCACAACTTTAAAACTGTAAAACAGCACTGAACACTTAAGCAATTGAAGAAGGCAGTTGTCCTTAATTCTAGTGGTTGCAATTGTAAATGTCTTAATACACTGTAGCTAAAATAGCTTTAAATTACCCCGAAGGTACAGGCTTTACGTAAACGTGAAAGTCAGATTTAGTTGTCAATAGTCAATCAAAATTTGTCACAGCTCTTTTTTGGATAAATTCAACATGTTGTTTGCAAACAGTGAATAAATCTGGAAAGGGCTTTGTGTTACTTATTCATGTGCATTAATAATAATTGTACTCTTACTTTGTCTTTCGAACAAGAGCCGTTGCAAAACGCAAAATTGGGTTTGTGCCATCAGTAATCTCGAAATTAAGATCATGTATGACTATTGTATTTACAATAATACCAATTTTAAGAAATGCACAATAATATGTGAGCTTTGAATCACTTAGGTACCATGATTGCGCCAGACCTGTGCGTGAACTCCAGGTGAATTATTAAGAGATCTTAACAGCATAAATTCAAATGCGTTTAGAATAGTTAACATTAACTTGTAAACGTAATCGACAAAGCTCGATTAACATTTTATCCTGCGGCAATTTTTGGTCGTAAATGGGGTGCCGCTTACCACCTGTGTCACAAGACTGGCTGTATAAAATGCCGGTCATGCTCAATGAAACAGTTGGCAGCTGGCACCCGTCAGTTTTGAAGAATTAATTAACAGAATACCGAACAAACAAATGAATTATTAAGGTTAAAGCAAAGACGATTGATGCATGCTCCTTTCACACCACCTAGTGACTTCTAGTCAGTGCTCACGCCTCAGGGTTTAAAACAAATGTATTACAAAACTGTGTCACACTCCTGCTGCAGAAATTAGCAATTAATGTTAAATTCTGTCGCCATTTAACTCCTTGACAGTAGAAATTTTACGGAATAAATTTATAGTTAATAGAACGTACGTTCACAGTGACCACAATTTAAGCCTTCGATACTTTGTAAAAAATCTCTATTGTTGTGTAAGTGTAAATGTTTGGGCAACAAAGCTGTCATACGTTGGAAACTTGCAGGCAAATTTCAGTTCGAAATTGAATGGTTTCTTTAGCACGTTACTCGAAGAGAAACTGTTCAACTGGTGAAAAAATTTCATCGTTTGAATGTGGTTATAACTGCCAATTAGAGGACAGAGGGCATTAAGAAGTCTGTGTTATTTTTTTATAAAACCCGTCTGTATGATTTAATCTAGTGATGTGAATTTGCAGGCCGCACAGTTTTGTTCGCTTTGCTGGGGCCAAATGTTCACTTAAGTGGAATGTACATGAAATAAATATATTCGCTCGGTTGGGTGATCTATTTAGGAAAAAAATCATTTTGCCATTTTCTCTAGAATTGATAAAAGCACTCTTAATAGCTGTATTTCCGCCAAAATCTATGGGGTTGCACTCACACGCTGGAAGACCAAAAAAGGCGCTGTCAGCATTAAGAATGACGGACATATTACACTAAAAAGCGTGACTCATTGTCGTCTTGTGTCTCATTTGTGTGACACCTCGGACAAGTTACAACGTCATTTGATGAACAGTTTCATCAAATACACAACAAGATGGCATTAAGCACGACATTCTTACGCCAAACCAGAGGCCATCTAACCAAGAAAACAAAAATTCTCATCTACAAAAGTCTAATATTACCACATTATCTATATGGTTGCACTTTACTTCAAAACGTTAAATATGAAAACTTTAGAAAACTAAATACGATGCAAAACTACGCACTTAGATTAATTCATGGCTACTCTAACAAAACTGCTAAACAACATGCTGCTTCTGCAACAAGCTTAAGAACGTCCACAAAAATACCAATATTAGAAGCCTATCGAGATTACAAAACACTGATATTTCTTTATAAATATATAAATAAACTGAGCATTCCATTTATAAACAATCCCTTGGCATTTATTCCTGATACCACATTGAACACTAGAACATACAATTTAAAGCAAATTACAGTAAACAATAAATTTGGAAATAACTCTATATCAAAACAGGCCATACATTTATGGAACTTACTACCCAGTGAAATAAAACAAATAGAATCTCTCCACCACTTTAAAAAGAAATTAAAAGAATATCAATATAACAGGTTTCAACTTCCACATTGTGCATCTGATACTAATTACACGGACTCCACTTTCATATACCCCCGCCCCTGACTCCATATAATGATTAAAAATGAAATTTTTTAAAAAAAATTATGTAATGTAATACGTGTTATGTTAGTTTCGTGTTTCGTAATGTTAAATGTATAAATAGTGTGCACTATGTAATGTAAAATTTAATGTACTTTCCTATAATTGTTTGTGAAAATATTTTAATATGGTATTTGTAAATATGTTCATTATATTGTATATAGTTTGCACTTTAGTTTTTTAGTATGCACTGGACGCATTTGTCTTGAACAGTGTTGTTATTTTAACATTACGCTGAGGCTAACTCAATTTTATTATAATGAGGGAACCGTTTTTATGACAAATAAAGAATTAATATATATATATATACGTGTGTTATTTACGTACGCTTAATCTTTCTCTTGTACCACAACCGTACATTGAAATGCCGAAGTACGCTTCGTCTAAATCTTCCCCTTGGAATCTGCAATTGTCATGATCGTGGTTAGCTTGCGTAACTATGGTCACAGTTGTTGGAACCTTCTGTTGAAACTGAATGGCAACATCCACTGAACGACATACGGGATTGCACGACACGTCCATACCTGCCAAATTTAAACACGCCAACAGTTACTAATTTCATAAAAGAAAAAATAAACTAAAACTGTGGTTTGTTTCACAACACAAAAACAATCTTTTTATTGTTTGTCATCTGTCTGTCTGCTCTGTGTGTCCATCATGTGTCTTGCTAGGTCTATTTTATGCTTTTACTTGTATCTCTCCTTTCTTCTCCTCACCTCTTCTCTCCTCTCCTCTCCTCAAACGTGGCCTATTTCACGCAATCCCTAAAACAAATTTGGTACTATATAAATTTCTTAGGAAAATTAGCCCAAGATAATTGGCCATTTGTTTCTACATTAACTAGAGTTTATTCAACATTCTATAAAATTCTTAGGAAAAGTATCCGAAGACCGAGTACTGCACACTTTGTCTGAATAGACTTTTGCAACTTACATAATGCCTAAAGTATTTCAGACGCTTTACCTGGATTGTTTTAACACTTAGCAAAATGGCTAGTCATTTTGTACAATATTTGGTTTCACATTTTTGTCTGTCATATGTGTGTATATTGCTTGAGATGGTGGCATAAACTGCAATAGTATCCCTTGCCCTCTCCTCGTTACGCTCCACCTCTCTTTTTATACATAAACTTTATTTTGAGCGGATGTACAACACAGAATAATACAGTTACTGATTGCAGTTTTTCTACCACGTGCAGTGCAGAAAAACGTGTTACACTTAACACTTTAGTTGAGGATATATATATATATGTGCTGATTCGTTGTTTCGAGAATATAATTACACACAATAGTTAATTCAAAAATACTTAAATGAAATTAACCCTCTCCTTTTTTACTTTTTTGAAGTGAAATGAAAGAATTCTGTTCTTGTTTTCTCTCGCTTTTCTGCCTTTTCTGCATCTCCAACTCCTCTTTCTCGCTCTCATCTCTTTGTTTCTCTTTCTTTTCTCTCCCCTTCGCTCTATCCCCCTCTTCTTCCTGCCTGTCTTTTCCTATCTCACCCATTCTCTCGCCCTCTCTTGTTCAGGCTTACGTTTAATGACGTTGTCGACATCTCCATCCTGAGGCGTGACACTTTCAAAATCCACTGAAACCTTTTCTTCAGTCGCCGATACCGCTCTTTTCTCTCCTTCATCGTGTACCTCTGTGTTGTAAAAATCGTAGAAATCTCCTATGAGTGCTTTAGCAGCATCTGAGCTCCCATACCTTTCCTTTGATTGCTGCTGGGTGGCGTCGCCCTGATGGGTAGGCACAGAGGACGCACCTTGTCGCTGTTGCTGTATAGCACTCACTGGCTGATAGCTCCTACCAAAAGGATCTGTTGTTTGAGGCACCAGTTGCTGCTGAACATTATTAATGGGTTGATAGACAGACCTAAACGACTCTACTGTTTGAAGCACCGGTTGTTGGTAAGCGTTGTTAACTGGCCGATAAGCTTTTCTGAATGACCGCGCGCCTTGCGGTATACCGTATGCAATGCTGGATCCTTGAGGCTGAGTACTCTGCGCTTCTTGTTGTATGTTGCTTGCAACAGTAGGAGCACTAGGTTCAAAATATCTTTGATTTCTGGCATCGTTGAAAGCCGCTGGACTTCCGAATTGCCTTTGCGGATTGTATGACGTGACAGCTTGAGGAGAGTAACCTCGTGCACGATTAAACAATGCGGGGTTAATAACTGCAGGAGAATAAATTGTTTGTCTCTCAAAAGAGTCAGTAGGTCTATAGATAGGTGCTCGCCCGCCCAGGTTTTGATAATTTTGGGACTGTGTTAAATGGTTCACCGACAACTTAATAGGCAGTCCTTCACTTCCACGGTCCGGCCGAGTTCTTGAAGGATTGCCATAGTAGTTCTGGCCGGCAGCTCTGGACACCACTTGAGATTGACTTCTAATGAGACTTGGGTCTATTTGCAGTTCTGATTGATATTGGCCAACCTATATGAATCAAAAACGATGTAACGTACATATGATTTTTCCACACATACATTATTGCACTGTAAATACCTGTTAGTCGATATCAAATACACATGCAGTACGAACGTTTGTACAAACAATAGTCTTTTTTAAATAATTACTTCTTGAATTTAGTCCTCTAGTACGTACTTGTTGCTTACTTAATGCTAATGTTGCAAAGTCTGGAATATCCTCTGCAGTTTTATATCATTTATTAACATTGTTCTATAATAGATTGGCTACTCTTCGTAGTTAACAAAATTTGGCTTAATCGGTCATAATTATTGATTAGCTGTGAAAATGTTAGTTATAGTGATCACAATATTCTAGATTAACAGTAAGCACGCAACAATAATATCTCAATATCTATATTTTCGAGGCGTTTATTATGTACTTTTTATCTTCAAGAATAACTCAAACATTTTTCAAGTGTTTTTTTTAAATTCTCTTGAATATTTATCTCAACATTACCTCATCATATTTATACAAAATGCGTTTGTATAAAAGAAATTATACTTACCACTAATTGATCACCTGTGATAATTAAAACGCTCAAGGCAGCTGTCAAAAACATTTTAATTCACTCTTCGTAGCCACTATAATTAATTACTGCAGAAACTAAACCACCGTATCCAGTTGATTGAAACAGTGTCAGCGATCAGTCGAAGATCAGTTATTCTTGTAAAACATCACTTTAAAAAAAGCATTGATGAAACGTTTCTTATTGAATTTCCTCTAATTGTGCAAAGTTTTGCAGAAGTGTTTTCCATAGACATAAAATTTGACACGATCACGATAGCCTTCTAGAATGTTCAGCTGACCTCGGTGGGGTCAAATTTTAAAACTTGTTAGAAAAACTGCATAATTTTGAGGCGACGCTCGACGAGCGCTTGCATGAATGTGACACACTGTCCGGTCGACGAGGTGGTTGACCCACATATGATTTTAACTGTACCACGGGCGTATCTCGAAGAGTGCGTAAACCTTATTAACACCTTAGTCCTGTAGTCTGACTAGTCCACTGTTTTTTAGATACTTTTAGTTTTGCAACGGCATAAGGGTGCGTGAGTCCCGAGTGTGTGTACATTCGTATAAATACTCTGTGTGTACATTCGTATGAGTGTGTTTTGTTAGTTATGTTTTGTTTTCGTTGTCCATTGTTGTTTTTCTTAGCATTTGTGCTTTTATTTGACTCAAGTGAACTAATTACAACTTGCTTTCCTCTCTGCGTCCTGTTGGAAAGTAGGGTAGGGGAGCCGAAGCCTGAAATTCCCAACTGGATTTTTTTTCCCTGATGGCTCTGCTTTTACTGTTTTGCTGCCTTATTGGTGGGTTGTACAATTATTTTTATTTCGAATTAGTCTTTTATTATAATACTAGACTAGCACGTTCTGGTCATGGGTAGAGGTTAAGATGTAGGTAGGTAAAGATATAAGATGTAGAGACTCACCTCTACTGCTCCCTCCTCTCTCTCTTTCCGTTTCTCTTTCTCGCAGCCTCTTTCTTTCTCTTTTGCTTTCTTACTAACATCTTTAGCTTATTTATAGAACAAGATAAAGTTTGCCAATCCCTCAATTTATTTTCCCAATGAGATGGTCAGATTATCTACTGGTATAATTGTCAGATAATTTCAGACATAGGAGCGGGATGCAGGGGGTTGGGGGCTTTTGCCCGCCCAGAACAAACGAATTGAACGTTTTCGGGGCAAAAGCTGGTTATTTTCAGTATAAATATTCTTAATTCTGTTTTAAAATTTTAAAATTCAAGATTTCAATATTCAAAAATTGCTTGCGTACTGCATTACCTCTTTTTACTGGCTGCAGTTGAAATGTTTCTTGTACGACGAATTATTTTAAACTTTTAAAATTTTTAAAGGTAATAATAGTACCCGTTCAGAAGAACCAAAAAGAATGGATAAAAACTGATAAAAATATTATAAAGAGCATTTTGAGTGAAGAACACATCTTATTATCCGTTATTCGCTGCACTGAGTGCCAGAAATGAACAGTGTACGATTCACAAAGGTTTCTCAATGGGAATGGTGTCATTCATTACTCATTTCTTTTTCGCCCTTCATTAATTTTTGATTTCTGATCATAGTGAGTGAAAAGAAATTTAAAAACACATTAAAGAAAATGTTATAATGATTAAACTAGGTTGACAAATAAGTTTATATTTAATTGTGATTGCTCTTATGAAGGTTTTTATAGCGAGTCTATCAATTCCAGACACTTTGTGTGCGTTGCATGCATATTGAATAAAATACGTATAAATAACCCAAATAAGCATAAACATATAGACATAATTGTAAATATTTTGTGTTCAGACGCTTTTGTCAGTCTATGCCCTACATAATTATGTAATCCGTTGTTGTTTGCATTTATTTCGAAATACTCAAAACGGCAACTTAGAAAATTTTCTCTGCACATTCCTGCTTGTGAAATTTTTGACAAGCCCCACAGACCTTCCTTCATAGGCCCCTTATGAAACTTCCTCCCTATGATTTCAGAAAATAATTATAAAGCACAGTTTTGGCGTATGCTTAATTTGATGTAATAAGTGATATACTGATGCCCTATAGAAAACATAATAAAGTACAGTGGTTCACTCGTTGCATTTGCTACTGCAACTAAGGAAAGTCATTCATTGCATCAAATCGTCATTAGTTGGCAAATATAAGTTTCACGGTTTATATTACTGTAAGTCTGGTATAATGTCAGCATAATGTCTTATAAAAAAAGTTGTTGTTGGATGAACGTTTAGTAGACACCTTTCTTATACGTTTTAACTGGCATGTTGATATCTCCACATTGCCTATATTTAATGCATTCATATGTTTCTTAATAACATATGACCAAGTGACACTAAATACTGAATAGCATCAGTTAATCATGAACACGAATTGAATTATTTATGTAACTCACGAACTCGGCGAAGGGTGACATCGCGCCTGGAATCTATATAAGTGGATTTGACAGAAAATTCTGACTTTCTATGTTTGCTTTGTTAGCCAGTAAAAACGAAGCGGTCGAACATGAGACTGGGAGTCTGGTTTTTACTCTTACTGGTGTGCTTGGCTTCTCTGCCCGGAGAAAAAAGTGCAAAAGCGGACGACTCTGAGGATGAAACAGTTTACTTCATGATGCTACAGTATTTAATTAACTTGCGAGCGATTGTTTGGAAATTGGTGAGCGATGTGGAAACTTTGGGTCCTATCGCTAGTGACATGTTAGCTGAACATAAGTTAGCTTTGCCTGCTCTATCTAAATTGTCAACAGTTGTGAATTCATTAGTAGATTTGTTCGTAGCCGACATTAATCCAGACACTGGAACGTTGAGAGATTTGATAGATGATATAAATGGAGAAGAACAAGAGACTGATGTATGTTTGACAACAGTTCAAACCAGTGTTTCTGCTATTAACGCATTTCTGGGCACCGAAAGTTTTATAGATGTTCCCGTAGGATCAATTGAAACGGACCTCTCGGCTATAATAAGCCAAGTTTCTGGAATTGTCAGCGACGTTGACATCATAGTAGCAGACTTAAGCACATCAGCGACAAAATCTGCCGCCATACACAAAGATGTTGAGAGCTTACGTACAAGCTTGGGGGACGCTGCCCAGACTCTTTCAGGGCTTCAGGTGTCAAGTGGCTCTATTGAAACAGATAGCGGTTTGATAGATACAACGGCTAGTGATGTTTCTGGTAATCTCGGCACAGTCATGGGAAATGTGGCGGCCACAGATGCGGAAGTTGGGAGTGATGAAACCGCCACAGACGCTTTGGTCACAGCGATTAATACTCTAGACTCTAGCATTGGTATAGTTGTTAGCCAGATAGCTGCAATGCATGATCAGCTATCCACTCAAGATAGTAAAGTTGACAGTCTTGTGAACAAACTAACTGTGCTGAATAAACTGGAAAAGAATGTGAAAAATCTGGAAGAAGCAGCCGTCGATTTGACAACTACGTTTAGCACTGACTTGGACCATCTGCAAACGTCAATAACTACTCACTTTGAAAAACATTTATATCATTGTGGTACGTACATTTGTTTAGCTTCTGGAAAAAATCATGGTTTTTCGCCCTAAACCTTACATCCCGAGGCAGTATTTTAGCAGCTTCGATACCTTAAGCAGGACTTTTTTAAAAATAGGTAAATGGGCAAACTAAGGAAGTGAAGTATTAAGCGCATGTGGTCCATTACATCCTAACACATGCAGAATAAAAATTTGAAGACACAATGTCGCCTCCTCATAATCTCTTAGTAAGAGGATAAAAGTTTGCAAAGCTTTTATTACTAAATATCTAATGACGTGATTTATACGTGGTGGAAATTATCTGTATGGGCAGAAGATCTTAAATCTGTTTATACTCAGCACCCATTTTCAATAGTTATTTTGATAAAATAACTGTGTGCTTTGGTAGTCATAATGGCAGTGCAACCTCGGTCGTCTTTTTTCGATCACCTGACCTGTTGGCGTTATTCCAGCAACGTTTTTCTGGTTGCATTATTCAGATGCATTTAGCATTAAACTGTTAACTGGTCATGCATTCACATTTGCACGTAGCTCGTAAATGCTTACTTGCACTGACCTTGTTTGGCTGGACACAGAAAAAAGGAAAACTTGCAATAGTGTTTGTTTCAAAACAGATCTATTTGATATCATTTTTAACTCACTAACTTATGCACCATCAAAATTTTTATAACTTAAAAAGTGAAGTTTGTACGTTTTAGACACACAGTGGAATGATATTTGATGTGCTTCAAGTTATTTTGTCCAAATATCCCAAAGGACGCTAATAGTAAAATTTTAATTACCTTGTTTATTTATTTTTCAGAGTATTTGCAAGTATATTGGCCCTTACATGCAATTTAATCACTTAAGCCATCTGCAGCGCTTTCATAGATACTGTATCTAATTAAAACACTATACATCATAGAAAAACGAGATCATGCATAAATATGGCCCTAGACCATTGTTTTTCTGAACCCTCTAAGATTTAAAAGACTCTAGGAAGAGTCCGTCCCATTATTTTCGTAAAAATCGATGAATAATCGTAAAAATCACAAACAATCGACCTGATGCTTAAACCTAGCGATCACTGATGATAGAAAACAAAAACGTGATTTGAACTAGTTTGTTTCGACTTGGTTTTTGTAGTCGTTTAATTTTTTTGTCGCACATAGAATCAAATTGCCTATTTTCTGTTTTTTGTTTTGTGTAATTGTAATGTAACACAAATGGTTTTTGTTTTTTCCGAATTAGCATGTTATTTAGTGTTTCAGAAAAAATTACTCTCGATGAATTGGCCTTAGGGAAAATTTCTTTAGGGCCGGTTGAATTTTAACTTGAAAATCACTTGAAAGTGCACAAATTTCTGCATGGCAAGGAAGAAGTCATAAAATTCTGTAGCCATTGAGAATTGACTTTGTTAGTATTATGCTGTGCACCACTGTGATCATTTGGATGCACCGGGTGAACTTCCCTAAAAAGTCTTATCTAGACCAAAATTGTATTTATAATACTCTATTTATTTTTCACAGGTTACTTTTTTTACTATAAGATTTTACCTATACAGTATATACTGCTCTCGACATTGTAATATAAAATTCCAGTGTCAGTTACTGAGAGCGGGGCAGTAATTTTGTGCCTTCCCACCGAAAAAGCCATGTTAACCTAAATACTTTGTTTCAAGTAAAATGTTTCCAAGTTCCACTACTCTCCAACATTACATAACTTACTCATAATTAGGCAACGTAGATGACTAAAGTGATTACGAAAATAGTACATTGCAACATTTTGTTTGGCCCCAATAAACTACCGTCGGTGCGAGAATGCACCTCTATCTCATTAAAACATAATCAAAAACATTATAACTCTTGGCTTTTAAAGCATTTTTTTCATTTTACCAGTTTAAGTTTTTGTTGTTTATGTGATGAATGATACTCATTACATTTACAAGCCATTAAATTCTCAAATACTACCTAGGCTACCTAGGTTACCATACTTGGCTAATAATGTAAAACTAGCAAAGGCCCCGCAAAAATGCACTTATAATCAATAATGCGCAAACATAGTGTTCATTTATTTACATAGCGCAAAACCAGCAGCTTTTACTTCAGCAAAGTTATAGGTAGAGTCAAACATGCATGAAATCACGTCAGAACAATGCGAACGTCAGCAATTGTCTAAGCGAGAATCGCCCGAAATGGAAACCCCAACCAATTTCTTCGCCGCTCCTCTTGGTGGAAGCAACTGCAAAAGAGACTCACACTGCCGTATAGCCCTGTTCCTCCTCTTCTCAAAGAGCTACATATCTCCTTCAAAAAGTTCTACCAGGCGCAAGTAGAACGTTTTTTACAGGCTCTTCGCGTCAAAATTTCGAAAAAATCGGGAGTTAGGTTTGGAAAAAATGCCCGTTGCGGGATGCCGTGGCCCTCCCACGAGGTCCATTTTTGAGATTTTTCGTCCGCCATTCCGCTCGGTGGGCCGGATTCGATAAATCATATATATATATGATATATTATATATATATATATATATATATATATATATATATATATATTATGTATATATGTGTGTGTGTATATGTATATGTATATACACACAACGCACGCACGCACACACACATATATCAACTTATGGGAATAACACACATATATATATATATATACGATGTTATTCCCATAAGTTGTTTGCTAGTGTTACTGTTTATCTTAGCAAAGGCATTTATGACTAGGTTAGATTTAATACTTTGGGAAACCTCGACTTTCATCATTATACGAGTCGACAACAAAATATCTTAACACACCGGAGAGGTAGTAGTTGTTATAGTAACGGCATGAAAACTGGTATTTCCAGATGTGATAGTAGAAAGGATTAAATGTTCTGCACGCCCTAGTTACCGAAATATCGATAGTTTTTGGCACAAAACAGTCGGAATCTTGCAATTGGGTGAACATTACACTTATTTAGCAAACATAACTGAAATGGACTGGCTGCCATAATACGATTCTTCTTCTTCTGAGTTTTTTTATTTCTAGTGTTCGAACAATTGCATGACAGCATACTAGAAGAACCTGTCAGTTTGCATCTCGTTAACCATTCAATCTTTTTTGTAGTGGCAGATAAGTAATTCCGCCAGGAGCCGAGGCATTATTCATCAAGTGAGGTATTATAGCCCCGACGGAGTTATTATCTAACAATCCCCAACTGGTGTTGGTAAAGAAAGTGTTGATTATTAAGCAGGTCTCCAAATGCAGCAAAGTTTGTTCTTTTAATAAGACTCTTGCGCATGCAGAAAGTGGTTAGTTATCTGTTTAGAACTAGATTTTTCAATGAGCTGTGGCGATATAGACATCAGCTACATCTACATATATATCAGGATTTTCTTCCATTTTCTTAAGGAACTTCGTAATAATAAAACAGATTTAGGTGGAAACAAAATATTTGTAGTAATGCACAGAAGCTTGTCGAAACTTTAGGCACAAACTCATGTTAACTTCGTTTAGCTCTCCTTTCACTGAGAAGGTGGGGACTATCAGCACATCTATACATGTTATAAGCAAGGAAATATCTATGGGAGTCACAGTACAAAGTAACTAAAGACGATTTGACAGTTTGCAGTACTTAGGGTTGAGCTAGACGCTCATTTTCATTTTCATTTATTGCAAGATTCGTTTGATTTACACCAAATCTAAATTCACTAAAATACAAATTGTTAGTAAAAGAAGATTTTAATAGCTGTACATTAGCATCTACTGATGTAAATTACTACTCAGCACAAAAACACATTAAGAAGAGCAACCTTTCAATATTAGTTACATTTAAAAATCTGTACAGGAACCAACACTTCTTTTGCCTGTAGGTCATGGTTAGATAACAAAGTAGTCAGGGACTATGTAGCATCACACTTGACGAATAATGCTCAGCTCCTGACATTATACCGAAAGTAGTAATTTGCGAAGGTAAGTGCAGTTGCGGCCAACTGGCAAGTTTATGTTATACACCATCGTGCAAGTGCAATAACGTCACTTGCTGAAGCATTTTAGATGAAGAAAATGACGAAAAAGACACTTCAGCTAGTTTATAGCAAGCAGCACCATAATAAGATGACGTTGTCGGATGTAGATGCAATTCTTGTAATAGTTGCAATATTTTTTCCAAATTTACAGAAATTTTGAACAGCTTTGTGCTCAAAAACTTCAATATTTTGCTAACTAGAGCGCGCGAAGAACATTTAGTGCTTTCTACAAGGGGTTCTAAGCTAAACAGTTTTTGCCTTGTTACTATAGCAGCTGCTACCTTTCCTATATAGTGTGTTAAGATTTGTTATCAGTTACATAAGGTTGAAAATCGAAGTTTCCATAACTGTTTTTCAGTCTAACATTGTTATCAATGCCGTTGCTAAGATAAACAGTGACTACGACAACTAATTTATGAGAATAACATTTGCATTATCAGCCATAAGTGTCGCTAGGCGGCATTAGATGCTCATAAAAAGGTCAGTAACGACATGGTTGCTAATGCTAATGCTGTGTGGGGTGTTCCTAAAATTCAATCGGCCCTAATAAATTTCCTCCGAGGGCAATTGGTGGGGTTAATTTATTTGTAATATGCATAACATCCTGATTCAGAAAAAAGCATTTGTGTTGCAATTAATTTAATTCCCAAAAAATCTGTTCTCCGATCAGCCACAGATCTAGTTCTAGAACGTATTCATTTTTGATTCATTTTGTTGAAAAAATGTTTTACCCATGGGTAAAACTAATTGAAAAATAGAAACGATTTTGTAGCTCTTATAATACCATGATATTAAAGTACTTATGTACAGAAACTTTCCATAATTGCTTTTTAATCTTTTAATTATTTGGCTTAATTTTTTAAACTGCTAAATTGCGACTTTTACTTCTCTTTTTTGACGGATCCTACCGCAAGTGGAAAAGCCTGTATGTTAAACTGAAATGTTGAAACCGTTTTGTTTCGCTGCTATAAAATGTAATCGTAACTACACTGATGTGATTTCTATGATTTCTGTGATTTATATTTAATCAATAGCTGACGGTTTGTGTTTGCTATTTGTGTTCAAACATCTTACTGATTAAATTGCATAATTTACAGTTTTTCTTTCTACTTTTCAGGACACGAACATGGCAACTGAAGCTAGTTCCAGTCTCTTTGAGAAAATGCGTAAGCTTGTAGACTGCTTGAAATTTACAAGATCCCTAAAGTTACGTTTCTAAAAGTATTTTTATGCGTTGTTTTGCGATATGCAACAATGTAGTCTGCAGCAAAAACACACCATCGCGTGGCAACAATATTATATACCTATAATACCTATTATATATACCTATAATATAATACCTAAGGCAACGAGAACGTATCGTGTGATTAGCCACTTGGAACCGCGAAACCAAGATATTGGGCCACGCCTACCTGGGCCATGTCACTGTATGACTTTCTAAGATATAAGATCGCATGGCCAATACGTAAAAGTGTTGTTCGCAATGCAACTTCAAGATTTCGCTGGACAAAAATTTCGAAATGGAATGTTGTATTTATTTTGAAATGATTTTAATAAGATGTCTTAATACTGAACCACGTCACTATGTCAACGTTGAGCTCACGTCAATATTGGGTCACGTCAGATTCGCTATCCAACTTCAAGAATTTACTAGATGAAATTTCGGAATGGAAGTATGTATTTATTTTGAAACGAAATTGTACAAAAAACTGCTAAATAAATAAAAAAAGCTAGAAGTTTTTTCTAAACTGAGAGTTTTTTATTTATTTATGTTATACTGTTTCAAACTTTGCAAGCCGAAATCAGGTACTTGGCAGAAAGCTTAGTTAATATAGATGGTTGCGTAACTCGACATTGCTTAATTTCGCATATACGTGCGTGTGTCATGGCAACTCAACTATAAATCAGAATTCTCTCTGTTTGACAACTTCAGTTTATTTTTATTAAACTGGAACACTTTGCAAAATTCTTTTTCCTTCTTTATAAGTAATTAATAAAATTATAACAGCTGGGCCATCTTATTTGCGCCATTAAATTAGCAGCACCAAAATAGAGACAAAAACCATTCACTAAAAATAATTAAAGGGCGAAAAGAAGGAAACAAGAGATTAGGAATTAAAATATCGTATAATGGACTAGATGTGTTAGGAAAATGTTTTTGAAGTTGGGTCAATGATTTATCAGAATTGTAGCATGATGTACAGGTTTACCCAAGTCAAACTTCTACGTACCTGCGAACACAAGTCAGTCTTAAGTCCATTGTTTAGGTGATAAACTTTGTCTCTATCATAGTTTGTTTATAAATGGTTATATAATTGAAAAATAGATAGACTTTTACGTGTAAAATTTGGCTTTTGCAAGCGTACACCTTTTGTAGTTTGTTGAATTTTTAAGATAAAAATAAACGTCAGCACCACTCATGCAAAGACATGGCTCTATCTATTCCAGCACAATCATATGTTTTTGATGACTTAATTGCCAACAACTGGCACCACACTAGCATTTATCGTGCAGATATAGGTGGATTAGCAACACAACTATTCTGCCAATCAAAGCGAGTATAATTTCAGCGTCTGCGATTTAACTTTAACCCCCTAATGTTCAGTACGTTTGAGTATGGAAGTGACACATTTGTTTCACTACAGTTATTTCAGTATGGTATTTCGCAATTTTGTTTCATTTAAATGTTAATATAAATCAGTCGATTTACAGTTAACTCAAGTGTAGGCCCTACATAAAAAGCGAGCATTCAAGTGTTACTAAAATGTCAGGAAGTCAATAAAATGTTACGCTTTAGCGGGGCATGATTTTCCGCAAGCTAATCGCATTTTAAAACGCTAAGATTAAGAATAATTACAATTTACTTTCGTAAGCTGCACATGCTTTTAGCCTGTGCCGGGTACAGAGCCTAAATTATTCTGGTAAGAATCACAAGATATTGAGTAATAAAGCAACCACAGTGATCATGCAAAGCGTTTTGGCTGTAATGAATTATTCTGAAGGTGAGAACCATTATTCAACAACTTCATTTGAATTACAAAAAAAGCACGGAGATAATTCTTAATGACAAGAGTAGGCACACGAAAAACTCACATTAAGTGTGTTATTGTACGAAAAAAGTTATAAAAATCTTACATGAAGACATAGGCGATGATAATATAAATTTTAGTCACAACTGCATTAATTACGAATATGGTTTATAAAAGTTTCTGCGACCAAAACTTATGCGAATGACGACATATTCAGCACAATCAACAATAATACGAAAAAAAGATCTCGTGCTAAAGTTCAGTGGACATCGTCTCCTGAGGTAGGGTAGGCTCGCTGTATGTATAATATGAATTCTTTAAATCGCTTTTTGCGCGTTTTTTCTTGATATTGTGCTTTACGCATACAATGAATCCAACAACGATGCACGTTGTCATCACACTGGCTATAACTATTACTACAATGAGCCAGACATCCACATCACTGTCAGGCTTTTCTGTGGTAGCACGAGTAGGCGTATTAGTTTGTTTATCGGTAGTAAGTGTGTCAGTTGCTTCACTAGCAACAAGTGTTTTAGTCGTCTGCAGGTCGGTTGTCCAAGCTTGGGTTGTGTAGGAATCTGTTGATGGTTCTGCGATGCATACCATGTCTTCAGGCTTTACGTCGTGTAAATCGATTCCTTGTAGCTCATCTGGTTGGGAACAGGTGCCCCCAATATGAGGTGTGTCACCTAACTCAGCTATCCATTGAAGTTTGCAATCACAGTTGAGTTTGTTTCCTAAAAAATGCAATACACTCTATCTGATAGATCGTGATTGTCTAGGAGTGGAATAAATATCACACAATAATTAATAACTATGCACTTAATAACATGCATGAATGATTCTACTATTAATTGGCTTTATATCATAGATGGATGGAGAATTGTAGATATGACGATTGAAACTCCATGGTCAACAATTTATACATCATAAAGGAATCAGGATTCTAGATAAAAAGCATTGTATTCGAAAAGGTGAAGTGTGATGAAACAGTCGGCAACGAGCTTCATTTCCTGTGTGTTTCCGAATGAGACAAGTCCTTTATTTTTGATAATACGAGGGACAATAAAATTAAGGAAAGAGCAGTCGTCATCCTTTTCTTACTAAATCTATTTCGGAGTATTTATTTACTTAAAAACTCCATCAGCAGCAGCAAATCCAAAGTATTAAATATAAATTATAATGAAAAGCAAAATTTTCTGGACACAGTTGTCGGCATAAAACATGAAGTCCACAGACAGAAGGAGCATACCAGTCAGTTACAATTATGTGGGCTGATTGTTGGCGATAGCGTCCTACTCTAAAATACAATAATTAACATAATCAAAATATCTGCTGTACAGAGTAATCATATAATACAACCTTCTAGCCGTAATATTTCTGGGACGTTTTCACCAAAGACGTTCAGGGATAATGTTTCGATCCTGTTGTCACGTAAATCGATCATAAATAGCTTTTCCAAATCGGCGTACGCTCCTTCTTCAACAGCATGAATGAGGTTCCTAAGTAAAAGGAAAAACTACGAAAATGAAATCGTGTAAAGCAAACATAAAAGTTTCCTTTAAATTATAAAAAGCATTTCAGATAACTATGTCTCAGTTTAGGGGTCTTTGCCTGTATCTTTTCTCCCTTTCATTTTCCTTTTCAGTCTCCCTTCAACTAAGCTAGCTCATTATGCTGATTCACATTGTACAGCACGACATGCCATCATTGGGCGCCCTTCACATGATCTATATATTATTAGCCTTTGACTTTTGGTCAAATAATTTAAGTATAGCATATTAATAGATTAGTAAATTAAGGAAAGTATGTTAAGAAAGATACCAAGCGTCTTGTGGATAAACAAAAGAAAACAATCAAACAAACTACTGAAAATATTACTTGCCGCTAACTCTTAGTTAGTAGAGGTAATTTATAGAAAAACTCATTAGTAAGTGAACTGTTTTCAGACAAGTAAAAATAAAAGAAACAACAAAAAACATTGTAGGTTTACCCCCGCAGTCCAATATCCTCTATTGTTTTGGAAATATTTTGCAGAACATTATTCTGTATTTTGCTGATGTTGTTCTGATGTACATAGAGACTTCTTAATTTCGGCGCAAAAACTGTTAACTTTTCATCAATGTTGTTAAGGAGGTTTCCACTCAGGTATAGATGTTCTAATTCAGGTAAATCATCCGAACTGCTCTGGTGGAATGACTCAAAATAATTGTTGCTCACATCAAGAGCCTTAAGGGACTTTGACTTCAGAAAGCCTGTTTGAGACCCAATTCTGTTATTTGCAAGTGTTATTGTTGTTAAATTGTCTATGTCGAGGCCTGACAATTTGTCCAAATCAATTTCTCTAATATCATTGTTGGACAGGTCAAGTGTTTTCAATTCCGAAGTTGCGTTGATACCATTTAATTCAGCGAGACTGTTGTGATTCAGACGCAAATGGTTCAAGCTTGATGGCCATAGAATTCCTTCTGAAAGCGAGACGATTTTATTATCTGTCAATATTAATTCTCTTAATGCATTATTGGTGTTGGAAAACCAATCGCCGACCGTTGTCAGCCTGTTACCTCTCAGATCGATTGTTTGCAGTGATTTAAATGTGGCAAATGCAGATGGTGGAATGTTTTCAAGTTCGTTATTAGACAGGTAAAGCACTTCAATGGATTCCAATGTTGTTCCACTTAAAGCATCAATAGCGAACTCAGTTATTCTATTGTTAGCTAAATTTAACAGTTTTAATGTGGGCAAATCAACAAACGAGAAAGATGATATAACTTCCAGTCGATTGTGATCCAACCATATCTCTGTCACTTGAGTCATTTCTTTAAACTGTGCAAAAACCGTAATGTTGTTACGGCTAAGAACAATTCTTTCGCATAGTCCTGTAAACATTTTGTCGGGGACAGTGTCAACATCACTTCCGGTTAGAAAAAGTATCTGAAGTTGTGGCAGATTTTCAAAATCACTCGATTTGATTTCTTTAATAGGATTTTCTATCAACGACAACCAACTTAATGAGGAAAAATTCTGCAGATTAGGTACTTGTTCAATGTCATTCATTTGAACATCTAGTTTTTCCAACGTCTTCTCTAGTCCCGAGAAAGCATATTCATCTATTGCTTTCAGTTGCAAGTAGTGCAAGTAAAGTCTGCGTATTGTCACGTTGGCAAACGCATCAGCTTCTAGCGTCTCCACAACACTGTCTGTGATGTATAGCGAATCTACAAGAATACCCGTGAATTTCGAGTTTAGAATGCCTAGTATCTCTGCTGAGTCTTTGCTGTTGCACTCCACCCAAAGTTCATGTTCAAATGTGATGAAGCACTTGCAAGGTCGAATACTGGCAGCAGCAGGGCAGTTATTTTGACGATGTGATACCTTTACCTCTTCTGCTACAGCTTGATCAAAAGTGATTAAATAAAACAAGATAGTAAACATAACGATTTGTGCAACTTGGCATTTGAAGCAAAGCATTTTCCCGAAGAAGTCAATTTCTTCACGGCTTAAATTTCTTAAAGGCGCCTGTTAAGACATTCAAACTGTCTTTTTTGGCATGCACGTTAGCCTAAAAAAGTAAAAATACTATAATAATACTATAATGCTACAACAGCTATAATTTTTGTTTTGTAAATGCAGACCAAGTTCAGATTATTGGTGGTCTTATAGGTACAACAGAGATGATGAAACGGTGACAGACATGGGCCCGATAACTTTGCAACGGTAACGCTTATGTTTATTTGATTCATTGTAGAAATGCCAGCATTATGTATGCAGAATACTGATTCTAGCTATTTCATGAAGTATGATGTTAATTCGGTTTTATATAAAGCGATTCAGAATTAATGAAAAATAATTATGTCAAATCTTTTTAAACATCTAATTTAGGTGACAAACTTACATTGTTCGTGGCTAGAATAACCCATATATCTCAGTGTATTGAAAACACGTAGAACTAATGAAATACGCGTGATACACACTGAAGTCTGTATCTATATCTGTATTAAGACAACGCTTAAGCGTCACACTACAATGTTTGAAAGTCCGAAGTTTTAGTTTACGAGTGCCTCCTACCTAATTAATATCATATATGTTGAAACAAGCATAGTAAATAATGTTATACATTCTGCAAATTGATGTGAACTGTGGACCTGCCAACTTTGTTTTCAAAAGGAAACTTCAGAAGGCGCCACAAGGCTGATGGTCATTCTGTAACTAGCGGATAGGGATAATAAACAGCAAAGTAATTGCGCTGTGTTACTTGTGTCTAAGACAAATTTACTCGAAAATGCCAATTTGTTCAGTGCCACCACCATGCTTAAAACAGACCAGCCCAACAACTCATCTACATAAGCTGTAATGTAGCAAAGTGCTCTACCGAATTTTGTAATAACAAAATAAAGACACATGTACAGTACTAATGTAAGCAGTTTAAACTTAACCCGAAAGCTCCCACAGTGTACATGTATTTTCCTTAATTGCGACTGTATGCTCTTCTGTCTAGATTCGGTCTTGCCTCGGTCATTGTAAACAATCAAAATGGCATTGTTTGTAAACAATGTAAGCGGCTCTTCGATTCTTCGGTAAGCAATGTGAACGACGTTCTTAGTACTTGTAAGCAACAATTTAACGGTATGTTTGGTCCACATATTATTTACTAAAATTAAACGAAGTGGGGCAAACAGAAGTAATCAAGGCAATGATATGTTACAGTGTGTCTAATAGGTTTCTGCTGACCTTCACTGTTCCACGGGGAGTATGGATTCTTTCCTAACCAGCGATAGGCCAAATTTTAACTATTCATAATCTCACAAATTGTATCTTCAATTTCAAGCCATTTACAATGTTAATAATAAATTCTTTTACAGGCTGCTCTCTATTAAATAACTAACCACTCTCTTTGTTTTGTTAATAATGTTGGTAGCTTATATTCTGATACAATCTTAAATATTCCTTGATAACAATGATTTTCGTTTACGTCTTTTACGTAGTTGTTAATGTTCTGTTACATATTACCAGCTGTACAAGAAGATAAGATGCTAATGTGTCATTACACTGATGCATGCACGCACGCACGCTCACTCACTCACTCACTCATTCACTCACTCACTCACTCATTCATGTATTTACCTTTCGTTGCTCACATTTACATTTATTCGTTAAGTTTTGATTTATCCAATCGCATGTGTTCTCAATTCATTCATCTCTTTATCTCTTTTAAGTTGGCGGAAGAAGTAAATTACTGCGTACTTTATGTCAAAAATTTCCACAAAGTAAAAGTTATTACTTAAAAGACTTCTGAAAAGTTCTTTAAACGTTACGTAATTTATTGAATAACGCAATAATTCTCGCGTTATTCATGCAACTGATATCGACACTTAAAAGAAAGAAACTATATTTTTGTGTGTAATGATATAGCATTAATTTTTAAATTAACAACATGGCTTGAAACGTTTCAAAAATAACCTACTGGACTAGTATGAAAACTTTCCGCGAACAATTGAATGAACGTACGAATGAATTGAGAAACCTAACGACCAGAAAGCCTACCCAACAAAGTAGCTAACTTACAGACCTACTTAAGAGCTCAGCTACTCGACAGCAGACTTGCCAACCTGCCAACATGCAAACAAACAACCATACAACTAACAAAACAAAGCTTTAATTAAAAATCGTGAAACCAAAAAAGAAGGAGCCCGAAATGGATTTTGAAATCGTTGATGGTTAAATTTAGAATTTAATTTAGCTAAACTATGGATGAAAAGCTAAACTATCATCCATGAATCAGTCAATCGTATTTATATTTAACCAGCCAAACAGACAGCCATTTATAGTAATTTATAGTGAGTAATTTATAGCCAGTTAACCGATTAATTAAGCAAGATATTAGCCATTAGCAGGTATACAAAATAACACGTAAGCAAGTAAACAAACCAGTGAGCAATAAAAAACAAGTGAAAGAGCAAACATTCGTATAAATAAACAATTAACATTCACTCAGCGGCAAATGAAAAAGAAAACTTAATAATAAAAATTCTCTTATAGTTTATTAAGATATGCCAGTATCTTAAGAAATTTGAATAATTTGCTATGATAACTAGCGAATTATTGCATAAGGAATTAAATGTGTTAGTTAGTTTATTCAAATATCAGTATATTTCTCAAGGCAACTGTATATGCATTATAAGCAAAAATAAAAAACACGATGTATCTTGTAATCTGATTTCAAAAACTCTAGCACAAGTGACAGATCAAATAGGATCAGATCACATAGGATCCTAGACTTAATACCATTGCAATTTCATGTTTGCTGACTGACATATAGACTGACTCACTACCTCTTTGACTTAACCACGCTACTGTGGAGAAAATTTAGACTAGACTCTAAGTTAGAACTAGAAAAAAATTAAATTGAGCTTATTTTTAATTTAGAGCGACGTGATGGCTTAGCTGAGAACGGATCAAACTTCATTACTGAATAAAACACTTTTCAACCTGAAACCTAAAACCATTCCACATTTCATTCTGGTGTCATGGTCACAGGTTTTATACATAGCCTTTGCAAGATTTGCGCAATTTTATTGTATACCTTAGAATACTGGTGAACGCAGCTTGATACTTGATTAGAGTAAAAAACACAAATACTCACTAAACATGACAAATTCGGATAGTTCTACACCTTCCTAGACAATAAAAATTCACCAGAAAGCTTGAGTAATTATTCTGTAAAAGCAATTTTTACGCCTGGCTTGTGCTGTTAACAAACATATTTAGTCACATTCATTGTAGTTCTTTCAAATGTGTTAAAGTGCTGAATTTTAATTAACTACAACACAGTCATGCTTAGGCCTGAACTGGCTAGTAAACCTATCTAGGATACATGGGCCTTTAAAGCTTTGGGTACCTTAGGTCTTTTTACGGGTGATCCCGTTCTAACGTGTTACCAAAAAATTCTAAAGTATGTAAGCCTTCACCTATTTATTGGATATTACGATGCATGATAGAAACTTATGAAGTTTTTTTAAGCATTCTTCTGTTCAAAATAATTAGTTCAGAAAGTGCCTGTACAGACACTTGAGCTTCACAATCTTGCTTATTTTTATGAAACAAATCGTGCTTATGTAAATGTAAAAGCCTATAATATGTAAATATAAAAAAATACATATCGTATATGAAATAGCTGTCTTACTCTCGCCAACATAAGGATAAGAACTCGTAGATTTTGATGACCCCTTCGGCTTTCTGTTCCCTTAGGGTTGGATTCAATCCGCCCATGGCAATATTTAATTAAATTCATTAAATTGTAGATGTGTCTCAGTATCGTTACCCGTTGGAAACGTTCGGAGAATAATAGATATGAGGTTTACACAAACGTTTTTGAACTTCTTTTTCAAATCTGATTTACTTTCCTGAACAACTTGATTACATGCTAGATATCTTCTTTCCTTAATTAATATCCGTTAATTAATGAATAATGTCCACACTAGAGGCCTTATTTCCTTTCAAGACATCTGCTGTTATAAATGCATACGTGAATAGCACAAGCACTCTAATACCTGTTCAGATGAGTAATGGTAAGCTTCTAATTAATTCATGAGCACATAAGATAACGTCAGTAATTGATTAGATAACCTATAGCTGATACAGTACTCGGCTTCTGCAATTGGCAGAAATTATGAAATAATAATACGCTTGTTGTTGTTATCGTCGTCGACGGCTGCTGCTGCTGCTGTTACTGTTGCTGTTGAAGTTACTGTTACTGTTGTTGTTCTTGTTGTTGCTGTTTCTGTTGCTTTCGCTGTTGTTACTGTTGTTGTTGCTGATGCTGCATCTGATGCCGCCGTGGTCGTGGTCGTTGTTCGTGTTGTTGTTGTCGTCGTCGTTATTGTCGTTGTTGTTATCGTCGTCGTCGTCAGAGAATATACACAAATTCAACATTACTGACTACAATAGCCATACAAATATATTCAATGTATTTCAAAACAGGTTGAATAGGCATATTCTTGGGGCTTCCAATACGATTACTCAGAGATTACTGAACCAGATGATGAATACTTTGCATACCAATATGTGCAATAAAGAAGTACGGGAAGCTTCGGATGTTTTTGCGAACATTCTCTATCAGTAAAGAGAAACAGCTAAAAATGACAGTATGCATAGTCATACACCGCAACAACAAATTACTTTATACTTAGTTGTCCTGCTATTCAGGCAATAAATTATTAAACAGTTCTCTAATACCAAAACAAGAAATGCATAATATATGAACTCAAAGCACTGAACTACCAGTTGAAGTACAGAAACATGGTTAATTGGTTATTTCAGTGGAACTTAAAGGGATTCTAAACTGTAATACAACTTCTTAAGTTTAATTTATTTGCTGTCAAAAGTTATCAACGTATTGGGACATTGTGCCGTGCGAAAACTTCCACAAAAGCAATAACAATCCAGCCAATCAGCAATGTTTGCGCAATAATTATGAAATCAGTTGATGAGAAACTCACATTTTTAGTCGTTTGTACACAATAATTTCAACAAATTCTTTGTAATTTTTTGTTTGTCATATAGCGCTAAATTATTTTTCTGTTGTATTGTAATTCATAGTAATGTCTCATCCTCGAAATAATTACGAATTCGATTCTACGGTTATTTGCGTACACGGCTGGCCTGAAGTTACTGCGTAAAAATAGTAGGCGCAACGGTTAGTTAACGTATTCTGTTTTTGTAGTTTTCTGTAGAACGAACGTGCGTTACTTTCAGTGTGTTTTAATTTACTTTGTTTGGTGCAGAGCTAACTCGAAAACGATAAATTAAGGTTGAAAAAACTTGAATTTTATTGGGTTGAGAAAAATTCACAAGCATATTAGTGGAAGCAACGAAGTACTGAACCGAAAGACCAGAACAGGAATTGGAAAAAATTGGCTTCGCATATATATATATATATATATATAAGTGAATTCCTGAAACATGGGCGCAGCGTGTCAAATTCTTCACGCCATTGTTCGTAATGGGAAAGGCAAAAATTTTTCGCCGATAATATAGTCATCTGCTTATTATTATAAACGAAAAAAGAAGTAAGGAATGTAATCAATTAGATCTAATCACACTATGCAATAAACAGATCACAGACGTAGAAGTATGTGTTGGTAGTCTCAACTTCAAATTTCTAGCAAATACACATGCACTTGTAGCGTATATTATAAATTATGTGCTATAATATAAAAAAAATTTTAGACATCTGCCAATCAAAAAATGTATTGCTGTATGTATATTAAACCAGCCGATAAAAGCAGTTGAATGTACGTTCTAGTTTGGATGAGTTTTCACTTAGTGACTTAGTAGCAGTCTGGTACATTTGCTTAGTAATTTAGAATTCGTGCAAAAGCAACAGTGGAGTTATGACCAGGGGTACAGGGCCAATTTCCTTCCTTGCAACTATTTCTGTTTGAGCGCCAAGTTTGCATAAAGAGAGCTAAATTGGATGAAATAAGAAGGGTCACAAATGAAAAAAATGTCTAGAAAAAGCAAATTATATGTTTTAGCTTATTTGCAATGTTTTACTTAAGATTCTGTAATGTAGATTCTTCTTGTTATAGTTTTATTTTCAAAATAAAAAAATGTTGGTGAGAAGTGTAATAAAATTTGGCCTATTGTAGGCCTATATACATCAATTTTGAGCAGTTTTTTGAGATTTGGAAAAGCTAATGTGCAAAGCCTAATTTACATCTCATTTTAAACCGTTAAAATGTCTTAAATGCAATAATAACCCCAGACCCCTTAGCTGAAAATGACGGGGAGGTAAAGAGATGTTTTTACACCTTTTGCTCCCTCTGATTAGAACCTTTCACGTCACTGAAAAGCAAAATAAAGAAGAATCATCATTACTGGTTTAATAATTTTCAGTTATTTATATCAGTAAACTTAACTTAATGAAAATTCTTTATTTGTCCCTTTTTTAAATTTCTTGTCGCACGTTTTTGAATGATCTTAACATTATATTATTTTCTTGAGAATAAACGAATATTAAGCAACTGGCTACTATTTTCTGTTTTGCATGCCAGAACCTGGGAATTGGAGTGCCGAGCGTAATGTAATAACTGGAAATTCTTTGCATAAATGGCTTCACGAATTTCACTTAATATATGCCGAATTTCACCTAAGCTAAACACCTCAGACTTTTATGTTAATTTTAATGAATAGCAGAATATTGCATTAAAATTCCTTTCCTACCCATTTCAATACTAAGAAAGAGCTCTCGATATTATAATATAGATTTAATAGGCAACCAAGTGAATACACAGTGTAACAATATTCTAAACACTATTTTTATGTTACACGACTTATGTTAACTGAAATAAGCTTAAATTTACTGAAGAGATTATCAAAACGTTTGACTTGAACATTTAGTTAGCAGCATTTACTTATCACAGGCACCCTTGCAACTGGTTCATTTCCGGGTTTCGACTAAGGTGGTGAATCTGCAAGATCAGAAAAAACTATCCAGTCGAGAACGAACCTTTGCAGGTAGGGGTGACTGGGTAGTAGCAGGTGCAATTTCTGGTATAATTCGCACATTCATTTTAAGTATCTTTGAGCTATCTTTACTAAAAAGATTAATTGCACCTCTGCAGTATTCGATCTTACTAACTGACGGTTTCGCAAAGGTGGCTATGTTAACAGTGTCAAGGTCTGTTAACGGCAATTCGAGTTCACGAGCCAATTGCAAGGTTATATAGCTGGAATGCGCACCAGTGTCCAGGTACGCTCGTACAGAAATCTTTTTAAAGTTTGAAACAGAGCAAGGTTTTCGTTTTTCAGATTCGCTAGGGGCGCGACTAATGCATACTTAGCTGTCTGCACAATCGCCCGTTCATTAGTAGAAAAAAGACCAAGACTGGAGTGATTCGAGTGCAAAGCAGCAGTTTCTTCAGTTTTTTGTTCAGTTTGTTCTATTTGCAATAAAAACAGTTGCTTTCTCGAGGGTTTAAGTTTTTCTCTCGAGCGTCAGCTGGCTTCTGTTTAGATTTAGAAACAGACTGAACAGGCACGAAGGGCGCAAACCTTGTATACCTTAATAGCCGTCCCCTCACTTACGTTGATTCTAGCTTTCATTCATTCACAGTTATCACACCTAATCTGTTGCAGGTGTAAATGTTTTGGTCCATTACCTCTTCTCAAGGTAGCATATGCATTAGAAGGCACAATATATTAGACTGTAGCTCAGCAAGCTAGACTACTTTTTCTACTCTGACATTGTATAGGTGGAACTTGTTAAGTACACACGTCTCTGTTACATTTAAAAATTGACTTATAATTATACTGCTACCTTTTACTGACATTCTGGCTTTTTCTCGACTCAATATTGGACCAACAATGTATGTATACATTTTTAGCTTTTTAGTGTAACGTAGTAATCTGTAGCACTTATTTTCTAGCACTTTTATTTCAATAGATTTGTAGATGTAGTAATTGTAGACTACAGAAAATTTGTATTTTTGCAGAATAAACTAACATAGATATGGGAACGCAACTTTGCTCGTTCAATCAACACTTTACCTATTGACTCGAACGTTGACCTTGACACTACCTACCAACCAGACCCTCCGTCTTCTACACAAACCTTACTTACACGGGTGGAAGAAAGGCCGGCAGCAGTTGGACGCATTTTGGACGATTAGGCAAAGAGACTATCTGCTGAGAATACGAGAACGCTACCAGTCATCTCTGAAACAAAAACGCGTCACCTCACATTATTTGCCCTGCATCAATGACGTCGTGGTTGTGCAAATTATGGATATTCCTAGAAGCCAGTGGAAATTGGGCCTTATCACAGAGCCCATTCGTAGCCGACATGGTAATATTCGAGCCGCCAAAGTACTAGCGAGAGGAAATCAAAAGAAGAATAGTGAACTAGTTCGTTCTTTAAATTTCTTGTTTCCTCTGGAGTTGAATGATGATTATGTTCACAACACTGAGACTAAAGAAAACGGAAAAAACCAACATGCAGCTGATTCCACTCAACCGGCTATTCGACCCACATGGACCAGAGCTGCCGCTAAACGAATTTCGAGAATTGCAGCAGAGGGAGCTAAATCTTAAACAACGTTAATGGACCTTAAAATCAGCAACAATATGAAACCCTACAGAAAATGTGTTTCATTCAGTATTTTCGTTGTTTAAATTTGCAAATTTTTGTGTTCGTTCAACCAATATTGTTTTGGTATCACGATATCTTCGTTTTGATTTAACAATTTGCTATGTGAAATCTTTATTACATACTGCTAAAGTATTAAGTTGTGATTACGTAGCGAGAGTGACTACGTTACCATCTTACTGAACTACAGTAATTTTGTTGTGACGTTTCAATGAAATTAACGTACTTATCTGCTTAATTGCATATTATGTAAACTTTTTTGTTTGTCGGGAGTGTGGAGAATCTAAATTCCGCTTTATTCATGTGGGCTTCATTACAGTCCAGGCCTTTAACTAGGTAAATTTTTAGAGAAAGATATGTTTAGGTTTAGTTTACGGTACGACTTCTTCCTGTACACAATAAAGAATATAGCTCGCAAATTTCTATTTCTAAAGATAATTTTCTTTTTACGTATCGGATTTAAAACTTTACAACAAGCATATAATTTAGATGCAAATTAATTATGATAACAATTTTCACTGCCCAGGTTAGTGTGCAATGTAAATTAACTAATGGCCTCTAGATTAGAGGTCGTATTTCAAGCTACATCATAGAGACAAAAACAAACACACATACACACACACTCACGCATTCACGCACGCTCACGCACGCACGCGCGCACGCACATACACACATAAACACGGCGGAGGATGGCATGGAGGGAGCAGTTTTATTTACATTATAAATATTACGCGACAAAAACTATATACTAAGGAGGGAAAACCATGTCGGAGGTGAATCCAAGCGGAGAAAATCAAAGCTTTACAGCTCCACTGTTTAAAAAACTAATAAAATTATTCTGCTAGTTTCCGTTTTGTATGCTATTCACTGTATGTATCGATTTTAGCAGCCAACACATGCATTGTTCCCCATAATCAGTGAGAGTACTTGTCCCGTTTCTGCGTAGACTAGTAATTAGCTGTAGGGGAGATCGGGGCTGGATGTAACACGGGTAAGTTGTAACAGTCTTTGTATCTCCGTTGATATTGTCTGAGGGTTCATGGGAAGACTAAGTAACAATGACCTTTGGGCAATCTGAAATTAAATTTTTGCTTATCTGGAATATGTGATCTACACTTACTAATTGAAGTACGTCCTTTTCAAAGTAATTATTAAGTAGTAAACAAGAAAGTAGTCACTAAGCGTTTATGTATTTACAAGAGAAAATATACGCAATGTTGCAATCATCTCCGTCTCCCCTACTTGGGCACGCGAGCACGAGAAGACGTCATAGTTTACGCATCACGGAAAGAAATGCATCAATGTTCCCGTAGCACTTGCGAGAGTCGATCACAGCATGAAGGCGGGAATTCTTGAACGTAAAATGTTTTAAGTAGTTGTGAAGCATATCGCTTGAAAAGTTTTGATGAAATCGCTTTAATCAGACACAGCAAATATTGTGAACTTCTGTTGCTTTGCAGTTTACTATCCCTTTAATTCTTCCCATGCCACATTACGTGGCTTCTGTTAAAATTTAAATAATTGTCTTTCCTAGTCCTGGTTTACTGTTTATTGACGCTCTTTAATTAACTACGCACAGGCCCTATTGAACATACAGAAATTACTTTCAAAGGAAGCAGCGACAATTTCTGCTTGAATTGCATTTCTAAAATTATCCTTTACATCTTTTATAAAAAAGGAAATCTGACATCCAGAAACAGCAATAGTGCAACTGCACAGGGTCGTTTATAATCTCTTGCCTGGGATGTTCTAGGAGAGGTCAATAAGACAAAATTCATTACCGAATGAAAAACGTAGTTAAGCTGAGCCATAAAAATACACAAAATTAATTCAATTTCATTTAGATTCAAGATTGTTTATTTCGTATCAACACAAATACAACTGGTACATTAAAAAATACAAAAATTTCAATAATACAATATTTAACAAGAAATAAAATACTCTATAAGAAGCAAATTTTGTAATACACTTAATTAAATACCTAGTTAGATGATGTGCGTTGCAGGGAATGGAGAGGATGCGAATCAGCAAGTGAGGATATGAATGAATGATGAGGAGAAAAAGTTGACAACATAATGATATGGAAATAAAGAGACAAATATACAAAATTATCAAAGTGAAATAATAATAAGAATATATATTTTTCAAGATTAACTGACAAATTAAGAGTGCAGAACATTCTTGCGAAAGCTGATATAAAATGGCCAATCAAAAATGTCCAAATTGACCGCTTGGTTATATTATTATGACTATGTAGTTATGTCTAAATATTTTGGTGTTGGTAGATATATCTAGCGTTTAGGACTGTTCCAGAGTTTAGGACTTTGAATACTTCGCAATGTTGGTTCTGCACAATGGGATGCTGTATGTATTAAATCTCGTGTTATGAACTTTTTGTGCTAGATTTACTGGATTAGCAAAAATTCTTGGAAAAGTCTGTTATTTGTTTTCTACATTTAAGCTAGTTTATTTAAGTCGCTTACCAGCAGTATGCCACATTTACAGTATGTAAATGGTATTTCTGTTCGTTTAGATAGATTATAAATTACACGTAAAACTTTCGTCGTAATACATTTAAGGGTGATATATTTGTATATGTCGAACCCCGTAAGCTGATACAGTAAGTTAAATAAGGCAACACAAGGCTATTACACAGAGTTAGTAAGTGCGTTTTTGATAAACAGTGTTTAGTGTAAGTGACGAAAGCAATGTTCTTTTGCTATTTTTAGTCGAATATAATATATTCGTGCTTTTAGGTGTAATTGGTGTCCACCGTTTGCCTCAAGGTGAGTGCTTGCAAGATGCAAAAAAAACCCAATAAACTTCATTCAATTTTCAATGCCTGTTAGCGATGCATTGGGATGTACGATAACGTGGTTTTAAGTTACCTCTTTCTCGATCACCTCTGCACAAAATACATGTATATTAAGATCCTTGTGCACGGTGCAAGCAGCATGAAGTTCATTAACAGAAGAAAGCTGCAGAAGAGTTGTCCTTGTTTCAAAAAACCTGTTGCATAATCTTTTCTCAGCTTAAATGAACTATCTGATGGGCTTGGGAGAGTAATACACTGTCAGGATCTAGCGTAATCTGCAGTGTATGAAAAAGTTAGTTTGTGTCTATTAAGTCGCAGTAATACAGAAAAGTTGTTAGGTCATACACAGCTAACATTTTTGGTAATGTTCACTGCACTGACTGCAGTCCTTCCCTTTACCAGGGCTACTGACCTATGAGTTTCGTGACCCTAATAATAATAATAATAATAATAATTAAAAAAATAATAATAATAATAATTGTAATAATAATAATAATAATAATAATAAATAAGTGACTGTATCTGAACCAAGAAGATTTTGATAAACAAGCCGTTTGATTAGTATAAGCTGATTCACGTTGTTGATTATTTGTGCAAAGAGATCTCACTACAAATACGCAGCGTCTCAATGCTCAAGATACTGTAGAGTAAAAAATCTTTAAGACAAAGCAGCTATGATTTTCACTTTTCCATAACGCTTGTCATTATTAACGTATCACTGTTACATTGTCATAGATAAGACGAGGACGACGAGCAGCAGCTAATGAGGAGTGTCAGCTGCAGGAAAATGTTTCAGCTTTTCAGTTGAGTGAATTTAATAAAATTCTAGAAAATCTTGCCAGCAGATAGGATGAGGTTCAGTTATGATATTTACTCAACCGCATAACGACTAATTTGGATGTTGCGGTGGTACCTGTCAAAGTTGAGGTGATCAAATTTCGAGGAACTCATTGTTGGACTAACCAGGGCGGAGTTAAGACCACTACTATTAATCTAGGAAGCTATACAGGTCCCTTTGCACAACACTTGTACAGGGTGTTCCAAAAGAAGCAGTGCACTAACAATTTCAATAAACAATTTCACTATTACAATATACGTGAACTAAATAAAATGAGTTTAAACTTAAGTTTGAAAATTACATAAATGGAATAAAACTGAATAAACATACCAGTATTACGCCATACAAAGCCCAGTAAATGTGATCACAGTTCCTACAGTTAGAATAATGTAATCTCATTCTGCATGACTTAATACTCACTGCATTTCTTCTGTGATTTGTTCAGCATATTTCAGCCCATCAGCACTTTTTCTTTTCAAACATCCTGTGTTAAAAGGGTAATAGGCAATTCACGGTTATGACAACATGGAGATTAAAGCATTTCGTCTGATGTTCTGAGAAACCTTTTGATTTTAAGTGGCATAATCAGACTTTCGACAAAACAGTTTAAAAATCTAATTTTGGTGGAGTTCGATGTCACCACGAACTCGCTATGAAGTCATTTAGGGTGGGGGAGGACAGGTCAGAAAATAATTTGTCAGATCGATATATATACATACATATATCTGTAGCAACGAAGTTAGAATCAAGGTGTTTTACCACAGAAGTGTAATTGAGTAGTTCCATGCACAGTGTCATATTTCAGCCCATCAGCACAGTGTCATATTTATTTGCAAGCGAGATTGAAGGTAGAGATGTCGTAAAATAAAGTTGATCACAGGAAGCATTTGGTATTTGACAGCGATTTACTTCTGCGTACGCAGTAGTTAAGTTTGACAAATCTAATTAGCGCTTGGATAGTGGTTTGCACGTGATATGATTATTAAAGAAATGGTGTACACGAGGTGATAAGGAGGGCCAAATTTTGGGGATATGATATAATTAAAGCATTAAGGTCACAGCATATTTTTTCAATCAGGGAAAAGGGGAAGTGGGGAGAAAATTTTTACAATTTATTAGACCATCCTCTCTATAGAGATGTAGCAATTATTACTTACATACAAAATTATTATAATAACTTACAAAGCAATATTATTGTATGTGATGCAATTGTCAGTTTAAGGCCACTCTTTCATGTCAAAGAACATTTCAAAATCGATTTGTGCAAACTACTATACATTATCATTCAACAATCCAATCCAAATCCTTAACCTCTAAGCAATTTGCTTCAATATTGTGCGGAAATAACGCATCATTTAGCTCCTGAGCTGGTTATAAAATGAACAGTACACAATAAATAGCGGGAACAAGTTTTGAAGGTTGGGGAAACAAGTTTCTTCACTCCATTGTCATTGTTTTTGCAACCTTTTATATGCAAATGGTATTTCAGTTGGCTGTATGCTCTTATGGTGAGTTGAAGTGGCTGCCGAAGATGGTACTCACAAAGAATTTCAAAGCGTTAATGATAGCAAACTTTATGAATTACCCCAATTTACGAAATAGATGGCAACCATTGCAATAATAACTGCAATAATAGTGCAATGATTCGTTGGGTAAAGTTTATATTGACCTTCATAATATGGTGGCGGTGGTGTTGGTGGTAGAGGTGGTGGCGGCGGCAGCGGCAGCGGTGGTAGTAATAGTAAATTTTTTTATTTGCTTTTAAAATGGGCAGAATACTGTTGAATGCCGTAATACTGTCGATTACTATAGCCTGGCGCAAGTTATGTGTCATAGGCATGCTAACTTGCTGTTTTGGAAGAACAACTAAGTTCGCATGGTATGTGTGCAGGGTGTCATGAGGAAGCGATTCTTCTGCGATGACCGAAGTGAGCAAAGTTAAACAATACTGGGCCTGTAGTCAGTAAATGGGCAGACGACTAAGAGAAAAATATTTGTCGTTATTTAGTACTAGTGGAAATAACTGCGACTATTGACTTAATCACCCGTTGGTCAAATCTACTGACTAGATTACCATTTGCGTTTAAAAAGCTCACAAATACGTTGTTTTGCCCTGGAATAGGAGTTCCTGTTCTTAGTTACGCCACATGATGTCCAGTACTTTGGCTTCTCAACAGCGGAACGTCGCAGTGGCTTCAGTTCTAGTTTCAGTGCCGGTTTACTACGGATGATAGATTGACCGACGCCAGCTTCTAACTCGCGATGCCTTCTCAACTCTTATTGATTGTAATTTATCACTTAATTTTTGTGAACTGTAAGAAACAGACAAAGGCAAAGTTGTACAAGGATCGCTAGTTTTATGTACCTGCGGTTGTTTTAGCTTAACAAACTATAATGTGTCTTAGTAACATTTGAGATCGGCGAATTTCTGAATAATAAACACTAACTTGCTTTAACTTAGAGTAAATCAATGCAGGTAAGAAAGTTATGCATGCTAATCGCTTTTGTTATTTTAACATGATATAGACTATAATGATATTACTTAGCGACTTTTTGGTATACATTATGTATGTCATGAAATTTTGCTTCGTCAGCAGTGAAGTTTTAGAAGCTGAAACTAGTTGTTTCCTTGTGGCAGAAACTAAAAGCAGGCTCAAGAAAGGAAGTAAAGTAGGAGCAATATAGTCGGAGAGACCGCATTCTCGTATTAATCCCCCAGCTAATGTAGTAAACTCTTTAGAAGCAAACCTGATTTCAGGTAGGAACCGTCGTGTTCTGCCGAAACGACAAAAAATAATACCTATTTACCAGTGTAGAAATAATTTGTTAATATATGTATGTATATGTATATATGTATATGTACATGTACATGTACATGTACATGTATATGTATATGTATATGTATATGTATATGTATATGTATATGTATATGTATATGTATATGTATATGTATATGTATATGTATATGTATATGTCAAATGTATATGTATGTGTATATGTATGTGTATGTGTATGTGTATATGTATATGTATATGTATATGTATATGTATATGTATATGTATATGTATATGTATATGTATATGTATATGTATATGTATATGTATATGTATATGTATATGTATATGTATATGTATATGTATATGCATATGCATATGCATATGCATATGTATATGTACATGTATACATGTTACATGTATATATATGTGTATATAATGTATAATGTCATATGTACAAAATGACATATGTACAAAATGAAATAATATACGTGATAATATATATAATATACCAATTCGTAGATTCGAAAGAGTTCAAAGTATTGTTTCTGTCGCTGATATCCTAAACTAAACTTGTTCAGTTAACGAATTCTTGGTTGTAGGTAATTTTTCATTTTGCATATGCTTGCACCAGCAAAACTAAAGAAAAAACTTTAATAGAATGATCATATAATGACTTTATTTTGTAACTCACAGCTATTGTAGCTACGCGCACATCTTCTGGTAACGCTCGAGGTGGCAATTCGAGCTTTGATCTTCACTGTAGAAGTGAGTCGTGTCTTGATTATATTAAAAGCTTCTCAACCGTGCTTCACTTGCTGCAAGTAGCTTTATAAGTGATTCTGATTCCCTCAAGTAATTCCTAATTCTATACACGGGGTAGTGATCAAAGGGAACTACAACCATAAGATACCTCTTGAAAACAACTGCTAGATCAGTAATATAAGTACAAGTATAAAATAGTTTTTGCTAATCACAGTAGATTATTATCAAACACAAAAAACGGCATTGGCAGCGCAAATGAACATTTTAACAATAAAGCTTGAAAATAGAAGCAAAAAATGGTGGAGAAAAAAATAGAAGCAAGCATTTACACCTAGATAATAAACTACCTTTATAAGTTTACAGTTTAAGAATTCAACTTCAATTAAAAGGTTTCCTGCACAGTTATGGATTATAGTGATTATTACCAGCTGACTGAATACTATTGTGGAGTTGTAGTCCTTGAATTGTTACAGTTATCCCATTTCACTAAACAGTGCGATATAACACTCACAAAAGTGTCCGTTTGTAACACAATAAAAACAACGTTATCAGGTGCAACATGCGACATGCGTAGTTCAAGGCAGCAGTAGTTTATACTCCTGAAGGACTGTTACCAGTGGCTTTGGAAATACCGCTCCTGGCGACAGCCCAAGGGGCCGTGTTTACACGAAAAAAATTCGGCATTGCTTGTTTTATTAGGCTTATACACCACTAGAAATTCCAAATAATATCAGCTAATGTCCATTACGTCTATTCTAGACGTTGGACAAGCGAAATTTTAATTATAAAAGAAATCTGTCCTCAGGTAAACATCGAATTTTCGAAAGTGAAACGTAGACTTGTCTGTATAATAGCGAACTACATGTAAAACATTGTATTTATTTCTTTGCACTATGATTACGCAAAAGCGTGTGCTTTTTGCTAATTCTTACAAATTGTGTGTTAATTGTACTTCTTTCGATTAATTTGTTGTGAGGTGAGCTGCTTTATACCACATTTATTTTCTATAGCGTTAACCAGAGTGAACCCGTAAAATAATAAAATAATGCGTACAAATTTAACGAATAAACAGTCCATTTATGGCTGTAGAAACTTCACAATTTATTGAAGCTTGACGTCACACTAGACAGGCAGGAAATGTAAAAAAGTTGGAATACAGCTTTTACATTTTCTGTCTTTGATTTTTGGTACGAAAATTAAGTTTTGTACCATCATTAATAATGATGGTGACATAAAGATTATAATTGATAACAGTGCTTGTAGTTTCTTTTATTTTCAGTTCTAGTGTGAGAATTACAATATGTTTCTAATATTTTTAAAATGTATACTCAAATGCTTTTTCGTTGAGTACATGTTCAGTTGAATGAAATTTAGCAGCTAAATTTTATGTAAGTTTCATAAAATGGCAATGCACATGTACAGCAGCTTGTTTCCTTTTTTCTCTGTTGCACGTAAAAAACTTTGCTTTCAAAATAGAGATAATTTTGAGGTACGTTCAAAAAATTCGCAAAATAAACTTATATTACCTAGTAGCACCTTCTTTATTTGAAAAAGTTCAGGTTATTAAAAAAAGAATATTCTTGATAATTAAAATAATTTGCGCCAATGATCAAGTGTATTATGAAAACGCTATAAAGTATTTATAAATGCGAGTTTTTAAACTAGATATCAAAATTCACTGTATCTTTATATCTCCCAAGATCTTAATTCATTTATAAATGGCTTCGTTGAACAACGTTTGTAATTGGGCTCCCTTTTGATCGCGATGGTAACTGCGCACCGTAATCAAACAGACTTACCGAATCTAATTGAATCTCTCAAGATTCAAATGGCTTTGCTAGCAGAATGGCGCATTATTCATGTGAGTTCTTGGCAAAAGTGGTCAAACTTCGATCGACAGAGTTTGAAGTTTACCAGCACGAGTAAAACATGCTGCCCCTTTGCATGCGTACGTATAGTAGAGGTAGGAATCGATCGATATTTGCTAATCAATACCAATTTGTTGTATCGAGAATGAATGCAGGTAATAAAGGCACATGGAGTGTGTCATACAATACTACTACTGGAAACCACACCAATTAACATGCAATATAGTCACAAGATGACTTGATTTCTGCGCTAATTACTACTCAACCCTTCAAAAGTAAAGAATCAGGAACTCATCAGGGACTTTAATTAAACAATAAATCAACATGTTTAATTAGTGAGTTTTTATTTATAATACACTCACTAGGCCTACTGTATACAGCTTGACATGCCATTTATTAGTTCGTGCAAGCTAATTTCAGTCTCGGCACATAATCACATAAAATTATTTTTCTAAAATATTTTTTTCTGGATTCGTTCATTTCGGTCTTTCTTTTGGCGGCTTACATTTGAATTAACTAATTAAGTGTACTTGTTGTGTAATAAATGTATGAATTCTTTTTCTTAATCATCTGAAACCTGTGCAGCTGTGATGAAATCGTATGGCAGTAAGTATAGCAAAGCATGTAATAATGTCCTACGGGAGACATTAGGCTTTGAGAACAGAAAGAAAGCAAACCATTGTTTCTGCTCCCTATAATTAAATCACTTACTGTACTTAGTCTCAGAATCAAAACATAAAGTGATTAACAGTTTATTAAGAATCATGTCTTCTTTTGTCATGTTAAGACGCATGTCATGTCAAAAATATTGAGTGTATTATTTTGTAGGTTCATATTATCATGTGGAAAACATAGTAGGAAATGAAATATAAATGTATTTCTACCATAGTAAGTGCTATGTAGTATGCACTTATGTACTTATAGTCCAATGAGATGAAATAAAAATTTAGACTAAAAATTTACAGTAATGCGCATAAAATTTGTACTTAAAAACGATTTGTCTGTGCAAAAAGACGCATTTTTTCACATCCTCTTATTATTTCCATAACATTAGGGATCTCAAACACTTCAGTGTATGCAAAACATACCATCAGTAAATAAGTATGTAACTATTTGATAGCGTATGTGAATTCGTGCCTGTTGAGAAAATATCGTCCAGAATTGTGGGCTTATCAGCAGTCGATTTTTTCCTCAACAGCATCATGTCAACACACAACGTCTCGAGTAACAGGTGGCGACGATAAAATTAGAATTTAGATTCTGAAAGAAATTTGGCTTTCATATTTGCATTTCAAAAACGTCGCACTTTCTTAACAAAATGAATTGTCGGCTTCGATTACAGTCCAAGCATGCAGATTCGTTATTTGCTGAGGTTGTGTTTCAGGTTTTAGTGCAGTTTTCTGTTCGCGTATTAAAATGGGGTGACGTGTTGACTGCGTTGGTAATCTACGAGAAGTTAAAGCAAGCTTGTTGGATTAAAGGAAGAAAACATGGGGTGTAAAAATGGGCGTGCAAAATGCAGGAAAACAGTACACGATTTTTTACTCATGCGCAAAATATCTTAAGAAATAAAATACTAAAAAGCTGTTTTTTAAGATTGAATTACAAAAATTAATTATTATCTCTTTTAGCCTAATTTTAGTTTTAATTATGTTGTTGCACACTTCTGCCAACAAAATTTGACTAGATAAATTAAAACAACTCTACTAGTTCTGAAACAATGGGGTATTTGCAAGTGATGCTATTTACTAATGTATCGAAATCTGTTTTTCTTCAAAATCGCTATCAGTTTGATGTTTTCTATGTTCTGCATGTTCATTAAGTTAATAATGTTCGTAAGGATACACAGACGTCTGTAAAAGCGCTACCCAATTTGACTTGCCGATTAATTCTGCATGAAATCAATTTTAGCCTTGGCCAACGTTGCCCGTTAAAATAATTTTTGGTCAAGGGAGCAACCCGAATCGCTACTCATCTGGATGTTGTTCTTGTTGGCATAGCCTTTTTGAAAAAACCTAAGGCTCCGTGAATTTGCAATGGATCGTCATGATTTTCGATCCGCCATTTTAAATTCAAGAAGGCTGCAAAATTATTTTTCGAAAACATGTTAGAATGAATTCTGCATCGACTGGCTGAGTCGGGCTTTTTATTTGCGAAATGGTGGCATTGTTGTTGTTTTTAATCCACGATCTTGAGTTCAACAAGTTTCTCGACTAATAGTTCGATTCGAACTTGTTTTCCAAAATGTCTGCAGGTATCTTTGTGTTTTATCAATTTTATTGAAAAACTGTCATTGAAATTTGTCTATATAAATAAAATTTTATCTGCTTAGTGAAATCGGTAAATAATCCTTTTGCATTTCGTTCACTCATTCTGTGCTTCCCATTTCACCATTTAAATTGACACTAAAACATTTTATATACTTTCTATGAACATTTTTTGGTTTCTATATTTTAGGTTTGAAGCAAATCTTTGTTTTTGGTGATCAGTATCAGAAAAGACTGGCGTCAAACTTTTCAAGAAATAAATGGTTACTGAAGCGAACGGTTTTCCTAAATACTACCCAGGCATAAATGAGTCTTGGGAAAATGCACTTTATTTATCTCATCAAAATGACGTTGTGGTGGCCATCCTAATTGGTGGATCATTATAATCAGCTAATGAACATGACAGGAAAGCGTTTCAGAAGATTTTCAGCATGGCATATGCTACGATAAATTTTAATAATTTCGCTTTCTCACCGGGTGAGCCAGTTAAAATGCTCTGCGTTCTGTTTGTCATATTAATTATTATATCAGATTCTCAAACATCTATATTAGATGGGTCAAAAAACTCTTACTTGAAGTACCCCAGTTGGAAGATAGGCCTTGACGCAGTGTTAAAATTTGATTTTAAAACTGACCAACAAATGGCACTTTTAATGTACATGGACGACGGTGGAATTGCAGATAAAGATTTTCTAGAGGTAAAATTGGTGTCTAGCAGTGTTCAACTTCATATGAGATTAGACGAAAACAACATCCTTATAACTAGAGTTGGTAATGGTCTTAGTGATAAACTATGGCACCATGTAGAAATTACTCGCAACAATGCCTTGGTGTATTTAACTGTAGATAAAAACACAAAAAACTTGCATTTGATTCAAGAGAATGTACAGTTTGGAAATAACTCAAACTCTCCTGTGTTTTTTGGCGGGATACCTCCCCTCTTAGCGGCCAGTGTGGCCCGTCTAGCTTTGCCTAGCATCGCTTTTGAGAAACACTTCCGCGGTTCATTAAAGAATATAGTATTTTTTGAGGGTCACAAAGAGCTACACCCTCAAATTGTAGAAAGTGTTGGACTGCGCTATGTGCAGCAAGAGTACTGTGAATTGGACAATCCTTGCCTCCACGACACCTCATGCATTAGCACCGACACTGGAGCCATCTGTGAGTGCGACAACTCAAACTATGAAGGGATCCATTGCGAAGTTGGTAAGTGGCAATACTTTTGTTTCTCAGACTGTGGACAATGGTATGCTTTTGGAATCTCTGGACACTATTCACACCAACCCAGTCTCCTGGTCTTGCATACAAAATAACATTTATCCTTAACATCTGAAGACGCCCAGGACAACTTTATATTGTCATAAAAATGTTGTAACACACTTTGTCACAATTGTTTAATAAGCAAAACTGAACAACTTGATTTATTGACTTATTGGAACACTGAGCACGAGTGTCAATCTTAAAGAGTGGCATTCCTTTAATGGTTTTGAATAAGCACCTGTTAAGCAAAAATAATAAAAAATGCATAACCGTACAATCCAAAAGCTCATACCTAGGTGGATGGCGGATTTTACTACTCCTTTCCTATACGATTAGATGTATTCACTACACAAAATGTATTTTATAAGTAACGTTTCACGTTCTTTAGTCAAGTCATGCTAGTTTATTTACCAGAATAATACGCTTGCTGCAGATCGCTCTTAGGCGTATTTACAAACATTATTATAGTCTCAGCATGATCACTAGGTTTTCAATCAAACCAATTAAACGCTTCCTGCAGAAAAACTTGTACAAATCCAATCGACGTGGCACCAAATTCTGATTCTCGCTAATGGCTTCACGCAGTTCTAATACAAGCTGTCACGTATGTATGAAGCCACGTTTTTGGGCTATAAAACGCTGAATGCGTTAAGTGTCTATACAATAATAAAAGAAAGAATTAAAGCGAAAGAAAAATAGTTTTGGAGTGGCCATAGAGTAGGAACCAGTCTACCAATATTTCTGGTCTGTAAAACGACTTGTACGTGTGCCCAATACTTTGTGTCCTTGTGCCTTTTGACATAAATATCAAGTAAACAACTATATCAATGCAACATAGATAAAGCACAACACGAAAATAGAGATTTTCTTCCATAAGTTTACCGGTTTGCAAAACAACTGAAGGCAAAAACTGTTCACTCACGTTTCCTGTCTACTTATCATACGGATGATGGAGCAACGTTTTTTCAAATTTGATATTGCAAGTTTAACAAGTCTAATTAGTTTGCATGTTTACAAAATTCGCCATTTGCAGTTGCAGTTTTTAATTTCTACCCTTTTTACTTTATGATGCGCCAAGAAGCCACACGCTATAAGCAATTGTTTAAACTTTAAGATGAAACAACGTAGAGAACTGAAATATGTTGAGGCGAGGCTAATTTCACCAATTTTTTGCTGTTAACGTCGCATTTACAGTGATTATTTTGTTCCTGCAGTTGATATTGTTTCATCTGCTTAGTGATTAAAATTCTCTTTTGGATCTAACGACTTTCGATAGTCGTAAGAGTCCAACTTCAACTCATTCGCTGCTGTCGACTGCAGAACAACTTCAGCTATAATAAAAACAGTTTGGCTTTGTAAACAGTGAATTTAGCGAAGTCTTTACGGCAGTCGAGAAGATTTTATGCGTGTTTTACTTGTTGAAGTCGGTATAATAAATAACACGATCAAAGAAGCTGTGAGGAGAAGTTACCGTATCCGCTCTGCTAGCTTGCTGATAAACGTCTTAATGTAAATATTTTCGCGGCTTGTACCTTTCAAAATAAAAGTCAAATATAGTGGTGTGAACGACCGTGCATTATAAAAAAATTATCAAACAAAAAAAAACAGAGAAAAACTATGTTTCCCCGTCAACAAATCTTCATGTAAACGAATAAAGAAATTCTGTTGCTTTTTCGTTGCTTTTTTACACGGAAACATTTTACGTGTATAATAAGTAGTGTGCATAGTATACCTCTGGGATGTTTTTGTTTTAGTTAACTAAAACCTGAATGAATCCGTAAATGTCTTATTGTAGCCTGTACTTTCTGGGTGACTTATTTTTCGCTATTGGTAGACCTGAAAGCGCATGCGTGGTTCAAAGTAAGAAATACAGCATTTTAATTTTAGAGCTGTGCAGAAATTTTCAAACTCACATTAAACAGATTTATAACATGGATAGCCGCTTAGGCTATAAACATTTCTTCATAAATTTTGTTCTGCCTAAAAATCCGATTCGTTGCAGCTTGTTAAAAGTCCGCACGATGGATATTGCTTCATTAATCATACTGCAGATTTGCAAAATGTCTGAATCTTTCCTGTTTAATCCCCTGACTGATTTCGACGCACCGAATCGTTAGGCTGAAGATCAGAAGATAGGGACCAAAATTTTGAAAAATTTCGGTTTAATCCGGCACTTTGCAATAAACTTGAGCTGAAGTTGAAATATTTATGAATGCATTGACAACCAAACATTCATCTGTAAACCGCTGACGTTGCTACTAGAGATAACGATGCGAGTGCTATATCCTTCCAGAGATGTTCTTTCTTGCATCTGTCATGGAAAGAGAGACACCGGGAGATATTTAGCCTGGATTTACTAAAGGAATGTAACGCGATGAATAATCACATCAAAAACTTGCTAGTGAGTCTTGTAGACGTCGTGTAGTCTTAAAAAGTAACTAGTACGCACATAAAACGTGTAAGATACGTGTAAGGCACATATGTACAAGCAGACTAGACATCACTAAAGAAGCGTGCCTGTCGGTAGCAGGAACAGTACAAAGATTCAATCTCACGGTTCTGGTGCGAGTCTGATTAAAAGGATATGATCATTGTTTAATGATTGTTATGAGAATTTCCAATGGCGTCCGGTTACAGAGATGAGTGACGGCAAACAAATGAGAACTTTATTTAGTAATGTATTGCTAACTCAGTCACTACACTCTAAAACACGCGTATTTTTTGCAATAGCTACGCTTACATCGCATTTTAGCTGATATATCATATATATATATATATAAATCGTAAGGCAAGTTCAGGCGAAACTGAGCCAATCCTGGCGTGCTGCTTCGTCACTGCTACCGATAGCGTTTTTGTTGTATGATTGTATAGCATTCTTTTAATATAAAACAAAACTGCATTGACAGTTGATTGCAAAAAACCTTTTAAGAAACGTTTTATTCCACAAGTGACAATGAACATTTAGATAGGATTAACTAGAGAAATGAGTGGTGCAAGCGGTTCCGTTGACCGAAGGATGACCTAATTTATTTCAGAAAAGTAGTTATGTGGAATGGAAGCCCATAACACTTCATTATCATTAATCTGCCGCAATGTAAAGGTGCAGTGATTTTAAACATTGTAAAATATTTACGCCAGTCTGGACAGCCATCATTTATTTCTCCAAGCCAGGAGAATAATTAAAAATTAATTTTGTTCCGACGATCAAAGCGTCTCAGGGAAAAGTTTCTACAAATAATTTATCGGTGATTTGCATACGTCGCTAGCTGCAAATTTTTCTGTAATCTTGTTGTCGATCTCTCCTCTCGTGCAAAGAAACGTCGCACAAAGTTGATTACTTTTCACGGGTTATGATTTATTTGCAAATTCCGTTTAACGTAAAACTTTATTTTCTGAAAATAACATCTCTACCATGAATTGGACAATTGGCTTACATGGCTGGCAAAATCCTGTTAGCAAAAACTTGTAAGAGACGAGAGTCAGTAATATGCATTTCTGTTACGCGAACTGTAAGAGCATCGTACTGCGGCTTTTTACTCGCAATATTTGTCAAAGTCTCTTCCATGCTGAAAAAGGGAAGTAGGTAGGTAGGAAAGTAGGTTGGTAGGTAGGTAGATAGGCCGTTAGGTAGGTAGGTAAGTAGGTAAGTAGATAGTTAGGTAGGTAGGTAGGTAGGTAGATAGGTAAGTAAGCAAATGATTAAGTGAGGGAGTGAGGGATGAGAGGTGAATGCGTGATAGTGAATGAGTGAGTGAGTAAGCAAGTCGACAAGTAAATAAGTAAATAAGTAAACAAGCTAGCAACAATTTTTTCTGAGTAGCTTCATAACCAACTGCCTTCTTTCCTTCCTTTCTTCCTTCCTGACTAACCTACAGAAAATGAGCAAACGACAGGCAGATAGTCATGCAGACAGACATGTAATAAATATACAAGTGAGACGCTAGTAATAAATAACCTACAAACAGAAATAGTAATAAATAACTAACAAATCATGTAACGATTCACCGACCAAACCTGTTAGTCTACCAGCCGCTATCAGCAGGGCCAGATTATGACGTTTTGGGGTCCCTAAGCTAATGAAATTTTGGGGGGCCCTAAGGCTTAGCCACCCTTTAATGCGCTCGCACCCGTCTCGAATATTTTTTTACTCGTGACATATTTCAGTGACATAGCATGAAGTAAACTTATTGCAAATTCTTTAAATAAGACTAGAATAGCTATCTTGTGTTTGCCAATAGAAATATTCTTTAAGAAATATCACTATTTTACTATTTTTTGTAACCCAAATTAGCAGATATTTGAACACAACCATAGTGAAAAAACATTTTTTTACCAAATGTTACCCAAGCTTTAGGGGCCCTAGGCTGCAGCCTATACTAGCCTATAGGATAATCTGGCCTTGGCTATCAGACCGTCACCTACTGACTACCATTTCACTGACGATCGACCAACCATCAACTGACTGACTATTAGGTGAACGACCGAACTGATAAGTAAGCTAGCAAAGCAAAAAAGCAAAAACAAGGTAAGTGAATGCAACTATCCCAGCTAACAAGCAAGCAAGTAAGCAAGCAAGCAAACAAACAAAAATACAGACACCCAAGCAAACAAACAAAGAGACAAACATACAAACAAAAAATAATCATACATACAATAAAAATAAACAAACAACAACGTAAGTAAGCAAACACAACAAACACACACAAACAAAAAACAAATAAGTGTCGAGTACGTGAACAACAAATAAGCACCTAAAGAGAAATGGCAGGTCTGCCTTATTTTGCAGAAAAAGCGTAGATTATTCAGCGATGTAGAGATGAGATACATAATTAGTTGCAACCGTAAATGTAAGTACCTGGTCAATGATTTTTATTAAACATCGGTTAGCAGCGATATGATAACTGCTTTTCGAAATTTGTAATAATGGATTATAAATAATACCGTGCATTGCCTGTAGTGTCAAATTTCTTACAAAATTGGCCACTGTCACGCAAATCGTGTTACGTGTAATGTGCTTATATTATTGAAATTGTCAGGGCCCGATGTGAAAGTAACGCTCATTTTAGTAAAAATTGTAAGTAAACTATGCAACACCGACACGCATAGAAGACTCAAGTCTCAGAAGCATTGTTTGTTTCAACATTTGGTTGACATTTTGGTCAAACTACAGCAGTTTGTCTCATGAATATTGGATAGGTCTTACTGTTTTGCTTGCTGTGTTTTCGATAATACTCTTCGCTCAAGTTAAAGAGATTGTTCAGTAAGTTCTTCCAATTTATTCCGGGCTGATTTAGGTCTTCTTTGTTCCTGTTTAACAGTGAACTTGTTATACCTTACACACAAGTAATGAGTGAGGATAACTCAGTTACAAGCTAGATGAAGGATTAGTGCTGATTTAGCCATGCACAGTTTTGTCATTTCCTAGTTAGATGGGCACTAGCGCCTAGATCTCGAAAATGCGTTGCACAAAAAACAGACGTTGTACCTCTCAATTCAAATGTAGTTCAGTTGTGATGTACGCACATGTTCAGAGCTTGCGCAAAACTTGTATACGTGAGCACAGCGGTAAACTTGAAATTTCAATTTTTCAATTTAATTTTTTTCTGTGTATCACACTGAATGTTGTACTAGCTTTGTACTTCAATTTTTGCTTTCGCAAACATGCGCTGTTCGCGACGCGTGCAATATTAGTGCTGTTGAAAATTCTGTTTAAATGATGAAAGTTGTAATGTCGTCACCAGCTGAAATAGCCCGCTGCTAATTAAATACATTGTGTCATTATAGCAGTTATACAATCTGCTATTGTATAATTATCAGAAATCGTTTGGAATTATTGTAGGTGTTGAAATGTATACTTTTTACAGTGCTTCAAAATGGGCTAGGGTATGAATCCTTTAAGCTTCAGCACGCATGTCTTGTACAGCTTTTGCACTAAAGACCAATGTCACTTTGCACTCGACCTTCATGTTCAAACAAATGAACCCCAAGAGTCATTTTCAATTATTGTGGAATATTTTCCTGAAAAAATCCTGTGTTGCAGCAGGCAGAGATGGTTTTACAACAGGAAATTATTTTGATGAGAATGGACAAAAAGGTCTTACACATATATCCTCAAGAAAGAATACCAAAGAACGAAACACAGCAGCTGTCGTTTTTGCTGCAGTAAATAATATATACCTTTCCGATTTACTTGTTTTTTGACAATCACGATCTCATATTTGTAATGATTAAAGAATGACTATTACAGAATGTCAAGTTTTTATACTGAGTGCAAGAAGGAAATTTTTAAATCAATTAATTGTCCGTTCACGGGTGAGCATTCGCTTGACAAACAACCGAGTTTAGGAGCTAAAAGAATCAAAGTGTTGTGCTATAAGATTTGCCGTTTTAGCATTTCTCACACTAGCTGTGAGAAGTTTTATTAATTGCTGTAGACCTGCTCTCCATTTTGTCAGTAAATAAATCCAATTAAATAAAAATGTGATGCTAACATTTTGTACCTACAAAAAGTCTGATTTAATTAAGTGCGTTTGGTCAGTACTACGAGCTAACAACTAATTTTCCATCATCATAATACTGGCTGAACAGAAACACCAATAGCCACTATGGTTTATTAGGCAGTAGAAGTAATTAGGAGTTCCGGTGAGCAGCTAATCCATCAGATTCTCACAAAACCTTTTATGCGACTACTAAACTATAGATTCAGTAGCAAGGCAGAAAATTAGAAGTCGCCTAATTTCTGATCGATCCTACTGGCACTTGAACTGGGCTGGTATCGTAACGCGTTAGTGGCAATAGCACAAACCCGCATCGAAAACCATTGATTGTGTCTGATTTTACTGCATATTTCTTCAATTACCAACTTAAAAGTCATCCTGGAAAAGAAGAATTCAACAAAAAGATTAGAAGAAAACAAAAAGAGAAGGAAGAACAATAAAATCGAGGATAAAACTTTTTTCATTTTGTTCTTTGCTTTCACATACAACATTGTGAATTATTAGTGTAGAACTGTGCGAACTGTACAACTGATTTCCAATGTTGTAAATTGTCTTGAAAAATAAGGAATAATCAAAGACCACTTCCATTTGCCGAAACTGCCGCCATTTTTTCTGATGAAGCTAATTTGTACTCAACAATATTTATGCTGTTTGTAATTTTAGTCGTCCTTGTTGTGACAGCTGATGTTTTCAGAGGATAAAATATAAATGCAATTAGACCATTAACAATGATGAACGATCCGCAAATTTCGGAATTGATAAATCTTCCTAGAAGCCGTGGCAGTTATGAAAATACGAGTCTCCCGTTAAAAGCAAAACGATGTTTCATATATCTTGATACAATAACAACGTTTGACTAGGCTTGTGTAGGAGTATATAAGGCCAATCGTAAGAATGATAACAAGAGTAAAAGCAGCAGCAACAACAACGACAATCACAATCACAACAACAACAGGAACAGCAGCAATTGCAACGACAATGACAACAGCACCAACGACAAGCCCTCTTAGCGGACTGCAATATCTGTCGTTTGGGAGGTACTAATCAAAATTTTGGATAGCTTGGAGAGATTTTGAGCAAGTTTTGGGCATTTTGGCCATTTTATTAATTATTATATTACTGATCGTGGATAGACTGGAATTTTTTACCTTCTTTACATGTCGTTTCTTTACATATTGACTTGATTCATTTTTCCTAAAATTTAATAGAATATTCCCTAAAATAGAATTATTATTATAATTGTACGTGCCTTCCGAGATGTAGGCGCTAGTGCCCATCTAAATAGGGAATGACGAAATGCATGCAATGGTTTAAAAAATAGTCGCGTAAACGTGAAATTAGGTTTCTGTGGTAATAATTCTTTCACCCTAAATCATTCTTTAGAAAATAGTGTGTGCTTTTCAATATTTTACAGGTTAGATAGTTTTTGAGTTGCACTTTAAGATTGGGTCCGATTTTCCGTACAATGCAGATTCATTATAACTGGCTGTCCTGTATTTTTAATTATTTTAAACTTGTTTCACTCAGCGAATAAATTCAGTTTAAAAGATTTGGCTTCCTAGATTCGGCTTCATCACGAAACTCTAATCTGTGAAATTCTTACTGCTAGCAACGCTTTTAGCGGTAGGTCATGTTGTTGTTCGACAATAGTCTTCGTTTTGGGCTCAATGACAAACAAGTCTGCTTCCAAACTAAGTTTATTAGTTCATCCTGATTACTGAATGGCGTTTTATGTGCGTCTCAATGGCCAATAAATTTGCCTCAAAACTCAAACTTTATTAACAAACCTACACGAGATACTTTACATGTCTATAATATTATAGTTAGATCTGTTTAATTACAATCTTTGCAGATGCAGCATAAAAATTGTGAGAGTGATTTCAAAATAAGTGAGTCGTTATTTTACGGTAAAGACTTAAGATCTATCTACTATATATCGTTTAAACCATATTTTTACATTATGAGTAAGATATAAATTATACTGTGATAGACGTGATAAGATTTACGTGATAGATTGTAGAGCTATTCAAAATTTATCGAATCAGTTTCATGTAAATGGTATTCTTTGATAGTTTGGAAACCATTTTGACATTTTAGTAAGTATGACAGTGACTGATCACAGCTTACATGCACGTATACAACTACCCTACCATGACAGTGACTGATCACACTAGTACCATACTTTCTAACCCTTGCAACGAAATCATTTGCGGCGGGATATCTTCGTCCTGAGGAATTGGTTCTCGGGCACGCGCACTCGTCCTATGGGCAAGGCGTCAGTAACGTGTTCTTTCCGTTGAGCGGCAGATAAATTTAAATGGAGTTGATTAACACTGACAATGTTTCCCACATAAGCTGCGTCACTCATTTATATATATATATATATATATATGTATATATATATATATATATAAATCGATCTGATTAGTACTAAAATATATTTCCGTATTCGTTAAACAAAGTTACCCCAATTACGGCATAATGTCATTAGTCCACCAACAAAGCCCACTAGTAATTGCAGCTTAGCATGATTAATGCATACACGGTAACACCAGATACGGAGGCAGCCAAGTGGTTCAGGGTTCAAATCTGGATCAGCCAAATCATGTTGCAGACAAATGTTGTAGTCGTGAAAATAGAGAAAAAATATAAAAGTTAAACAGAAAATTAAGATGAAAACTAGCCAGAATCTTTTCCTGCGTTCCTCATGCTGATCATGATTACAGAATAGGTGCATACGTGGTAAACGCGCCTGTCCGTTTGCCGACTGTACCGACGAGACCATTTCATACCAGCTACTTATAGCTGTTATGCAATGCTGTTACGCAATGGCTTCGTGATGGATCGAACCATCACAATGTAGAGGGGGGTCGAAAATAAACGTCATTTCACCCCCGTAACACTGACCTCCTCTACAGAAAATGGTTCGTCCTCAAACCAGAATTAAGCACGCAGAAGAAGAAATATTTTTTATTGAAAAGTAAATTTTAGAAATATCAAAGTTTACAAATATCAAAGTAGTACAAAATTTCTGTTGCGCAACGCCAAAAAGTTTTTACCATGAAAGAGATTAAGAGCATAGCGCTTACGAAATTGTAATTTACAAGTAATTAAAATATGAAAACTTTGTGCAAAAGAATTAATGTGAAAAGAAATGACTGAAATCGAACGCAATTATCGGAGAGCTGGCTCTGTCCGGACCGGGTTAAGGCTTCAGCAAATATGATCATCTTCAGCATAAGGTCCAGCGTTGTGTAGAAGAAAATGAAAGCGTCCAGAGGGGTCCGTGGTTAGGTTCAGTTCAGTAACGTTCCTATATTACAAGGATGCTCAGGCAGTTGTTCAGGCTGCGTAAAGGTTATTTCAGTCCTACGTGTAAGTTTTTTGTCCCACTTCCAAGGTGGCTACTGGTTGGAAAGCTCTTTGCACTCCATTTCTACTGCTTGTATCCATATTTAGGTCGCAATATGATGACCCGTTCCGCAATAATACAAGTCTGCAGGTACTGCTACCTGCAAAGGCTGGTCGTTCGGCTCGTTGGGCTGGTTACGGCGTCCTCATTCTAATACTGCCATCAGTGCCTATTGAACCTATTTCGCCCCCCAATAATAGCCACTCATGTGCAGGGCTGGCAGTACGGTACGAAATTACGCTACGGTACGATAAAAATGCTTATATGTACGGTACGAAATTGCGGTACGGTACGATAAAAATGCTTATAAGTACGGTACGAAATTACGCTACGGTACGATAAAAATGCTTATAAGTACGGTACGAAATTGCGGTACGGTACGGTAGGGTACTAAATACCGTTTCGTACCTTTTTCGTTCCTTTTGTATACCATTTATCACCATTTTCTTGTAACATTTCTATTTGTCAGCAACTCAGCGTGATGACTTATTTTGCTCGTGTGTGGAACTCGCTGTTCTCCCCTAATTAACACAGAACACATGCAAACAAAACCGCTAAATTGGTTTATAAACTGCAAAGCCACAAGTTGTTTGGAAGCAGGATTTGTCATATCATCTTGTGCTTAGTATAATTTTTATCATCAGACTGCTATGTATATAATATAATAGCATAGCCTGTATTGCGTAGCTTTTTTAATCTAAAATAAATAGTATGGAAGTTCAAACAGCAGTTCTGTGTATATAGTATGCATAAATTCATAACAATAATTGATAAGCCTATCGTTTTTACAATTAATGTTTATGTTACTCTTTATCTTTTTACAGTAGATCCTACATGCCCTGCTATGAAATTACGGTACGATATTTTATTCGTACTAGTACGGTACGATTCGATTTTATAGGTACGGTACGGAATTACGTTATGGTATTTTTAGTGGTACGAAGTTCGATATTTTTTTCGTACCGTACCGTACTCCCAGCTTTGCTCATGTGCTCGTGCTATAATTATTAAATTGCTTATAGCCAGGATTTTCAGCTTATAAAGTTCTATAGCTTAGTCTGGCTGCTAGTGACACATATGTTATAGGCTGTGTAAAATTTAGACATTTTATAAAATTCCTAGTCATTTCATATGTATGTATGTAGTTTATTGACTAAATCAAATTACATGTATACATGAAGAACGAGATAAATGCCACAATCGATACATTAGTGATTTTAGTCCAAATGTCACTTTATGCACATTTTCTACTCAAGGTTACAGCATTAAAAACTGTGTTATACATACAAGGTATAATACTTAAAAACTGTTGAAGAACACAAAGGTAAATTTATAAGCAAAATGTCTATATGCAGAACTGATGTCACACCATTTATTCACTTTACTACACGACATTCACTTCATACTAATTAGTACATCAGCATAAAAGTTGCAAAATTTCATGACATATTATGTAACAATTAGGGTGCTCAAAGAAGTGAGTTTCGGTTTCTAATATTAGATGTTAGGGGGCATGTCTGTATAACGTGTTTCTCATTTTGAATGTCCCCGCAAAGACATAACCTATTTTCCCTTGGCTGTCTCGCCCATCTACCCGTTTCTATCCGCAGCCTATGTGAATGAAGACGCATTCTTGTGAAGCTTCTCCGATGGTGCTCCAACAATTGTCGATTCAAAACGAGGAGTTTCGAGATCCAAGTAGGTTAAACACCAACAAAACCCCAAACCAACCCAACAAACACAAAACCCCACCACACACATAAAGGTTCATGGCGAAAAGTATTTCTCATAAGTTTTGCCCATATTTTCTGCTGCCTAGACCGTAGCCAAACTAAAGGAGATAGATTAATTAAAGCAAGGTCGTTACAGGTAGTCTGTCTGACGCCCAATAAAGCTTTTATTAACCCCATATATGTAGAGCAAGGCATATAAGTCCTATTATCAGTATTCCAACTCTGGGAGCTGTAGAATATTGCCGGCAACAGCGCACCAGCTAGGACTCTTTTCTTCACATAATAGGGAAAATCTTCGTTTTTCCTCAAGAAAGCATAAAACTTCAAAATATGTGCATTCTTTACTTGCATATGATGCTTGACTATTGAATCAGTCCTCCAATATAGTGCATATTGGATACAATATCTATGCATTTCGAGAAAACTGTGAAATAAATCTTTTTGCTGCGGCTTTTCACACTTTGTTTAGGCGTTTTGTATAATAGCTGGGATTTATACAAAATGCGCTAAGTGACATTGGCGATGTGTAAAATGAACATAATTCGTGTTGAATCGAACTTTTCATAGGTATTTGCACTATGCATTATACAATGTACTAAATTAGTTAAGCAAGCAGTTCAAATATACCGGTGAGTCAATTGTTTTACTAGTAATGGGTACAACATCACGGTCTCTGACATGATGCTCAGTCAGGCAGATCACTTCCTTTAGCTAGGAATTAAGACTGCGGCCAGATTCATATGTTTTATTTCTGTATTAACTAAAATTTGTTCGACATTCTGTAAAATGCCTAGGAAAAGTATAGAATGGGTTATTTTAGACACTTTTTTCTGGTTTGTTTTGACATGCTATAAAATGCCTAGGCATTCTATAGAATACCCAGTTTTACACAATGCCTATATATATATTTGATCACACACACACATACACACACACACACACACACACGCACGCACGCACGCACGCACGCACGCACACACACACACACACACACACACACACACACACACAAACATATATATATATATACTTTGAAAGTTAGACTATCTCTGGGAAAGGTGTTCCCAGATTATCTTCCTGTTTGGCACTTTAACGTTCCACTGTCTTTTTTCCAAGCCAGCCGCAAGAGTAAAGCACTCTTTCTTGAGGTGGAAGAAATGCATTAATAATGTCAACGTAAAATAAAATCGTTGACAAAGCACCCTGTCAAAGAAGCGCAGTTTGTCAACCACAGCCACTAAAAGGTGCGTCGGATTTTTTACGTCTCAACAAATCTTCGCCGAAAGCGACGCTAATGGCCATTCAATGATTCCATGCTTGGATCCTCGTAAAAGAGGACATTGAAATGATAGCACTAAAAGCATGACAGTTATTCATCCACACGTGACGCTGCTTTATGAAAAGGTCGAGAAAGATATGAAAAACAAGTCTTGTGGCAAGGAGAATATCCTGGTTAAGTATGGCTCGCTTTTGAGAGTCAGTTATATTTGATTAATAATCATTATTTATTTATCCACTTTAATGTTTTGGCACAGAAATATAAAATAAATAACAAGACATTAAGTGTAAAATTAGGGAAATTACATGACCGGTCAAGCTGTGGCAGTAAGAACCTTAATCATCAAACTGCAAAAATTGTCTGAATTTGAAATTTAGAACGCGTTTAAGTGCTGTTTAAAGGTGCTTTTCAAGGTTTAGGAAAAACCTCAATGAACATGGATGAATGCTTAGTAAACCCGATTTTCAATTTTAAAACAGATTTAAACGTATACGTTTAATAAGTAAATTAAAAAAACCTCGTGCATTGTTTGTCCACTTCATATATACTAGATGCTATAAAGTGAGCTAAACTTAACACTGAATAAACCTTAGTTCATGGTGAATCCAGCGCGAATTGAAATCCGTTAAAAGCAGAGATAATATGAAAATCATTCTACACATTTCCTTGAAACGTTTCGAGTCGGTAAAGTAAAGCAATCCAAAAAAGCAGATAGAATCTGTGTCGAAAATTTCACGAAGGGAAAGCCAAAATTCGGCCAAGTTTTTGTATTTTTTGCAGTATAAGTTTTGTTGTAATTGACTGATCTGGGTGTTTGGATAATACCATGAAAGCTTTGAAAATTTGCAGAACAGAGATGATTTTCATATGGTCGCTGATTTTGACGTTTTTAAATCCAATAACATGCAAAGCAGCAGAAGGTGCGGCTGCTCAGAAGTTGCAGCTTTCCAATATACCATTCATGGAATTTCAAGAAATTGTTGATGATTTATAACGTTTTATGTGCAGTAAAATGCTAATGGGCGTCGTGTTAGAAAATAATCCCTTCAACTTGCTGCATTAATTTCAGTCCTCCGTTCGCGTATACTGCAAATTAATCCCTTTGGAAATTATTAATCCTTTGAAATGTCAAGATAAGACAGTTACATTTAATCTTGCATTAAATTGTTGCTTAATGAGCGAGTCGCTGGAAATCGCACAGTGCAGAAAAGAAATTTTCTCTTGTATATATATATATATATATATAAATTATCGTTTTGCCGCTGAGAATCTGTCCAGCCAGGCGACTACATTCGGTTGAGAAAAAAGAACAAAAAGTCCAGTAGGCGACTGGTTAATATATGTCAGGTGCACCTTATGCATCCATATGTTTGTCAGTTCTTAGTGTAATTTTTATCTTTTATGGTATTTTTTTTGCTGAAATAAACTTTTAACAAAATTAAAAATAAAAGTAAAACATATTAGCACATTTTTGCTACGTAATGAAAAGGCAAGTGGAGGTGGGTAATTGCCAGACAAGAGCGGCCACTGGGAAAGGTCGACCAAATAATTCCAGGAACAGAAATCAATTTGCTTTTATTAATTAATCAATGTGGCATTCTCTTAGATATCTTATGAATTAATTTTTTACTAATTTCGATGGTCTTTCATCTCTTACTTTTTTAAATCTTTTGTAAAATGCATCTGATTATCACGTAAACTGCATTAAAAATATTTAATATTTTATTGTCAATTATTTTTATTAAATAATTAAACCAGGACACATATTAGAGTAGTTTTAGCATATTGGCAGTAATTGTAATTTTCCTAAGTTGACATGAAAATGTTTCTTGGTTTCCGTTTGATGATACTAATGATTTTGCAACACCTGACGATGATAATGACAAAGACGGCGATGACGACAATGATGAAACTGCAGCTGCTGCCGCTGATGGTGACGATGACGGTGGCGGTGTTGGTGATGGTCATTGTGATGATGATTACCATGATGGTCGGTTTATTTGTCGATCTTTGCTCAGTCGCCGTTTTTCTCCGACTGCTGTTCACATCCATTTCCTCAGTCAGTCTTTTGTCATGTAGCTACAAATTTACAAAGCGCTAAATGTTGGTAATATTAGAATATAGTTTTGAGTAGCATGTATATCATTACCATCACCATGATTACCGTCATGGTCATCACCATCACTGTGACCACCAGCGCTGCCGCACCCACTACAAGCACCACTATCAGCAACAGCAGCATCTTCATCATTGTCGTCATTGCAATCGTTGCCATTATCATTGTCAGGTGCTGCAATATCATTAATATCATCATTACTATGGCATTATTATTGTCTTCTTCCTTTTCCTCATGTAGTTATATAGTATCTTCTCAGGATATACAAAAAGCACGTTACAGTTGACGTTCCACGCTCGTTGACGTTTTAATTTATAGTTTTTTATTCATTTGTTCATTCGATTGCTGTTTTTTTCGTTCGTTCGTTCGTTCGTTCGTTCGTTCGTTCGTTCGTTCGTTCGTTCGTTCGTTCGTTCGTTCGTTCGTTCTTCGTTCGTTCTTCGTTCGTTCTTCGTTCGTTCTTCGTTCGTTCGTTCGTTCGTTCGTTCGTTCGTTCGTTCGTTCGTTCGTTCGTTCGTTCGTTCGTTCGTTCGTTCGTTCGTTCGTTCGTTCGTTCGTTCGTTCGTTCGTTCGTTCGTTCGTTCGTTCGTTCGTTCGTTCGTTCGTTCGTTCTTCTTCTTCCTTCTTCTTCTTCTTCTTCTTCTTCGTTCGTTCGTTCGTTCGTTCGTTCGTTCGTTCGTTCGTTCGTTCGTTCGTTCGTTCGTTCGTTCGTTCGTTCGTTCGTTCGTTCGTTCGTTCGTTCGTTCGTTCGTTCGTTCGTTCGTTCGTTCGTTCGTTCGTTCGTTCGTTCGTTCGTTCGTTCGTTCGTTCGTTCGTTCGTTCGTTCGTTCGTTCGTTCGTTCGTTCGTTCGTTCGTTCGTTCGTTCGTTCGTTCGTTCGTTCGTTCGTTCGTTCGTTCGTTCGTTCGTTCGTTCGTTCGTTCGTTCGTTCGTTCGTTCGTTCGTTCGTTCGTTCGTTCGTTCGTTCGTTCGTTCGTTCGTTCGTTCGTTCGTTCGTTCGTTCGTTCGTTCGTTCGTTCGTTCGTTCGTTCGTTCGTTCGTTCGTTCGTTCGTTCGTTCGTTCGTTCGTTCGTTCGTTCGTTCGTTCGTTCGTTCGTTCGTTCGTTCGTTCGTTCGTTCGTTCGTTCGTTCGTTCGTTCGTTCGTTCGTTCGTTCGTTCGTTCGTTCGTTCGTTCGTTCGTTCGTTCGTTCGTTCGTTCGTTCGTTCGTTCGTTCGTTCGTTCGTTCGTTCGTTCGTTCGTTCGTTCGTTCGTTCGTTCGTTCGTTCGTTCGTTCGTTCGTTCGTTCGTTCGTTCGTTCGTTCGTTCGTTCGTTCGTTCGTTCGTTCGTTCGTTCGTTCGTTCGTTCGTTCGTTCGTTCGTTCGTTCGTTCGTTCGTTCGTTCGTTCGTTCGTTCGTTCGTTCGTTCGTTCGTTCGTTCGTTCGTTCGTTCGTTCGTTCGTTCGTTCGTTCGTTCGTTCGTTCGTTCGTTCGTTCGTTCGTTCGTTCGTTCGTTCGTTCGTTCGTTCGTTCGTTCGTTCGTTCGTTCGTTCGTTCGTTCGTTCGTTCGTTCGTTCGTTCGTTCGTTCGTTCGTTCGTTCGTTCGTTCGTTCGTTCGTTCTTTCATTCATCTATCCATTCATTTATTCTTTTAATTTTCCATTCTTTTATTTGCTTATCTCTTTCCTTTTTCATTCTTTGGCTCATCTTCTTGCTTTGTCTTTCATACTTGCTTCCTTGCCTTTTCCCGCTTTTCCTTTCAGTCTGTTCTCTCTCTCTTTCTCTTCTCACACACATCTCACAATCACAAAACTTTTGTTTAGGAGCTTGCCTCCAACAAACAAACCTAATAAACTGCACTTCTCTGTTCCTCAAAACAAACTGGTTATTGATTTCATTCCCATTTTGCCGTTCAATTTTAGTCTTTCAAGTGTTTATATTATCCATCAGTTGAAACCGTTGAGACTTCATGACTCGAGCTTTATTTACTAGCAAATTTACATCTTGCAAAAGAAAAATAACATTAGATTGCATCAACTGCTAGTAATAAGTTGCAGGCAACCTCGCTGTCGTCATCGTCGTTATCGTCTTCGCCCTCGTCATCGTCAAAGCTGCCTTTCAAATACGATCCTTTATAAGATACGCCCCTAGTGCTCCCTATAGTGAGGATAGAAATAATTAATCGCGACATTTCGGTTTCTGGTTAAACATAATAAACATCTTTTGGAAAGAGACAACCGTATCTATAGATCTGTTAATGTGTGCGTTCATTCCACTGGCTTTAATCTTGATCCATATTTCCCAAAGTGTTCTTCAAGCGAGAGAAACGTGTTTATTTATAATTAATGTTATTAAATTACAGGTTTAATTAAGGTTACTTCATGTAGATAAATAAATATTTTTGTTAAGTATTTTCAGGAAATTACAATATATTGTGAAGGCCAAATTTTTTGCCGCCTTTTGCTCTATATCTTACCGGAATTTTCTCTTCCATCATATAATTTAAAACGATTAATGAATAACCATTAACCATTAATTAGCTAGACTTTTGGCGTATTTAGACAAACATACTTTTCCTACAGCTTTCCGCCCTTTCTGCCATTAATTTTAACATTACGTAATCAGTCTCTTATCGATCAGCAACCAGTATACCTCGATAGCAAAACATGATTTTAGATAGGAGCACCATTTTTAGATACCACTACCATTTCAGTGTGTAGATGAAGAAAGCGATGCGCGATGGTAGAAAAATCCAACTGACCCATGATATTAATAGAGTTTGCTCGTTCATTAATTGATAAAAATTTCCAAAGAGAATAGACGGCATAAGAAATGGCAAAGTAACGCATATTATTTTAAACTTTATCTGTGGCAGCCTTTGCGTTTGTGGAGTTTTGAAAGCGGACAAAGTTGGTGCCATACAAAAACAACTAAACGACTGACGAAAAGTGATCGACAACTAAGAAAAACGCCAAATAGTAAAAATTGTTAGGCCCCGCGCAGACATGCAATTTTCAGTTGCGCAACTAAAAGTTGCAAAATCTGTAAATAACTGAAGTCAGTGAGAGCATTGATACCATCTTTTGAGAGAATCGGTAACAAATTTAAAAACTGGAGACCAAAATGTTAAATTTTGAAAATGAACAGCGCATGCGACCACGGCTCAATACAAAAACATTTCTGCTGCCCACTGCTGAGTTTTTTCCTACTACTGCGGCCTTTCACAATGATAGACAGCGCTTATACTCCTGGTTGGTCACTTAAGTTCCTAGAAGCCTATACTCCAAATATACGAACTATATAAAATTCGCACGACTAAATAATTAACCTTTTCATATGTAAACTGATAAGGCTAAACAACATTTCAATTTGAATTTCGGGCTTTTAAACTGCATAGGTTGTTTCCATTTATTCAGTTTTTGCTATTATCATAATGTATGCCAACATACAGCTGCTAGACGAGTAACTTTAAATTTTGCATAGGTTATATTGAAAAACATGCCCACGTAAGTTTACATAGAGTAGTAAGAGAAGCCAAAAGATGAGAGCCGTTTCTCTCAGGTATTGTTTTTTCTCTACTTGATGTCGAAATAGGTAATGTACAGCCCATAATACGCAGCAGTTCATCAAAACTATTTGGACGTATCCGACAAAAACCAAATATTTTACTCTGATGAGCCGGAAAGCCGTCATAGAGCTTATTTAAATATTAAAATTTAAATTTAAATTAGAATATTAGAATTTAAATTTATGCTTATCAAACTGTCCTTTCACTAATCGCTGGTTCGTTATTGGGTAAGTCCTATGTTTCCGGTGTCTATTTATTTTTTATGAATCAATAATACACGCATACATGCAACCTTAATTGATTGGAAAAACTTTAGGTACCCTCAATCGAATTTATATGAAAGTTTTATGAATTTCATACTAGAAAATGGATTAACTCAATGTGCGGAAAGTCCTATGAGAGGAAATAATATTTTGGACATACTTTTTACGTCAAATGACTTAAACGTCAGCCAAGTTACCGTATCAGAACCACAATTAACATTCGACCATAATAGCGTATTTTTTCAAATATGCACAGCAGAACAATTGCAGATGTATTGCAGATGAAACCATTGGGTACTATGACTTTCGGAACGCAAATGACAACTGTTTTAGTGAATATATCAGTACTATTGACTGGCCTCAGGAATTTTTGTTTGCGTTGCTGTAGGTCTTTGCTCAAATTTGGCGAAAAGGAGTTGCACGTTTGGTTCCTTATAAAACCTGTTCGGCCAAGAAAGATATCCCAGCTTTGTGAAATCATTACAGCGTACAAAAAGCTATTTTGGCGTTGGAGACATACTCCTGGGGGTATGTTATAATGTAAAAATATAAAAATAAGCCGTTTCAAATCCAAATTAGAGATGTGCACATAGTTCGTATTTAAATTCAGGCGATGTAGCTGAATTTCAAGAGGCAGAAGTTGAATTGTCCCATTACTGTACTATGGACGCATGTTAGAGGACGGTGAAGTCAAAGTACAATGTTTATTTGAAGTTTTACATACAGAAAATTATACACATGGTAATGATTCTGTTGGTGTATTCCTGATAATGTTTTTATTGATAGTGTTAATGAACGAAGCAAAATTTTAGTGGTGTTGAACGCTAAATGCAGTTATACATCCGATGAGCTCCCCGTACATCATTTTTATTAAATTAGCCGAATTTATTAAATTTATTAATCGCACCTTTTCGATGTATTTATGAAACCTCTCTAAGGCTGCATGCGTTTCTCGGGCAATCAAGTGGCAACTGCCATTTGCGACTCACAAACGTTCCTACCTTCATATCGGCGCATCGAATCCGAAAAATACGCACTGTCTTAACGGAGTTGAACTAGATGCAAATGCAGAATGTAAAGATGTAGGAATTATTGTCTGCTAAGACGTAAAATTCACTAAATATTGCAAGAGCCAGGTTACTAAAGCATAAAGTTGTGAACATGAATTTTACATGCTTTCACACTAAGAACGTTTACTGTTTAATTACTGCTTACAAATCGTACGTCAGACCTCCGCTAGAGTATTGTATTCCCGTTTGGAATCCTTATTACAAAACACTTGTTGATTTAATTGAAAATGTGCAACATTATTTTACCAGACGTCTCTATATGCTAGATGCTGATTAAATTATACAAATTATATAGCAAGCAAGATAATCATATCTAGAACTGCAGTCTTTAAGCGAAAGGAGAGTTATTTTTGACTTAAAAATGGTCTTTAAAATATGCAACTCTATAGTACATTTAGGCTTTAACGATTTTTTCACTTTAGTCCCGCGTCGAGGTTTAAGAAGTCACTGTTGGAAATTATTCTGTAATTTTGCAAGATTGGATGTATGTAAATTTTTTTTTGCAAATCGTATTGTGATGCAATCGAATCTCTTAACAGATGAAATAGTAATAACTATAAAGTTTTTAGTCAAAGAATAAACAATCAACTTGCAAAATTTTAACATAATAATGCTCGGTGATGTTATTGTGAGCAAATGTTCTCTTTAAGTATCCTCCGTCCAGCTGGACTTTTACGTTTCTCTAGTCATGCACAAAATTTTGAAATGCAATTTATATATTCATTCGAGTAACACATAATTTTATTTTTTACGCTAAATTTAATATGAAATATGTATTTTTGTACTATGCGGAGAAGGAATAAAATAAATATAAAAATAAATAACCTCTTCAGTAAATTATTTTCCATAGTGACAGTTGAGCAATTTGAAATTGCACGTTTGCGTATCTGATTTTGGCACACCAGTAAAATTGCTGCAATTTTCATTTGTGCAAGTTTTAGTTGCGCAACTGAAAACGGCATGCCTGTGCGGGCCCTTAGAAACGTATTTTCTCAAGTTTGTCTCTTAACGACGCCGGCATTGGTTTCCGTAATGAACAACTTGTGATCAGTCAATAACGAATTAGTTTTTATATCTCGATAATTAAACACAATTTTGATGGGTGCTACAACTATTAAGCAAAGGAGCAAAAACCAAGTCAAGAACTTCAAAATAACCACCTCCAGACAAAAACGCTAATTGCCAAAAATTTTGATCGATCTACGACTTGGAAATGAGATTGTAGCTCTACGTGCCTAGCCTGCTCACATTTCGTTTGTCATAGACAATGTTTCTAATGTATTATTTTTGTTAGTTCTTAAATCACGCTACCAAAGCCCCTATCGTGAATAAACATAAACCGATAAAATGTATTATTTATAACCACAGCCCACTAACTGTTTTGTGGTTTAAGATTTCAACATGCTTTAAAGAGAGCTTGCTGGCTTTAGGTAAAGAAGATGCAAAATGGAGTGTTTAATTTAGATTCATGACTTGCTTTGGCGTGCAACAAAAACGCAAAGCGCAACGTTTCATTTTGATAAATGCGGGCAGCCCTGGTTCTAACGCTTTGCGAAATTACACCATTAATTGCTAGTTTAGAAAAGGCAAACAAGAACAGCTATTTGTTATGTGCTCAGAACTTTATAAGGCAAAGAAAGCAAGTGAAGGACACCAACATCACCGACAACCCAAATTACGTGTTAACTGTTCTAATTGAACTTTTAATCTAGATTTAATTTTCCATCTGTTTGACTTGTTTGCTTTCTTTTTGTCTTTTCAGGGAATCCATTTTTTATCTTTAATTAGCAGCTTAAAGTTACTGATTTTAATTAACGACTTAAAAGAAGACAACTATACTCAATAGAAATCTGCCCTCATCTAGTACTATAAATTTGGGTCCAACTACTCAAAGTTTTTGAGCTGCAGACCTCTCTAAATACATTTGTAGTAGTATACGTGTGTTAGTGGTTATATTAGACAGGACTCGGTGTTCTTTTGTCTGTTCTTCTAAAGAAGTCTTGCATGACAGCTATGCACCTTCATCTCCGAGAAAGTTCTTAAAGACGCTGGCCTCACGTATTTCAACGGGCTTCATATATCATCGACTGTGCTCATTTTTAAGGGGGCTAGTTTGATGTATTTGGATGGGACGGTATCGGCTGGGCAGCAAGCAGATGGTTAGGGAAGTAGACATGTAGGTAGGAACGAAGTCAGGTTAGTTGGTAAGTAAGTATGTAGATAGATATGTGAGTAGGTAGACAGGTTGTAGCGTGTCTCATTGCAACTCAACAACCAAGAAGCGAATTCAAATTGTTTAGATCGTCTAAACTTATCACCGAAGGTTAGTTCCGCAAGCTTTGTTCTTGCTCTCGAGAGATACAGAAGATCACTGAAACAAATTGCCATTTCATGTGAATTTAAGCCGGTCTGGACTACGTGCCTAATTGTCATTCTGAGCAGAGCTGCAGCAGTGTAACGAACCTTAATCCCGCCATTTCCGTCAATTTACTCCAAGGTGAGACGTGCAAACGCTGATTTCACAGCTTTAATTTTTCTTTATCGGGGAAGTGGTGACCTTAGTTCTTTAACATGTTTTTTCTAATTTGTTTTATAAGTTAATTTGTACAACGATTAATCAAAGTAGGCTAATACAAGTTGGGTGTCTGTAGGTGCTGCCGAATTAAATAGACTACACTACGTGTTTTATACAACAGCTATTCATGCGCTGGTGTGAGGTGCAGCGAGATATGGGTGACCACGCGATCTGCATAAAATGCCGGCTTTTGAGATTGCTTTGATGTACTGCACTGATTAACAAATTAGTTTAAACAAATGAGCTAAGAGCAGCGAGCTTCCTTGTTCTGGCGTTAAGTGTCTTGGGCCAGTTGACAAAAAGCTAATCACCACTGCTGGAATATTTTATTTTTACAGCTAGTTTACATGATTAAGCAAAAAGGCCCGTTTCTGTAACCGTGTCAGAGATTTGACAGTTCTCTTGTTAAATCCGGATTTCTAGGTCACGTGATTTGACCAGGCCGCGCAATGGAAGTTTTTTGTGTTTGAATCGTCATTAAGTGCCAACTTCGTCACTTCGGGTAAAATGTTCGTTAAAAAAGAAAGGTGTCTGTATTTCTTATCTCATTGGGGACGTCATTGTCTTATTTTTTGTGTCTGTTTTATTATTATTTTTCACGTCGCTACTTTCTCTGTCTGCAGTTTTGGAACTAATCCTGATTTGTCTTTACCTAAAGCGGTTTCTGAGCTCGCGGGCATAAAGAAAAATGCTTTCAGTCCGGTTGAAAATTTCAGTTAATTAAATAAATGTCAAATAAATGTTAGCGTGTAACACATCTGCATCTGAGTCACACAAAAGAATATTATTTAACTCCTTTCTGTTTAAAATAATGCTTAATTTCGCTGCGGAAAGAGCATTAGAATTCAATTAATGAGGGATATTGAACAGGGGAAGATGAATCTGACTGGAACAATTATCTAAAATTTTGAATATGAATCTCCGAAGAGGCATTTATTATTAATTATTGATAATTGTTATTGCAGACAGCTGATTAATATTGAAACGATTATTTTATGGATACTAAAGGATAATTAACTCTCATGGAGATAATTTAAATTGGGAATAGAAGAGGAGTACATAGCTAATACCAGTAATTAATGTTTCCTTCCTTAAATATAAAGTTCTTATTTATCAGCTATCGGCGTTACTAATGTTATTCGTAATTAACGTGTACAGTTGTTTAATTTAAGCAAAACAAACGAACAAACGAACGAATGAACGAAAGAACGAACGAACAAACAAACAAACAACAAAATAAGCAAGCAAATACAAACAAACAAGCAAACATACTAACAAACAAACCATCAGACACATAAACAAACAAACGAATGATGGAATGAATAACTGATGAATGAATGACTGAATGACTGAATGAACGAATGAACGAATGAACGAACGAACGAACGAACGAACGAACGAACGAACGAATGAACGAAACGAACAAACGAACGAACGAACGAACGAACGGACGACCGACCGAATGAATGAATGAATGGATGAATGAATGGAATGAATGAATGAATGAATGAATGAATGAATGAATGAACGAACGAACGAACGAACGAACGAACGAACGAACGAACGAACGAACGGACGGACGGACCAACGAACGAACGAACGAATGAATGGGAGAACAATTAACTAGTACCAAAATATAAGTATCATACCCAGGACAATTTAAGGTGGCATTCAAAATAGTTTCGCACGCTATAACACTTGTGCTTTTTGGAATAAATAAAACTTAGGGCGGGTCTACTATGCAAAGTTGATTAAAATTTTTGAATGATTGAATTCACTTTAAATTACTTCGGTGAGGCGCGTTACATAGCCGAATTGTCACAGCGTATACTTCATGACATCTGAACAGCTTCATCTAAAATACTGATTCTGAGTGCATACCTCTTTGAAGAGGCATGTGCTAGATTTCGATTTGCACTGTAGTGAAATGTATAAAAAACGAGGTACATGGCATATAATAATTATATGAAGCATAAAGAAAGCTTTGTTCCTTTTGATTAACAGCATCACCGCTATACAGCTTCAGAAATGAAAATCCTTTGAAGTCTAATTAAAGTTACCCAAGGGTTAATTACACACCTGAGTTGAATCACCTGAGTTCTAATTGAATCTGAGATTGGAGGAAATAGTAAAACTAAGTAATTTCACAGCAAACTTGCGCCTTTAAACTTTCAAGTCTGATCATATAATTAGTTTGCGTTGTCAGTGACGTATTGAATTGCAAAAAAGGACAGTAATACAAGTAATGCTATAATTCTATTGACCAGACTAATATTATAGACCTGGGTTTAATTTTCAGTTGGTCCAATTCTCTACAAATTATACTGGCGCATGTTAGCACAAGGTATATATCTCTGTATAACAACTAAACTTCTCCAATGCACAACCTCTAATACACTGTTTGATTCGATCACTGGCAATGTTCTAGCATATGTTATTTCTTTGTATTTGATTGTTGCATGTTTCATTTCATTTTCATGAAACTGTCTAATTTGGTGTGGATTGGGTAGTCATTTTATGCATAATTTCGAATAACAGGCTCTGGTTTATTGCCACTGTGAGATAACGATGATAACAGTTATTTTCTTCTAAGTCAATTAAGACTGCTCTCTATTGAGAGGAACAATATCCATCTCGTTCATTTCATCTCAAGGGATAATAAACCGTAAACGATTCTAGGACACTTGGGCCCCGGCATTTGGGCCCCAGATATTTAGACCTCAGCACCTGGGCTCCAGACAATTTGAGCTCCAGCATTTTGGCCTTGCTATTTGGGCTCCTGACATTTTTTTATCATTGACTTCAGGGGAAGATCAAGGTTGTATGGATCTTCCCGATTGTGTGCAATATTTGAATCGAACCGAATTTATTTTATGGTAAAGCAAAACTGTGCTAGCTTTTGACATCAACTGCAGGATGTACCAAAGGCATGTGTTGCAGTGTTGCACCAAATTTATGCAAAATCACCTCGAAGTGTACAAGGTAATAACTTTAATCTTAGAATCTTCGAGGGTGATACCTTCTATTGGTGTTGTGACGGAAATCCTTAGTTGTTTTCGTAGACCGAGGAGGTCTCATGTCTAATAACGCCTCAACTGTTCGAAAATGAGGCCGGCTTAATAAGCTTCAGAGCTTGCAAGTTACAGTCAAGAAACTTACAAGGTATACAGTCGGGAAAAGGTGTTAATGGACCATTGACCTTGAGCTGCGGAGTTAAGGTGACACGTCCATACTGTAAATTTGGATAATTGTATTTCTTATTCGGCTTCTATTGCTGTCATTACTCGAGTTGTTCGAATACTATAGCAGAATCTTCCTTCTATGACTTAGTTTTTACCATTCGGATATTAGCACTTGGGTAGTGGACACTGAGCCAGTGGACAAATGGGTCATTGTGTGCACTTGAGCGGCGACACCATGGCAGTGAATGCTTTAAGCGGTACAAGTGGTACAAGTACAAGTACAGTACAAGTGGTACAAATACAAGTACAAGTACAGTACAAGTGGTACAAATACAAGTACAAGTACAGTACAAGTGGTACAAATACAAGTACAACAACCACTTGCCTACTTACGTACCTACCTATCTATCGACGTACCTACGTACACACGTCCGAAGCCCAAATGCTGGGATTCAAATGTTTGAAGTCCGAATGCCCAGGCCCCAAATGTCCGAAATGTCCGATGGCCCAAATTGTGTTTGGAGCCCAAATGTGCGGGGCCCAACGGTTAGAGGCCGAGCGATTTATGCAGTTGTGCAACTTTTTTTGTTTTTAGACTTCCATTTTCAGGTCACGCACCTTACAGATCTTAAATGCAACTGCCCGCTCACAAGAAGTAGCACGAAAAACGCAAACTGTTTTGCTAATTTCATGTGACGGAATTCATACGTCTGATTATTAATCATTAGAACAACGTTCTGTATAGAGACATGACAAATTAAGTTGGTTTCGTCATTGTGTATTATTTTAGCAAATTATCCTAACGAAGTCTAAATGCAACCTAAAATTACGTGATTATGCTCTCGACAAACGCTGCAGTAAGTCTACAATTCACATCGCACAAATATTGAACTAACAAATACAAAACAGAAAGAAAAAAGATAAAAAAGAATTATGATAAAAGTAACAATAGACTCCTAAGTGGAACTTTTAGTGCGTCTGTTGATAGGACAGGAATGTGTGTGTACCCCTGAGATTCCAGGTGTTGTAAAAACGGAAATCTTGTCATGGATCCGCCAAGAGAATCATGTCAAGAAATGGGCAGTTTTTATCGGATCTGAATTAGCGTGTGTCGGTTATAGCGCTACACCGATCGAATTGGCAAATTGAGTTACACAGAACGAAATTAGCCTCTATTAGAGCATTTATTTTGGCCAAAATTAAATTTGTTTCCGAGTTTTTGTTGGACTTGGGGCTGCAATCACGCCTGTTAAAGTGATGGCATTTCTAATTGCATTGAATTGCAGGCATTATGAACAGCTGCACATCGGGGTCTGAACTTAAATCGGAATTTTGCTGTTAATTTAACCACGAATTTGTCACTTTCTTCATTTAACATGTTCTTCTAGGTCCTGTTCTTCTTTTGAAATTAAGAAACTCAATGTATTCAGATCCAAATCCGCAAACCCTGACTGTGTTTATCACTTGACTATACCTGGCCCAGTGTGGTTAAGTCATGTCTATACATGTCTATACTAGTGTAGAGATTCTCTTGGAATCTGCTGCTCACGAATTAAAAATGGTTTCAAAGCCACAGCGAAACCCATGGCGCGGAGAATAATTTTCAAAACAACAATAACGCGCCATTTTTATGACGTTTTTTCTCGTACTCTTTCATTTGCTTTCCTTTCTTTGTAAATTCACATAACGTTGAAAAATTTTAGCAGAATCTTATAAATCTATTTTTGGCATAAAAAAGTCTCCTCTAATTCGCCCGTGAGCGTTTTTCCTCGTCAGCTGTCTGATTGAACGCATAGCATCTAGATGTTTTGCTTTGTGCTAACAATAGGAGTTATAACGAAGTTCGTATTTTCTTAATTAACTGTGACGGGCTTCTTTAAGAAATCGATGACGTTATTAAGCACCAGTAGCTTCAGTAACTTGTGTGCAGTTCTAGCAACGTTGAAGTAGTCAAACCAACTGGTTATTTCGCTTTTTTGGTGTTTGCTGTTTTATCTCATATACTGTAACGAACTGTGGGTCAAACAGATCAGAGTAGATTAGAAAAACTTAAAGTTATAAAAAGAAAGCTAGTATGATAAATAAACGTTTCAAGTGACACATATAAAAATAAAAACTTGCTGGCTTTGTGTAATACAACATTAATATTATTTTGCGAAAAATAATACAACATTAATATTATTTTGCGAAAAAAAGGAACCGAAGAATTCATTACGCATATTTGTTCTATGCAATGGATATTGTAAGCGAATTTAGTAAAATAAACATGTTATACTTTATATCAGGGTTAAAGATTCTTCTCAGATTATTCGTGTATTATTCTGTTTGATCTAGCTTGTATGGACAAATTATGTGTAAACAAACAGCATTAAACGTTGATCAAGCTTTATTACTTTTTGTGGTTATTTGGCTATCACAAAACTTTTAATAACTACGGCCTAAAGTTCCCTGAGTAATTTGAATAAAAACAGTTCTAGTGTCAATATATTTAGTCTTAAATTCAGCGCTTGATCTAAAAAGATATTTTCACATGCACTTTAAACAATGTGATGCAACAGAACGAGAGAAAAATCAATAAGAAAACGGGAACCTGCTAGGAAATACCAAGAAACCACCACTATTGATGGATTGTTTGATCCTCCATTCATCAAGTGCCCCATGCTATACAGATCTATTGAGTTTTCCTGACGAAGAAAAGTTACTTTGATTTGGAATTTAGCCAAATGGTCCCTACTAACTAAAAGAGTAAATTTGCTCGGCAGAAGGCCTGTCCACGATGCGTGACTGCAAATTTGAAAAATCGAATCTCTGATTGTTTAGAGAAGCCTGCTGCAAAAAAGGAATGAAAGTACACTGAAGTAAGCCAGTTTATTTTTATTTCCTGTCAGTCTCTTTAGTATCATCATCATCATTCAACATGTATACCATCGTTGTCATCATCAAGATGGTCGTCGTTACATTTGCCATCGTCGCTACCATAATCATCATCATTGTTATCATTAGCACCGTCGTTATCGCTCTTTTCGATGTTCATTATCATGTCTATCGTTACTACCATCAAGCTAATTGTCGCTATAGTGCTCATCTAAGTAATTGTCGTCGTCGTCATTATCATCATCATCATCGTTATAGCCGGCATCATCTTCGTCATCGTCGTCACCATCGTCATCATCATCGTCAACACCAACGTCATCCACTATGTTTTTAATGTCATCTTCACCGCCATCGTTGTCATCATCTTGTCGTTATTAATTCATCATTATCACCATTACGTTGCTTAATCATGTTACTAATTCCAAAAAATTAAATACTGCAATTAAATTCTGTAATAACAGTGAAGTCTAACGTATCTCACAGTGTCACGACTTAGTACAAATTGGCAACGTAACCTCTGAAGAAAGAAAAGATGACCTTAGAAAATTTCAAATTTCATTTTAATCAAGTCGTCTCGTTCGAGAATAATTATGATTTATGATTCGAGCCTTCCTCGTAAAGTTCATGTTCTGCAGCCGATCTCTCATGCACTTGAAATTCTTGACTAGCCAGAGAACAGGACAATTTTTCCTGCAGTAATTGATAGACCTGCCACGTGAAAAAATCACATTGACTAAACCAGTAAACGAACAATTACTAACTTCTTTAAAAATGTCTCGCCCCATTTCTCTACATTTTTGTAGCAAAAACAGTGATTCGTTTACAAGTATCTAAGTAACTAAAAACAAGTACACTTGAAATTGGATGCGGGTAAGGATACCTTTAACGATTTATAACAACTAACAAAATTACCGACAGAATACTGCGCAATTTGCAAATTTTTTCGTTGAATAGCGAGATGCCTCATTACACAAACAAATTTTCGTTGAAAGTTACTTACAAAAGTTGGACAACTAAAACATTTGTGGGTTTCCTTTAATGACATAGTTCTTCAAGGTTCCGGTGTTACTTGAACGTGGAACGATGGAAAGGCTGAGTAGCGTTACAATTTATACATCTGAATGATTCACGAGCAGAGATCATAAAAGTTATAATGTTTGTGAAAAATTGAAAGCATTGTCGTATTACGCAGCTTAACAAGAAAGCAGCTTTGGAGAGCCGACAAGTTAGCTAAAATCACAAGATCAACTTGTGTCAAATTACTTGTTCAAAACTAGTTCGACTTGAACTATTGATCTTGGGACTCGCTGAACTCAAGATCATGGACTTGAATCTAAGATGGCAAATGGAAAATCTGACTCTGTCAATCGATACAGAATTCATTCTCATTCTAGCATGTTCCTATAAAGTGTTATGACGATCCATTGCGAATATGGCGGAGCTTTGGGTTTTTTCAAAAATAAAGTTATCGCCGCCATCTTGAATTCAAAATGACAGATCGAAAATCCAGTTGCGTCAATTGATGCGCAATGCATTCTAGTATATTCTGTAAAGTTTCATGGCGATCTGATGCGAACTAGCGGAGCCTTACGCTTTTTCGAAAATGATGTTATCGTCGCCATCTTGAATTCAACATGGGAGATTGAAAATCTCATCCGGTCAGTCGATGCGGAATTTGATACGTGCATGCAAAATATCTTTCCGTTCTGTAACCTTTACAAACAAGTTAGTGTTCAAACACACTTTCATTCTAATTCAGAACTTTTTTATTCGCTGCCTAGGAAATGCAGTTTAGTTCAAATGTACGCCAACTGTCATGGTCATAGTAGACAATTGCTTGCTTTCATCGCCAATTTGAATCCCTCTTTAAAGAAGACATTATCTTTCAAAAGCAAATTAAGCAAAACCTCTTTAGTAACAATTTTTCAACATTTTGGGATGCAGCTCGTTTCACGACAAATCGAAGCTGTCTATAAACCAAATGGTGTTTTGTCTAAAAGACAAAGTTCATTTGGCTAAACCAGATTACCAAATGGTAGAAGAATTATTTGTAAAAATGGAGATGACGTAGCATGTGGCGCGTGGCAACGGCACTTAGCACACAAAGTCTGAATACAGTATAAAATGGAAAAGGTGAAGGCAAATTCATTTTGATCCAATCGTAATTTACTATACCTGTACTTAAATGGTGGTCAGTTTTAATATAACTACAAAAAGCAGTGATAGTAATCGCAATTGTAGTGCTAATGAATTATATAGTATGTATACAGGTGAACATAAATACTATCCTTCACCTCCGAACTACCAGCATTTTCGCCCGCCGTTGAGTATGTTTCCTTTTATTGATATGATATTCGTTTGTACTGTGACTGAAAGGCACCTCCAGAGTTTTTTAAGTTTCTCTTTGTTTGTTAATTGCAAGATATTGATCTCTTTCTGTGTGGTTAAATAGCTACGATGTTCAGGTGAAAGAACTGTCGTCTTCTAAGGTTTTTCGATAAATGCAATAAGTGTGCCATGACAGTTGCCGTTTTTTGAGCGTTAACCTCAATCAAAGTTCGGAAAAGCCAAGAATTCGTTTAATGGGCAACTCCATTAACTGTCAAGAATGTGGAATGAAAGGAGGCATTGCTTTAGGAACTTAATTGACCAGAATGAAAGGGGAAGTAGAAGGGCTCTTGAGTCGACGTTATTTTTCAGTTCATGACGTACTTCGCTTAGAAAGCTTAAAAGTTTAAACGCAATTCTGTGGACCCAGTCGCGAAATCGAAATATGCAAATTGATTGGTTATTGATTCTGACTGAATGATCCGACTTCTAATTAATTTTTACATTTTTATATTTTGTAGCATCTGACAGATAAACAGTGATGTATTTTGTGAGTTTTCATAATTAAACTTTAGTTTGAATTAATTATTAAATTGAATTGAATTAATTTTGTTTTTTAGTAGTTCTGCGTTTGTTTTACACTTCGTTTGATATTTTAGGAAGGCAAATAATGTGTAATTCAGTAAATTGATTCGAAATAAATTTTGCTTGCTTACTTGATCAATTATTGAGTCTTCTGTCTACCAAGGACTGCCACATTGACAAAGTTACGCTGCATTGAATTAAACCACTGTCATTGGCGTCTACATTAATTGCAGAATATTGAGAGTAAACATTGCTTAAAATTCCGCCATACAAACTTCTGTTTCTAGTTGGTTTTGTATCTGCCGTTGCTACTAGAACATCAATGGCAAAAAAACTTTGTAGCATCGTATAGGGAAGGTGCCATGTAATATTGAATGCTGCTACAGTTAGGGTAGTGCAGTAGAGTGCACAACGATTTAGCCGACAACAGTAACGGCATCGCATGTAATTATTGACTGAGGCACAACCTCGGTCATCAGGGGGAATAGGGACACAGCCTAGGGAAATAGCTAACTGGTTATGGTGTGTGCTCAGCGGCCGATCTGGGCTAGTAAATTGATGGGCGATCAGCCGGAAAATTGCCTCTATGTTGGGGCAGTGCAGCGATGTGCATGACGATTTAGCCGACAACGGTGACGGCGTCGCATGTAATTCTTTATCGAGATTCAACCTCGTTCCTCAGTGAAATAGGGACTCAGCTTAGGGAATAGCTAACTGGTCATGATGTGTGCTCAGCGGCCGATGTTAACGTCGAATTCGGCCAGTAAATTGATAAGCAACCACCTTATGTTATCCTGCCACACTGTCTATTCCCCCATTGAGGTGTTTATACATTCAAACGTAAGCAAGACACCTCTCGTTCAGTTTCTCATCTTAGGGAATCATCTTTAATGACAAAGTTGGTGCTGTTCCAGTTACAACCATCTAGGTATAGGCAATAATCACGTATGAATGGAGCAAGACGGATAAAGGACAAGAAAAGGGGTACCCGAGGTAGGTTTCAGAAAAATCGCCTTAAAAATTATATACTTTACAGCAAATTTATGTATTTTTCGTACTCATCCGTAAAAGGAATTTTTGTTTGTTTTCATTTTTAATCTCTCACAATGCTGTTCCGACAGTGCCATTACATGCAAATCTATATTAATTAGCATTTCGCTTACCTGCTGGATAGACTTATGTAACTAGAAATAATAATTTAAAATGTTCGTGCCAATTGGTAAAATGTCGCTGGCTCACCTTCCAGGGTGTGCCACTCACTAACAAAAAAACGCATTTTTCATCTTATTGAAAGAAGTTTGAAATTTTACTTAGTTGGTAAACTGTCATCACGGGAGTTCAAATTTACAAGTTTTATACAGCATGCCGACGCAAGCTCTGCATGCAAAAAGGTAGCATGTAAGTGGTATAAAATTTCAAGACGAATTTTTTAAGCTTTATGTAAGTGGAGGGCTTTCTTGTGCTTTAAGAGTTACACACAAGTACACGTTCAGTCGCCTTTTCTATACATTTCGGCTGACTGCACGCAGGAAAGCCTTCAAGGGAAAATGCCATGCAGAAATGAGCCCCTTGCTGTATATATTATAATTATATCTACAGTAATTGCATAAAACTCGTTATGTTATTTGACCCGACTATTGAAGATCTAGTTCATTAGAGCGCGCTTTATTAATATTTAATACGATTAATTTATTATTCAACCACGATGAATTATTAATAAAGAATAAAGTTTAGAAATTATCCGGTTTAAGCATGGCACGATGTGCTTGGCACGGTATGTAAAGCCTCCCAGCTGTAAAAGTTAGGTAACTGTAAGCAGTATAAATTCATTTAGACAGTCGAACTTTCAGTTTCGATTTTAGATTTTGAGAAATTAGTGCGGAACTCATAAGAACTTGAAGCTAAGTAACTGAAACGATTGCCAAATCTTTTTACTCCAACATCATATTGGAAAACACAAAACGCAAAGTGTCAACAAAGTCCAAAGTAGTCACAGCCTAATGCCGCTGCTGCTAAGACAACAGAGTATAGATTATTATTTATATTAATAAATTGATGCTGATCACTTATTTTGTAGATATATTAACGTATCTTAAAATAAATTTAACAACTACATTGAAGTATAATTGGTTCTACTATATACAATAATACAATAAATAGCAAAGATACAGCAAAATTTTGCGTATAAATCCACTTATAATCAACAATGTGCGAACATTCTATTTAGTGTTCGTTTATTTACTTAAAGCAAAGCCAGCAGCAGCTTTTACTGAATTAAAGTTTTAAAGTTATAGGCAGAGTACAAAGGATGACGTCAGAACAATGCATTTTCCTCAGCAGTTTTCCAAGCGAAAATCGCCCGAAATGGAACCTCGAATCAACTCGTCACAGCTCCTCACGGTGGAAGCGCCATAAAATTCAGTCCACATCATCGTGTTCCCATTCTTTCTAAAGAGCTGTATATCTTCTTCCGCGACTACCAACAGGCGCTGCTAAAACGTGTCTTCTGCAGGCTATTTGACCAAAATTTCGAAAAAATCGGGAGTTGTGTCCGGGAAACGCCCATTACGGGACGCCGTGGCTCTTCCGCGAATTCTAAATATGTGTACTACACCCATCGTTGAACGGGCTAGTTAACCATTACCAGCACCATCCATGGCCCATTCCCATTCTAATTATATATATTTATTAAGCCTATACCACCGAAATTAATTATACAGACTAGCCAAACCCCGCAAAAGAATTATGCGCATAAACTTACAACAACAACCCACACCATACCACACCCTCACAACCATCCACCACCCTAGTCACAACACACCACCCACATCACACCCACACAACCACTCACCACCTTACAACACACCACCCGCACCACACCTCACCAACCCACCATTCCACTCACAACGCACCACCCACACCACACCACACCTCCCACACCATACCACAACACCACACCACCCACACTAGCACACCACCCACAACACACCACACTACACCCACCCACACTACTCACACCACTCCACCAACACCGCACGCACGCGCGCGCGCGCACACACACAGACACACACACACTCACACACACACACACACACACACACACACACCTCCACCCCACCACACTATCCACAACACAACACCCACAGGCACACTCACCACACCTCCACGACATCACATGGTGATCATGTTGTTGAAGACGACGACGACGATGATGATAATGAAACAATGACGACACCTACAGCACAAATAACCAACAGTACAGTATCACAACGAAACCATTCAAAATATTTTTCACAAAGTCGAAACTACCAATGATCAATAATGCTCAGACAATCTACATAGTTTTGTTTGCTGCTTCTCAGATGATAATTAGGCTAACAGAACTTAGTTACATGTACAACACTGTAGACTGACGTGTGAAGACAATGCCTGGAACAGCCCTGTAATTTCTCGAACTCAGACAATGGATGTTCCAAATAGCGTGCAGCACAGGGGGTAGAAAGAGAATTTCGAAACCTGCCCAGGCAGTTGCACAAATTGAATTTTTCTAGAGGCTGTTTGAGCAGTTTCCAGCAAAATTTGCATCGTTGGCAGGAAAATGCTCGTAGCAGGTATTATTGGCCCTCCGCAAAATCTAAGTATGACTATTACCCACACCATCGAACGGGCTATTCAACCATTACCAGCATGCATCGCCTCCGGCACATTCCCGTTCTCTAGAAATAAGAGGTATAAGTTTTGCAAATTTTTGCGAAAAATGGTCAAAAAGGGCCATTTTGGAGGTTTTTCGCCCCCGTTCTTCCCGGTGGGTCCGATTCGAAAAATAGTACCCCAGGTGGGAACCTGTGGGTGGAGACCTTTCGTTTGACGTAAGATCGTCGAGAATGGTGCCGTCGTCGGAGCTGCAGCCTCGTCAGTTATATATGTATATATGTTATATATGTATATATATGTATATATATGTATATATATGTATATATATGCATATATGTATATGTATATGTATATGTATATGTATATGTATATGTATATGTATATGTATATGTATATGTATATGTATATGTATATGTATATGTGTGTATATGTATATGTATATGTATGTGTGTATATGTATATGTATATGTGTGTGTATATATGTATATGTATATATATATGTATATGTATATGTATATGTATATGTATATGTATATGTATATGTATATGTATATGTATATGTATATGTATATGTATATATGTATATGTATATGTATATACCATCGAAATAAATTATACAGATATAATTAATGGGGACAATGAAGCCAGCATGGCAATATAGTAGGTCTATGTCCCTTGTAATGAGTAATAACTTCATTATTTAATTTTTTACTTTCATAAATACCTTGCTACTAAATAATTAAAAGGCACATATAAATTCTTCTTTTTTGTTCTTGTAACCCAAAGTCCCGAGTTTTGCTTTGGTACGCAGCTTGGCGTAACTTTTAAACGTCCACGCTTTATGGAGTCTCCAAGCTTTATATCTTAAGTGAGGCTAAATCTCAATTCTTTCGTGAACTGCAACTGCTGTAAAAATCCGCATCGATTTTGCCTTAACGAAAATTGCCTTATGTGATAATATAACGTGATTAATATGAGCATGAACAGCCCTTAAAGGAATTTACTTTTTTCTCAATAATGCAAACAACTCAACGGCAATATTGTTGAAAACAACATGGTACTTCTTTGTTGCTTTCGTTTCGATGCAGACTTGTATCATTATCAGACAACTTTCACAAGCCAGCTAGAAATATACGTTTAAATATCATAAATATCATCCCATAGTATACTGTAAACTATAAACTATAAATTATAAACTGATGAACGCGTGTGTCTGGTGATGTTGCAAGTCTGCGTCGAAACGTAAGCAAAGAAAAGTACCATATTGTTATCAACAACAGCCCCTGTGTTCGTCACGTTATTGAGACTCAGGTTCCTCAGAAACAAATCAGTTACTTTATTTCTAACAAATCGTTACTGACCAATGAAAATCACGTGCAAGAAACACTGTTTATCAAATTTACCCGGGTTACGACATTTTTATTTACTAGCTGAGGGCACTTGAATTGCGTTAATCTGAGTCAGCTGTTGTCATAATCTACCCAAGAAAGCCAAGCACTCATATTTCATAAGTGATTTAACGAAGTAAACAAACCCCTTGTTACGTGAACTTAGGGTTAAGTTAATTTGGGTTGGCTTAGGTTGAGTTAGAGTGTTAGAGTCACCAACAGATGAGTTTAAACACACAGAAACACTGAACAAACCACAACTTACTTAGAAAATTATCGGTTCTGAATCGTAGTTTCGATCTCAATACCAAGTAGTGAAGCAATAGAAGTGAGCCCTAAAAATACTTTGTTAATACAGTTTTGACATCAATGGTTTTTTAGCTTGCGTCTGTTGGTTTGTAGTCGTTTTCTGGTAATTTGCAGGTCACCTAGAGCGTAGGAATTGATTCTTTTCTTTGAATAGTAAACAAACAATTACCTCGGTTGCAGTGTTACCTTCCGGATTTGTTTCAATAACTATTTGTTAACCTTGCTAAACTGACTCTCATTTGTGCCCAAAGTAAGGTATCCGAATCTTATTTTTACTTTCTGGGTGCAACAGTTGCCCACTACTTGAACTCACGGATAGGTCTATACAAGGCGAACAGATGCCATGGTCGCGGAGCACTTTTCTGAAGTGCCTTCATTTTATACCACAATGCTTTCCTCGAAAATTTGGCGCAATCATAAACCAATCACGCTGCACCATTTCTTTGTGTTGGTCGCAGAAATCGTTCCATCCCATTCAGAATAATATTCACTGAATTCATTAATAGCTTTTGCGAGCTCAAGCAATTTCACAAATTGGCTTTTAGTGGCATTTCTGTGTTTGCGTGTTGGTAAAAGTGAAACCCAATTTTGCCGTCATGATATGAAACCAACTGCAGAGATTGAAACTCGCGGAGAGAAATTAATATTTCATTTTACTCGTCCAGAAAGTACTCTCAGTTTGGCCTGTCCACGAGTTATTACTGTGCAGAATATTATCTTTATTCTCTATGGGAGTTAATTAACTTGATATCGTCTCCTATAGTATACGATCTGACTGAACTAAAAATGGATCATTAGGCATATGAAGCTAACAACGTGTGAAGTACATCAGAAGAAACGAAAAACAAGGAGAATCAGCATATTATTGTAGAAAAGAAGAGAAAAATGCTATGAAATAAATGGCCGAAGAGACAGGGAAACGCGAAAAAGGAACAAAGAAGAAAGAGGGCAGAAAAAGAAACCACAGAAGAAAGGAGAAAAAGAGATACTAAGAGAACAAAAAGAGATAAAAAAATAGGCATAAAAAGGAAAAATGGAAAAAAGCAATGAAAGAAAGTGGCTGAACGACGGAAAAGGACAAACAGTAATGAAATTAAAAAAGCATTAAACAGACAAAGGAAAGAAGGAGCAAAAAATAGGAGGAAACCAAAAGAGCAAACAAAAGTTTTGGTATTTAATGCAAATGGGTATCACAATTGACCATTCAGAAAAACACGTGTAACGTAATTTGAATAATCCCGCAAAATATGATGAATCAGAATTGCTGAGGAATGTAATAGTATGACGTCTGTGTAACTGTGTTTACTGATATATACACGGACGTTTGCACAGATGTTTATTTCTGTCTTTCTTCTTTCTGCCTGTATGCACCATGCACATGTGCTTTTAAATGCAAACGTAAAGGTAATCATTTTCTAGGCTTTTCTGAAGTTTCTCTTATATTGCTGTTGGTCTTTACATATCGTTAATGTTTGTTGCGTAATCAGAAATTTCAGTCTAATAAGAAAATTTTTTTGTGCAGTCTAATAAGAGCAATCTGCACTGATGGAATTCATTACTTATATTGTTTAACAAAATTAGCACATGCCGCTATTTTCAGGCGTTAAATAAAATTTCGAGAGAATGTTTTTGTGTTATTAACGCAGAATTCTATACCTCGTGATACCGAAGTAACTTAAAGCTGCATTTTGTGTTCATCACTCGAAATAGTTTCTAAAGTGTTACTTTACCAGCTAGTAAAGGCCTACCGTAACGATCTGACGATTAGGGGAAGTTTGGTTAATCGATGGTAGTCGCTGACCGAGCTAAAGAAAAGGGGGGACCAATCATCTATTTGTTAGTTCCAGACAGTGGCAAGCTTATAGGCAGTCTACGTGTCTATTGAGCAGATTGGTTCTGATGTGGGATGTGTAGTTTAATTTGCTTGTAGTAATCGATTGTTCTTTTCTTTGTAATAATGCAAACGTCAATGCATAGACAACTAAGGCACAAACAACGAACAGCGTAAATTTTATGGCTATTATTATTAAACAACAACAAAAAATATAAAAAAGGGCACTATAATTAGTCACACACTTACTTTTAAATGAACAAAATAAGGTTACCTTTTATCGTGTTCACTAAATAAACAAAACACTTTAAGCCTAGGACTTTCAGTATCAAGTCAATAAATTAACAATTAAATTGGCAAATAAGGCATAACTAAAAAGGGGTACCTATTTGCCTAACTACATGCCACCCCAAATGACGTAGTCCTCGCTAGCGCTATGATGATCAACTGGCATTATCTCATAGACTCATACAATGCAGGCTGCGCAGGTCTACTGAGTACGACGAAGTTGCAGCTCAGTATTTATTAACGCTACCACGAATTTCTTGAACAGCAAGGGAGGTTAAATCTAGCTTACACACAACTACTAGCATCATTTAAGGAAATACTAAATCGTGCAACTTACAACTTCTGGGATGTTGAACCGTGCTGGGGTGCCTCGTCACCTCAAACATGGATCCGCCTCTCAACGGTTTGCCGGCACGTCCATAGCACTTCTCAACGATACGTTTGCAGCAATGAGACAACATCTTACTTGTCACCAAACTTCGTGGAAATCTCTACCAACAAAAACATCTATCTGCCCACTTAAGTTGTCCAATAATTTACAAAGTCACCATATGTTATAACTGACTACGTGGACAATATTATTTGCACGCCATATCAAACGACGTGCCGTACATGGCGCAAAAGTTGCTGACCTCCTTTCGATACATGCGAGAGTTATAGTAGGCCTAGGTATAAGCTGGCTTCCTACAGCAATCACTTCAAGCGATTATAATGGCCCTCGCGCGATATTTACTAACCTTGGCTAATGGTTATTATCACTTTCAGGGTATAGAACAGATCTTTTTGATACTAATATTGATTTAGTTCGCATTTGAGCAAAACGCAAATAGTTTTTTATCAATTTAGAGTGTTCACTTCCGTCTGTTTGCAGCAAAACTATAAGAATATGTAAATGAAATTCGTCCTTCTCACATACTTGAAGTTTCTGATGGCGTATAGTCAAGGATATCTACAGCGCATATATCAAAAACAAATGATCAAAATAAGCTTTGGTAGAGGGTGACACTGACAAATAATAGATCTGCCACGTTTGAATAAGACAAAATTGAAAAAATCCTGTAAATGAGTTAAATCATTGAAAAAAATGCAAAAAAAATTGAAGCTTATCAGCAACAAAAGAAGGTCATAGCTAGACGCAAAGTTGTGGGTGACAGGACAACATGGGCTAAAGTGATTGCGCATGTCGTGTCCTCTCTCTCTCACTCTCTCTCTCTCTCTCTCTCTCTCTCTCTCTCTCTCTCTCTCTCTCTCTCTCTCTCTCTCTCTCTCTCTCTCTCTCTCTCTCTGTCTCTCTCTCTCTCTCTCTCTCTCTCCCTCTCTCTCTCTGTTTCTGTTCTTTTTTCCCGTCCTCACATTCTCTTTCTTTCTCTCCCCCTTCCGTCTATGTTTCTCCATTTCTCAGTATTTTTTATTCAAGGATTCAGTAGTTCTAAGTTGAGCTATTAACAATATGAGACAGCCAACTTTCACAATTCACATGTATGTCTAATAACATTTTCGCTTCAATAATTAGGTATTGTTTAAGCGCTACCGGTTTATACAAAATCTACTACAAGTTATAACTTTTGAAAGTCGAAATAGCTGTTCGAGAAGATGTAATTTGGCAAAGTAATTATCAAAAAATTGCTGCGAAATTGTGGAACTTTGTAGGAGAATCCAGTGAGAATTTTAATTATTAATGCTGCAAGAAAAGCAACCCATTTATAATGGGAAAAGAGTAGTGCATCATAGCGTAACAACATTTATGATACAACTAATGATCTAATTATTATAGTTTTGAGCAACTTTAATCGCGTCAATTGCGGATAATTCACTAAGATCATGAACGCTCGAAGCTACTGTTGATTATGCCTTATGAGTTACTTATAGCAGTGCTATCGATATATAGTTACGTACATAATTTTCGTTTTGAACTATGGATCTGAGATAATATTTCTGAGGTAAGAGCCTATTAGATTCGTTGGAAATGACTGTACTACCATTGTAAAAACACCATTGTACCACATTAGTTATTACCTCGAACAAGCTAGCCTAAAGAACTACTTTTTTCAGTGTTGCGTTTTTAGTTCAGTTACAGAAACAGAAAGAACTAAGTGTTCGTTTGGCTTTTCAATTTTAGGAGAGTTTCCATTTTTCATCTTTCCACGTTGCCTTCGATTTTTCGTTAAGTCTGTTTTGTATATTTCCTGCTCCAGTCGATTTCTATTATATGTGATATTCTGCCTATTGGCGTCCTTTCAAAGTTTCACTTCAGAGGAAATCACAGCATGAAATTCCTCTGATTTCCATTTTCTCTTACCATCTACCAGGTGAGGTTATAACGCGCGATAATCTGAAGTTCTTAGTTTATAAAGAAGATAACCAACTTAACGGCAGAGAAGCTCCCAAGGGTTTTTAGCGCGACCATTTGCTGCTTATGGAAGTAACATAAATAGATAAAAAGGCGTTAATGACGCAAGTAAAGTGTTGAGACTGGCGTATAATAGCTAAACTTGCGTGACAGCGACACATTAAGGTCCAATCTGCTACACTTTAGTGTACTTACAGCTGCCTGTGCGGCCACGGACGGCACACATATAGTTCTAACTACTCAGTAATAACTAGTGATCATACACTCCACAGTGAGTCAGTGACTCTTCTTTTATTTACTTTTTGAAGACCAAATTTTTACTCTGGAGCAATATTATTGGAGAAGAATGAAACAAAAGAAGACTTGTGGTTCTGAAAATTAGTGACATTTATGAAAAGGATCAATATGTAAAAAAATTGGATCATATTCTATTTTTGCAAATTTACAGCTTTTAACTATTGAGTATTTAAAGTAGCAATGGTTTAAGCTAATTTACTTCCTCAAGTCCCAAAGTCAAGTTCAAAAAGCAAGTTTTTAATTTTCGTGACAAACTCGTGTTTCCAAAGCAATTATAAAGATTCGCCAAGCACAGGCTTCCATTCAGTTAACTACTGTTGATTTCTTGCTGCTATTGCTCTATAGACAGATAGGCAGAGCAACGGTAAGTATCGCTTGACCGGCCCAGCCTCACAAACTTGTGTTAGTATTGACAGCCGCTACAATAGAAAGTCTTTAGGCAAACTAAGAAACCGTGAAAAATGCGTGTGCGTTTGACGGTCATTATTCCTGAAAATATATCACTGTCATGTACTTACCGAACAACAAAAAATTGTCAAGCAAAATGACTCAGTAAGCAAAAAAGACTCAGTTATATCACTGAAGGATATCACACTCGCTGAATTGTGACTAACTGTTCACACTGGACCTATTTGCACGAGGTGGTTTCACCTGCTGGCTCACTTTTAGGAAATGAGTATATTTCGTACGGCGTTTTTGTAATTATCGTTTTATCATTTTATTCTAAAATCATTATCATTTAAAGCATATTTTTATCCTTCGTTTACACATGAATCTAGAGTCGTGTTGTGCATTTACAGCTGGGCATAGTTGTTTGGCAAGTTGGACACAAATCACTTCGCTGTCCAGTTATTGCCTGCTTTTTCCCGTGAATTTTAAAATAGCACACACAGTATGGCCGCAGGAATATTCAAAGCGCCTGAAAAAATCTTGAAAAATTTGCAGTATGACCTTATTAGCTTCGTAGTCGGTAGATCACCCTTACTTCGAAACTCGGGCAGCTTGTTCAATTCTTTCGAGAAAAATCCTTAACCCCTTTTCAAAATATTACTTGACGTCTTCCCGTCCTTCAGCTAAGTTTGACTTTCATTTAGTTGTAGCTGAATATTGACATTCATTGACGTATTCTAATTGTGCTTCTTCTTCTGGGCTGGTAATTTGTTCCTTCCCATGTGTTTTCCCTTGTCAATAATCGGACATCTGTTTTGACACGAGAAAAATTTGCATTCGCAACGCTGGACATCTTTTATAGGATTTTCAAAGGTCGATACTTGTCTGTACAATAACATGCTGGCGCTTTTAAGATTCAATGCCGAGTTTGCGGCGTAAATAATACATGAAAAAAAGCAGCCAGGCATCATCAGCTAATAAATGTTTTACATATGTACGTCAACCAAGATAATGCGAGATCTGTTATAAAATAGATTTAGGCAAAGAGATGTATTGTCAGCGGCAAAAGAGTGCTTGAAAGCGCAGAGAAGCGAGTAAAAAAACGTCGTGATCAGAGTGTGTATTTCCATGGAAGGTAAGACATGTGGCATTTTCTCACTGTAACCTCAACGATAAAACACGCTTCCTGATTTGAAGACCTACTCATAACGCATCCAGCATTTTCATAGAGTCAATGAATAGAGTTTAGGAATAATTGGTTTCCCGGACTGGACAAAAAAGGCTAATATTTGCCTGGAGTGCTAAATAAAATTAAATTTTGAGGGCAATAAAGTCTCTGTATTAATGATTTCGCCGACTAAATTAAAGTAAATTATTTATTCAGTATTTGATTGAGCAGAGCTCGTTTACGTCAAGATGGCAATTAAATTAAAATTATTATACGTACACATACGTGTAATTAAAAGACGTATATACAGCACAAATATGCTGCTGTACGTACTACACTTTATCTGAGAAGTGTAGGTGATTCTCTGTCAGCAAGTTCCACATAGAGTCGATTATTTGATTATTTTTTAACAGTTTTTTACTTTGGGTCCTTACTTGGGAAGAAACGTATCGGCTTTTCATAGATCACAAGTATGTAAGTCATGACCCATAAAACCATCTAAGTCAATGAAGTAACACTCGCTCTTGGCGGTTTCATGTACCATACTGATACTAGCTTGTTTACGTCGTGTGTACACATCTGAATGTGGATTAAACGCTTCTCATGGTTCAGTGTTTCATCTTAGTAGATTATCCTCGATAATTAGTAAGATTCTGATGCTACCGCAATCATCCGCTTTAAGTAGGCCTTGCTGGTGAGTGCTGCATTCCTGCAATACTAAGCGCCATCTTTCTCAACAAAAATTATTGCAATAATAAGCAAATTTTAAAAAATAAGAGATTTTATCATTGTTTTCTATTTATTACAGCAAAACAACCAGTGGAACTATCATTTCGAGGATCTGAGTACATAGGCTATAATATGTCTCTCTGGGGTGGTTCCATTATCAGCAGAAGTGAAAGCTTCCATGTACAGTTTAAAACACAGCAACCTAGTGGTCTTCTCTTTTTTACAGGTTGGTAACTTTATATGTGATATTAACGTGAGTTATTTGTTGCAGCAAATTTCAAATTTTCTCAATTTTCTTTTGGCACACTTTTGGAGTGCAATGTTTTTTATCATTTCCTCTGTTTTGCTGATCTTCATATTGTTAATTAACTATTGTTTTACCTGATATAATCTAGTCAGTGATAAAGGTAATCAAGTCCATGGTCACTGGGTCAGCTCGTCAATTTTCAGGATGTGTTAAATTTCACAAATTAGGTCACAAATTAATTTTATTACTTATGTTAATTTAAGTAATAATTTGTTAATTTATGTAGTTCGTAAGTGAGTAACTTAACCAGTGAAAATGTTGAATTGCTTGGTGAACTATTTGGATCGAATTATGACTTTAATTGATCTGTATGTGGTCTAGTGGTTATGGCGTTAGTCCTAGATTTGTAATCCAAAGCTCCCGGTTCATATCTATGTTCACTCTATGATCGATACACTAACAACCAGAGTTAGTTTTACTTTGGAAAACTAACGGCCGTACCAAATTTTTGCTACTAAACTGTGTATTCACTAAACTTCGTAACTAAAGCTCACATTCCTGGTGAAGCAGATAAAGATGAAATTGCTGCTTGCAGGTCACAAGTTAGAATACATGTTGTTGTATATACGTGATGGGCACCTAGAGTTAGTTGTCAACTTGGGATCAGGAGTTTTAGAAGCAAAGCTTAACCCGCTTGGTGTCAGATTTGATGATGGGCGGTGGCATGTGGTAAAAGTTGAGCGTCTTGTAAGAGAGGTATGGTAGCAAATGATTGGCTAGCTACAGTTGTATTACTAATTAAAATACTGGGTGTCTCGAAAGTCAATATGTATATCTACGCTTTAAGATGGTTACAGCCACAGTCAGTAGTAGGTAGTTTTTGCGAACAATGTAGTTTTTTGCGAAGACGAAGCCTCTCAAAATTCACGAGAGGTTTTCTTAATACAATATTTCCCGATCGATGATTTGGAGGGCGAGGCCATCTATCTCGCCTTATTTGCCACCCTATGACCTTTCAGAAGACCTTTATGAACTTAAAATCAGCATCAGAGATTGCTGAGCAAACATTTAAGTAAAATTGTTCAGTGACTGAACTTCACTGAAATGCTTTGAAGAAGGTGACCTGTATGTAGAAGTCTGTCATTACAATAAAACAGTCTTTCCAGGTTTTTAAAAAAAATAAAAGAATTTACGTTAAGGGTCTTTGCTCTACATGTACTAACGTATTTTCAATTTTTTGTTCTGTTTGCTAATGAAAGTAATAAAAAATAAAGCAGAGTGACTTTTGAGGCACTCGATATAAATTTCCAGACGTTTTGTGACATTCTAAGTTTTATAAAGGTTTTTCCATGCTAAGGAGATTCTCCAGAACTTCCTTCCAAGATTATAACTTTTAAAACTTTAAAACACTGAAAGTCTGGTTTTGTGTGAACCTAAGGGTAGTTATGTTATAGCGTCTTTAATAATGTTAACATTGCAAAACAATTTGCGTTATTGTAGGATAACATTGTGTTATTTTGGCGTTTTATTGGTGATATTAATATTATTCTGCTTATGCAGCTGACCTGGGACACTACCATTTGCAACGTAAGTATGGACTTCCTTTAGGCATGTGTGCAGTTAATTTACGCAATGAAAAATACATGAAATTTATGAGCTAATTATTAAATTTGTAAGCTAAACAAAAATAGATAAATAAATAAACGTGAGAAGTTGCAGCTGAACTAGATTTGAAGTAAAGACAGTAAGGACTCAATGCCTTCATTGGCTAACTTACCTAACTGATGAGTGGCTTGTGGCTTAAGGTCCTAGGGTCGAAACAGTGCTTACCAATGGCATTCTTTTCTTTTTCTTTTCTTTTAACCAATTTGTTTGTGAGCATAATAATAGATGAATATATAATCAGAACGTTTTATTATCGTTAGTGATATCGAAACTTCACAATGTTGCATGATTGAAGATACAGCTAATGTTTCTTACGCTGTGTCCAATCATACAATCAGTTGCAATTGCGGTTAGCAATGGAGTAAATAAGCTTAAATTATTCAGATTCTGTTAATTGCTACAGTTTTAATTAAAAGTAACAAGCGATGGGCTGAAATCACTTTTACTGTTGACTCGTATTTGAATACGAATAAGAGAGATTTCGCTTCTAAATATTCGCAAAGCGTGGTTTACACAGAAAAGCTCTTAGTGACGGCTTTCTTGAATCAGTCGTTGAAAGCTGATCAATTCTCAACCTGCAATAGAGGATCAATTTAGAATTTAAAACTCTGTTATCGGTTTCATTGTGTTTTAACATATGCTAAGCATTTCGCATTTGCATGATGAGGAAAGACGAGGCCATCCACAGTCTGTTTTACATCTGAACCCAAAAATGAGCTACTGAACGAGCATGGGTGTCTTACTGCTCGTTCAGACTAGCGACCTTTATCGCCAAGTAAACTCGCCAAGTAAGTCGTCAAGTAACTAGCAAGTGTGTTCAGACGAGAGAGCAAAACTTGTTGTGAATTCCTCTAACAACAATAAGCGCGAGCTGACACTCACTTCTCGCTGACGCGCGTCGACCAATGACCAATTTTGGTCTTTTTTTGTTTGTGCGTGCGTGACACTGCGATGTTGCGTAGGTCTTACACAATAACACGAAGAACATGTTGTTTAATTTTTCTTGTTCAATGTGTGCGGGATGTTTTTTATTTTGATGTCTTTAATAATTTGTTACTTTAGTGATTTTTGTTAAATGTATGGTTGCATTGTTTATCATTTCTTAAAGGTGCTAGCTTCTATACATATTCTGGTAAATGGCGATACCACTAATCCACTGTGTAAACAGGACTAGTATTAGTATTTTACGTAAAACGCAACGGCATCTATTAGCAAGGAAGATGAAGCATTCTAACTGGTGCGAGTGGTGCCTCACGCCAGTCTCACAAAAAATGAGTCGTAAAAATTTTTTACGTGCCCAGTGCGACTAGTCATTAGCCTACATATTTAAATGCCAAGCATGCGCAAGAAAGTTTCGGGGTTTCTTGCACGCGTGCGCATTTAAATCTGGCTAAGTAAATGTATTTCTTTTTCTTTGTCGATTACTTTACTGAATGTTAGTGCGCCAGTTTTATTTATTGTGAGCTAGCTGGCATTATTTCTTGTTGTAACATTTACGAGCGTACACGTGGCGAATTTGTGGCAATATGGCTGCTGTCAATGCCTGAAATTTTGGGTTCTGTTTAGCGTTTCAGTAACTATGTGGTTTTTCTATTGCAGCATTGTGGATATGTTGGGGTATGTGGTGAACATACATTATTGGGTGCTGTTACTGATTAGGTCTGGCCGTCAGCTTCTTTCACTGATGCAGTCACACGCAATCATGCATGCGCACGCGCAGTCGTGTCACTTAGGTCTACTTTTTGCACCCAGCCACATAGCATTATAGCAAAGTATGCCCACGCACTATCCGTACGCCAGTGGTAAATTTGAACGTACTTTATAGATGCCATATAAGTGGCACCAAAGAAATCCGATGCCGCATTAAAAAATAACGCTGCTGCACCTGGTATAAAGGCTAAAGATTTTGCACTAAGTCACTGTGCATCACTAATAGAGAATAAGGGCAGTAGAGAGCTAGAGAAAGAAGAGGACGGGTTGGCCTTCCGTACCTGACGAAGCAAGCACATGTACACAAATGCACGTGCATGTGCCCATATAATGTATCTTCACACGCAATGCCTTGGCGCACAAGTGTACAAAACAACTACATACAACTTTGTGATCTTGTAGTGTACTGCTGTTTGAAGGCTACCGATTTGTAAAATTCAGTAAACGTGGCACTCGATTTTAAATGCAAGCGTAATAAATGAAAATTTCAAATCTAAATTCGTTATCTGTTTTGTTTGCAAAGTATCACATGTATTCATTTTAGATATTTTCTTATTTTTCATAATTTATACAGTTATACATTCTGAAAAACGTAAACATGAAGAGAACAGTGGATTAGGTTGTAATTTCGCAGTTTGATATTTATAAGTAAACAAGGCAGCATTTTTAGGTCACAGATTTGTTTAATCGCAGACCTCAACCCACAAAAGATCTGCCCATTTTTCAGCTAGAAGCTTCGTTAACAATGCTATGAAATGGCTCCGTCCAGCTCGCAGTACACTAGAATCACAAGTTGGAATTTGTGTCGCCTTACTTTGGCTTTTTGCACACACTGTCTCTATCTATACAACCCCAACACTGTAAATGTACTATTTCCACATTCCATATTATCTATTTCCACGCTACAGAGCGCGGAAGAGAAACTTATTTTGATTTATGAATATCATATAAATTTCTATTCTCATTCACGTCCACACATACAGGATTCCCTCTGTTAATCTATGTTATCGACTATAATTCTCTTGTCTAATAGTTACTATGTGTATCTATTAAACACGTAGTTTCTTTTAATATATTTTCCTTTGGTAAAACTTAATAAAGTGCATGTACACAATTAATACATACACTGTAAGTGTTTTTAGTGCTTAGATTTTAGTCATTTTAATTCAGTTAAGTTTATTATTATATAAGTACTATCACCGCCATAAAGTTTTAAAATAATCATTTTGCTATAATTTAGCTGTTCAACGTGCTACAATAAGTCTGTACGACATGTATTTGGAGTTTATTATAATGATTGTAGCGTTTATTTTATCAAATGCCATTTTTAGTTTTCAGTTGATTTAGCCTTTTGTGAACAAAACAATACTATAATAATTATAAAAAATGACTGTAGTAATCGTATTGCTTGAACACTAACATTAAGAAAATAAAGCCAATTTACTAATGGAATTCGGTAAGCTATATTCAAATAGTCTTGCATGCAAAGCCCAACAAGCCCATATGTCATTCAGAACATCACTCGAGAATGTAACGTACGTTATGCTTAATGGTTCCGCGTAGCGAATATTACCTTCTTTGGCGCCATTTACCATGGCCATGGCCCGTTTTTCATAAAAAATTAGAATACAGAAATAAAACATTTGTGATGTACTAGTATGAAATCTGGCTTTACCTGAATAGTAACGAAAACGAGAGCGACACAGGTATCACGGCGAAATAGACCGCTGTACAGAGTTACTTCCCAGAATAACCCAAAAAGCGCCGTGCTGTTTTATAGCGGTTCGCTTTGCTTCGGTAAGAATGTGAGAGAGGTTTGTCTGGTTTGTGGAGTGTGATGTATAAGTCAATAAGCATTATGGATGCGTTCTAGGTTTAGTTTTTAAAATAATAATATTGTGATTGTATAAAGACGTGCATTCCTATTTATGTTACTAGCTACCTTACTAGTTAGGTCCCTGTTGTTGACTACAGTAATTCTGATCATGTATTCTGCCTCTCTTTAAGTGAACTTTACCGTGTGAGTTTAATCAAAGCACGAGAGTCCCCTATATATACAAAGTGAACTCTGCTGCTAGGTATTAAGCTACTGCAAAGCATTTAGTAATATCACCATTTCGAACAAGTAAGCACACAGGTATGGTTTGTAATTCTTTACAAATGTTTATGAATGAATGTGCACTAGTATCGCTTCAACAGACATTTCCGCCTGTACAAGTACAATGTCACTATGATTTGCAGATAATAGAGATTATTGAGCAGTATTATTAGTCTAATATAGTATTTGCATTAAGTGCATTGTGATGTTTTACCAAAACAACACTGCTTATTACCTCTCACAAGGACAATTTAAGAATACCACACGCCATACATTCACAAATCACAATATATTTCTGTGACAATACAATCTTTCATAAAATTTTTGGTATTTACGAATATACAAATAGCCGAATAGTGAGTGTGTTATAGCCACTAGCCGTAGAGTAGCGTAATAGCATAGTTTGCATTCGCTTGCATTGTGCGGTCTTTACCTTAATAAATAATTATTATATTTATGATGCTTTCTATAATTATAATGTAATGTTCACCAGTAAAACATTTAAGTAGCCTTGTCACAAGAAATAAGATTTTACCCATTTTTTCTATCTTTGTCCTAATTAACGTCTTCCGCTGTAACACTCTTATATAAACTTGTAGGCGCAAACTTTTTGTATTTACAGAATTGTTCACCTTTCTGCCTGCAAAACCGTATCTAGTTGTCTGCACAATAGTTGGAAAACACATGTTAGTGGCTATATGCATCAATGTTGTGTGTGGAAGGCTGGGTGTAGAAAAAGGCGTAGCTATGACTAAGCATGGCACTGCCAAAAATGTTATTATTTATAAACCTTAAGATTAAGAATTTAAGAATTAATACGTTCATATAACAAGCAACAAATTCTTCTTAGCAATATATACAATTAATGCAACGATTACTTGAATCTAAACATGAACACTAATTAATATTTTAAAAATGGTATAACAAAGTGTTTAAAAATATCTAATTCATCATTACATTTTTTACCTACGTCGCGTTATTATATCCAGGTTTGGTTTTATGAGCTACCATTTCACATATTACAAGCTTACAAACTTTCTCGTTTCCTAGATAATGCTAACAGTAGATGACAAGTACGAAGAAAGGGGTGCAACTGCGGGGGAGTTTTCCACCTTAACTAGTACTGTTCTTTACATAGGAGGCGCTAGCAATATGGATTTGGTTCCTGGATCCCACATCAAGAACAGCTTCGTCGGTTGCATAAAGCAAGTACGGCAAAACTAACGAAATCAAAATCAGTTTATTGTACAATCCCAATTTTCTATTATACTTCTTCATGTTGAGACGGTCTACACAGATACGTCACTTAATCAAACTGTTAAATATTTTGCTCCGACGGACTATTCAAACTAGCAAAGATTTAATTACCTTGGTGACTGCATGATTACCTGCTTGATTTTGATGGTGTTGCTCCACGAAGGCCACACGTCTTGGGAAAACGTGTGTATTATTGGTCATTAATAGTAACACGGGTCATTTCTAATATACTACTGGTCACGTGGTCTACTACACATACACGACGGAACCAGCAGCTCATAATACAAGAGAAGCTATTTCCATTTATATCTGATTTCATTGTCAGCCATTTATGTTCAACCTTCGTTTTCTGTCACTTTGATTGTTTTTGTTGTAAGACTCTCAGTTTGAATAATCCGCTTGAGCGAAGTTGGAATAATCTGCTTATAAAACCTCTAACGTGTTCTAGAATAATTGAGTAAAGCGGATAACTTATTCTAAACACTTCCAAGCTAGAAATTGGTGTGAAATTTAGCACGTACATAGGCTATGTACACTGAAAGATTTAGAAGAAAATCCTGCTACTTTCTATAGGTTTTACTTGTCAAATGTAGACCTACGTTAACTCAAATGTAGATTTAGGTAATTCAAATGTGTCTTGGTAACTCAAATGTAGACTTAGGTAGTTCAAATGTGTTAACAATAGTTTTCAACAAATCTTAAGCGTTTTGGTAAGTCAAATGTGACATTGGTATCTCAAATGTGGATAGGTGTTAAAATTTAAGGATGTTAAATTTAATCTTCTTTAATTTCAATTTAATAATTGCTCCTAAGTTAAAATAACAACTTTATAGGCCTACTAATATATGCACTATCTTTGGTTTATCTTTTTCTAATTTGCACTTAAATAACTTAATTACCGACTTATTCAAAAAGTAATGCACTTACATTTGACTTACCTAAGTCATATTTGAGTTACCAAAACACATTCGAAATTCCTATGTCTACATTTGACTTACCTAAGTCACATTTGCACTTTCCTGTGTCTACATTTGACGTGTAAAACCTATAGATGATTCAGAAGATATGTTGCCCCGATAATGTTTAAAATGGCGACTGAAATTCAAGATGGCCGCATGTATTAACGAGTGTGAAACAGGCCTTTGGTTGAATTAAAAAGTAAAAAACTAATTATGACGAGACGTGCATTATGGAAACATCAAATGGTTAACTTTTTTGCTGAACAAAATACTTCTAAACTGCTGGTGTTAAGATTTCCAGATGTTATTAACAGAACACATCTTTGTTCAAAATGCCTGTTATTTAGGTGGTTTTCGAAGCAGACGGTTTAAAAATGGACCTAACAGATTTAGCTTATAAAGAGAACCATTTGATATCCACCAGCGGTCCTCTGCGGTTCCAGTGTAGCGACCCCAATGTGAAGTTTCCAGTAACTTTCACAGATCCGGAATCCCATATTCGATTGCAAAAATGGAAAGCGGTGGATGCCGGGAAAATAACGTTTGCAATTCGAACAAGCGAACCTGATGCGTTGCTGATGTATGTATGTGGACCAACTGCAGGAGATGTGCCAGTAGATTTCGTTGCGTTTGAGCTATTAGAAGGACATGTGTATCTTGTAATGAATCTAGGCTCGGGTGTTATCAAGGTCAAGGCATCATATAGGTAAAAAAATAAAGTTTTTTCCACGTCGCGCGTTTTTCCAAGTTTTAACTCTCTACAGGAACATTTCAGGCTTGTTGCGCATCTTTAAACAGAAATCCCCGCTTGAGTGTGCCAAACGATTTCTATTTATTTATCCTGATGCTAAAATCAATTATTATTACAATTTTGATCGTTTTTTTTCCTTTTATAGCTTTGAATTACTTTTCACAGGCGTGTAGATGACAGTTCTTGGCACAGCATATCCCTGGAAAGAGATGGCAAATGGGGAAGAGTGGCAGTAGATGGAACAGCCGCTGATTTTACCACACCAGGAAATGCAGCACAGTTAGACTTGTTGGTAAAAACTGTTTAAATCAAGCTGTTCATAAAATGCACCATTTTATCCTTGCTTGCAAATATGATGAAGTCTATAAAAATATCATTTAATAAAACAACTGTAATAAGAAGTCTTTGATACGACTGATACGATATGCCTACTGATACGATACTGATACGACTGATTCAAAAAGATGATTATTCTTAGCCGTCTTGGTATGAAAACCGGCAGTAGGCTATGTAACTGTGTCTATGGATTTTATTTATAAAATTCAAGTCTCTGCTGCTTTAATTTGCCATCATCTTACTGACAAACAATTTTCAGTTAATTTGCTGAGATGGTCGCTTCTATTCACAGCAGATACGACTTGCTTTTATCAGCTGCCGCATTAATGGTCGCCTTTATTCTACAATGTGAACTTCAAGTTTCGCCATTAATCTTTAATTTATGGTAAAGTGATAAATGCCATTTTTAATAATTAACACTTTTTCTCAGTGTCAGCACATTTTTCAACTTAAGCTGGCTTGATGGTTAAAGTAAACTAATTATAATTTCTTTTGACAGGAGCCACTTTATGTTGGCGGTCTTAATTGGACGTCTCATCAATCTGCGATGCCTGTTCAGTTGTGGACTGCAACGCTGAGATTAGGGTACGTTGGCTGTATGAAGGATTTCTCCATGGACGGAATACCTGTCGATCTTGCATCCATATCAAGAGAGCAACAAAACCCGAACATCCGAGCATATTGTCGGCGACTACCAGGACAATGTGATAGGAAGCCATGCGGTCATGGAGGAGAATGCGAGGATGGATGGAACCGTTATATCTGTGATTGCACTGCTACGGGTTACTGGGGATCAGTGTGCCAAAACTGTGAGTTAGTATTAACTGTTGTAGGAAACAGGAAATCCGTGTGAGAACTTAACATTAACTGCTGTGGGAAACAGGAAATCCGTGTCAGAACTTAACATTAGCTGCTGTGGGAAACAGGGAATCAGTGTGAGTTAACATTAACCGCTGTGGGAAACTGGGAATCAATATGAGTTAACATTAACCGCTGTGGGAAACTGGGAATCAGTATGAAATAACATTAACCGCAGTGGGAAACTGGGAATCAGTGTGAAATAACATTAACCGCAGTGGGAAACTGGGAATCAGTGTGAGTTAACATTAGCTGCTGTGGGAAACTGGGAATCAGTGTGAGTTAACATTAACCGCAGTGGGAAACTGGGAATCAGTGTGAGTTAATATTAGCTGCTGTGGGAAACTGAGAATTAGTGTTAGTTAACATTAGTCGCTGTGGGAAACTGGGAATCAGTGTGAGTTAACGTTGGCTGCAGTGGGAAACTGGAAATCAGTGCGAGTTAACGTTAGCTGCTGTGGGAAACTGGGAATCAGTGTAAGTTAACATTAGCTGCTGTGGGAAACTGAGAATTAGTGTTAGTTAACATTAGCTGCTGTGGGAAACTGGGAATCAGTGTAAGTTAACATTAGCTGCTGTGGGAAACTGAGAATTAGTGTTAGTTAACATTAGCTGCTGTGGGAAACTGGGAATCAGTGTAAGTTAACATTAGCTGCTGTGGGAAACTGAGAATTAGTGTTAGTTAACATTAGCTGCTGTGAGAAACTGGAAATCAGTGCGAATTAACATTAGCTGCTGTGGGAAACTGGGAATCAGTGTGAGTTAACATTAGCTGCTGTGGGAAACTGGAAATCAGTGCGAGTTAACGTTAGCTGCTGTGGGGAGTTGGGAATCAGTAGTTAACATTAGCTGCTGTGGGGAGCTGGGAATCAGTGTGAGTAAACATTAGCCGCCGTGGGAATCTGGGAGGTATCGTTCCAAAATTGTTAGTTAGCAGTAGCTGCTATGGGATATTGGGGGTCAGTATGCCAAAAACTGCGAGATAGAACTAGCGCTATATGCTATTGGGGATCGGCGTGCCAAAAGTGTGAATTAAAGTTAGCTGTTATGTGATACTGGGAGATTCTTGTGCTAAACGTGAGATAGCATTAGGTGTTCTTTTATTGCACTAGCTTTATACCGTACTCAAGTTACAGCTTTATTTCCTAATAATCGACTGTTCCATTTCAGCACATTTTGTGTTAAAGGTTCTCTAACTTGGGTTAATTCAGCACTGCAATTTTTGGCAGATAGCGACGGTAACGTGTAAACGGTGCACTAACAGTACATTACGCATAGTGTAGTTACATCTGTTGAGTGATATTGCTAAAACTCTAGTCTATTTTTTCTGTTCATTAGAATTGTCTGGTAGAATTGTATATTTCATTAAAATCATCTCTATTGAATAGAGTAAGAGCCTTTTGTAACTGCCTGTATCATATTCATTTATATGCAATTACAGCTATATCCTCATTTTTGCCATGCATCGGTGTGTAAAAATACTGTATACTTTACATGGATTTTGTTTGTGATTTTGTCTCATTTATTTAAGTTAGTCTGAAAATAACTTTCTTTTCTTCTTGTTTCCTTTTCTTTTGCCTTCACGTTCTTTTTCATTCGTTGTGTCTGAGTCTTTATTTTCTTGGTTTCTTTCGTTCTAGCTAAAAAAATTTTCTTCCCAGAGTTTTTTGTAGTCACGTCCAACATTTTAATATTTTTTCAGCTTCTGCATTACTCAGCTTTGATGGACAGCAACACGTGAAAATAAATCAACTATGGGTGACTCACTCTGAAGTGGAAGACCTCTCCCTGCGGTTTCGAACCAACAGGCCAAATGGAATACTCGCTGCCCTTACCGCTCCTCTTCAAGAAGATAAGAGTGTTGCTTGGATGCTGCAGTTAGAGCAAGCTCATGTGAAGCTGACAATACAAACTAAGCACAGCAGACAGGTAGGATGTTTTGTTCTAACAGTCGTAATTTCCACTCTTTGAAGTGGGATTTCTTTCCAGTCTTGCCCCATGCAGAAATGTAATCGATTCTCCATCTGTCAAAATTATCCTGTAAATTGTAATCCCGTCTGTTATAGAACTACAATACATGTTCTTTTTAATTATACTGAAAATGCATTTGATCACTAGACAAAATTAATTTATAAGCATTGTGAGCTCTCAAGTTGGACAGTATGAATATGATACATGTAGTAAAGAGCTATGAAAAATATTTTATGCAACTTTATTATATTCCAATATCCTCAGATGACTTCTAAAAGTGAGTACACAGATAGTAGAACTAAGTTCTAAGAATATTACTCATTAACAATTTTTTCCAAGTACAAAAAAATCAAATCAGCTTATCGTCCTATATATAATGTTGAATGCGAATGCTTTCTCGCTTTGTTTAAATGCTGCTATATAGCGAAATTTAAGTTCCAATTTTCCGGTTCTTTGAAAGCTCCTCTGAATAATGGAAAAAAGCGCATATGGACACATCTATGTACTTATTCTATGCTTTTTGGACCAGTGACACTTACTTTACAATGTACAAGTATTTAGTTGCTTTCACACTCACTGTTTTAACTGAGACGTTTTTTTGTATAGTAATTGTCGACAATTTTCAAAATAAAATTAATTCAAGTAATTACCTTGTTTACTATAAAATCTATTACAGGTCCTAGTTGGAGGGCAGGGACTGAATGATAATCAATGGCACACAGTCAAAGTACGTCGTAGAGGACATAGACTTGAACTAAAAATTGACCAAGAAACACCTTCAAAAGGTACTATAGTGCTTTTGTTTCTCTGCTTGTGGTAGCATATAAGCAGTATAATTAGAAAGGTAAAAAGCATGTATTGTTTACTTTATATGTGTTTACAAATTTTACAGTAATGAGAAATAAACATTTGAAAATTAAAAGCACAAAGTCATAGTAAATTAAAAATTTGTAGTTTTTTTGTTCACATAGGCCTAAAAGCAAAAATTATGGCATGCCTGTAAATTTCGAGAGTTTCTGTACTACGAAAGAATTTGAAAGATTTTATTTTTCTTAGGAAGGCTTGATGGAGTTGCCTACATTCTGGAGTACACAGCTATTGAAGTAGGTTCCATCAGATCCCAGAGGAGTACTGGAATGGACCAGATTCCTCCAGGTTTCGTGGGTCACATGTGTAACTTTGTATTCAATGGTCAGTTATACTTTGAGATGGCACTGAGCAATAACCACATAAACATCGAAGTGAATGCGCATTTTGGAAAAAGAGAGCAACTGATTCAACGACCAGTTACCTTCCATGCTTCCACCACACACGTGTCTCTTAAACAACTCAATGCTTTCGAAGAACTTAATTTATATTTTCAAATTAAAACATTAGCAGGTGATGGGTTGATTTTGTATAGTGGCGGCAAAGACCAAGATTTTATTACTGTTGAACTTGTGAAAGGTCACATTCATTTCATCTTTGACATGGGTGATGGCCCTCGAGTCATCAGGTCAATGACGGTGCTGCCACTCAACGACCATAAATGGCATGATGTGACAATCACACGTCTCAGTGTTAACGAACATGTTTTAGTAGTGGATGACACAGTTGCTAAGACAACAAGCTCAGGACCAGCTCATCATCTTAATCTTGATGGGTATTTTTATGTGGGTGGTGTGCCCCAGACAATGTACAAAAAGTTGCCAAAAGTTGTGCTATCGAAAGTGGGATATCAAGGTTGCTTTGCGTCACTAGAAATGAATGGGATGACTCCTAATTTGTTAACTGATTCGTTAGATGGCAGCACATTAGTTACATCTGGATGTGTTGGTAAGCTGGCCAATTCAACAAATTTTCTACAAAGATGGTGGTAATATTAGAAAAATAGTATTTGACTCTAATTATTAAAGAGCCAGGTCCTCAGGGCTGCACCCTCATTTCCGACTAAATTGTCATTTATTAGTCATACTTTGACTGGTTTTTTGTCTTTTGCTAATTCAGTTTTTTCCCTATTAGACCTGTATGACCCAAATAAAAATAGTGTATGGTTGAACTTTTGTACAGATACCAGAAATCATCCAGAATAACATATTAAAAATTTCCATAAATCCACTTTGGGGAAAAAGTTTTGGGGCTTTAAATTCAAAATTGCCACCAATGCTACTTTAAAGTATAAATAACTCAACTTGATGGCATTTAAGATGGCATAAATGTATTACCAGCTGATATAAACATGCAAATGGCCTGTCAGAAAAGTAGTCCTAGTAACTTACATTGTCTTGGTGCTGGTCACTTCTTTTGAAATTCCTGAAACCGATGATATTTTATGGCATGTTGTTCGTTTGTTTTTTTCCTAATGTCAGTTTGAGATTTCGTTTAATAGTACCTATTAATATTGACAAAATTCAACAAGCGGTTGTGACGTTATTTACAAACAGTCCTCGATTTTTTTGTAAATTCATAGAGCAACTAGATTAAACTGAGATTGTGCATCCAGTGATTTCCACACGCATTTTAAAGAATACGTGTAATTTTATTACTGACTCCTGCTTAACTTAAAGCAGAAGAAAACCCTCCACTTGAATAAAGCTTGAAAATATTGTCTTGAAATTTTTTACCACTTACATACTGCCTTTTTGCATACAAGGCTTGCGTTGGCAGTAACGCTGTATAAAACATGTAAAAAAATCTCCGTTAGATGACTGTTAGATGCAGCATTTTGACGATAAGTCATTTGAAACAAGTTTAGATCACGCTGAGTAAAGTTTGAAAAAATAATCAGAGCATTCGCAGCCCACACGTCGCTAATTAAGCAAAATTTTAAATTATTGTATCTTGTCCATAAGATTTAAAATACGTTTTTTGGTTAGTGAGTGGTGCACCCTGGAGGTGAGTCAACGACATTTTACCAATTGGTTAAAATATTTTAAATAATTAATAATTTTCTTTTCTAGTTACATAAGTCTTTCAAGCAGGTAAGCAAAATGCTAAGAAAGTTTGCATGGAAAGTTTTTTGGGACGTAGTTTAACATTTCCTTTTCTTTCCCTGTTTCACGTTGTGTGTATATGACGTCATGTAATGGCGAGGTCGGAACAGTTTTAAGGGAAATTTAAAATGGGAAGAAACAAAAAATTCTTTCAATGCGTGTATGATATACCCATAAAATTGCTATAAAGCAATGTAAATTTTTAAGGCGATTTTTCTGAAACCTACTTCAGGTACCCCCTTTCTTGTCCTTTAACAGAATTTCAGTAAAAGGTATTTTAAGCTTTTACTATTATTTACATTCATTTTTGAACTGGTAGGCTTCTATTTTCGAAGACAACTAGACATAGCCTCTACTAACTACAATTGTAATCTTACAATGTAAGTTTAATGCATCTGCAATCTTTTGAAAAGGACCACAACAAGAGTGTCAAGAAGATTCATGCAAAAATGGTGGTGAATGTGTTCAACAATGGATTAATTTCACGTGTAACTGCGATATGACTTCATACACTGGGCGATTCTGCGGGGAAGGTATACTTGTAATTCGCCTTTTCGGTTTCTTAATCAGGAGAAGCGTGATGTAAAGAAGAAATGACATAATTTAGTTATTTATAATCATCATTAGAATTAAGTGAATGTAATGGCGAAGTGGATATACAAACTTTTAAGAAATCAAGAAATGAACAACCAACATTACTACACTTCTTTGTTTTTGTTGCTAGATGCCACTCCTTATAAGTTTGGACCTCAGCCTGGTTTGATTATCTACACCTACGCACCAGGAAGTCAGCCTGATACAACATCTGATCGTCTTGCCTTGGGAATAAAGACGAGTCAAACAAATTCTATACTTGTACGTGTTGACAGCATCACCACGGATGACTACCTAGAAATGAAATTAGTAAGTAGTTTTTTTCTGTTTGCAGAAGCAAATTACATTAATACGCCATAGAGCTTTCCTTTGGAATAAAATTTGAGTATTAAAAACATAATTGATCAAATTGATATAAATATGTATAGTAGTAGTAGTAGTAGTAGTAGTAGTAGTAGTAATAGTAGTAGTAGTAGCAGTAGCAGCAGCAGTAGCTGTAGCAGTAGCAGTAGCAATTGCAGTAGCAGTAATAGAAATTGTTTATTATAGTGACGTTTTCATTTACACCAGTAAGAACTTATTGTGATAACAAAATATTTGAAAGCCCAGCCATTTAGTCTTGCAAGTCACGATCAGAATAACTACACGTATATTACTATTATAAAGAAAATTGGTTGGCGTGATACTATGTGGCTGTCGTTAGTGAATATATACAAAATTAATTTTTAATGTATACAGTGTTAAAATCAAACCACGAATGCCATAAGTTCTATCCGATTATCTAGAACTTAAGAAGACGACGATTACTTAGATAATTATTTCTGTCTTTTCTCATAACTTTTTTTGTACAAAATTTTGCTTCTTCTCTTATTATTTTATTTTCTGTTAATTGTCAAACTGCGAAAATGTTCTTTTTATAATACAACATTTAACGTACAGATCAATCATTATAAAGAAGACGTTCTATTAAAAACATTCTCCACATTCTACAACACTCATATTATAAAAAGTACAAATTCTATCGTTTAAGACAATTTGTTGAAACATGCCAGTTTCTATGCGCAAAGATAAAACACCATGCCTAAGCTGTGACAACAACGATCGCTGAGCTCTTGTCATGAATATATTCATAAATTACCCTGTGCAAAAATACTGATTTAAATCTTCTTAATTTGGTTTATTTTCTACTACGCATAGCCAACCTACCTTGTATTTTAGTAACATTTTGTTTTTGCAATAAGGAATGCTAATTACAGTTTGCAAATTAGATGTATCGTGTATAGTACGAATCATTGTAAGACTACATTCAGCAAAAATCTCCTCTATTTCTTTTCATAACTACAGTTCGTAACACCGGAATTAACAAATCGATTTCGATCCTACAATATTTTCTTGGTCAATCTGTCTAAATGCATAAAACAAATCTGTGCCAAAAACGTAACATTTCAATTTTCTTGTACACATGGCTTGGTGCCTACAAAGATTACATGTTTACCGCTGGATTAGGTGTGTATCTATGAAGGCCCGTGAAAGACCTAAGAGTACTGTTCTGAAATGCGTTGATTTTGTCAATTTCTTTGAAGCCACATTCGCCAGAACCAAAGATTAAGCTTGTGAAACACATGCGTCAAAAAGGTTAGCCTAAGTACTGAAGAAGACGCCTTTGTAAGTACACACTACACAGTTATGAAATGACTGCACTCAGTGCGCGCCCACCAGAGTCAGACATCGTGGTTACAACCGATTCGATGGTCAGAAATTCATCTAGAAGTACTCCCACACATTAATTTTTTTACTCGGACAACCATGAGAATTTTATTACCTTATTTAAAATGAAAATTTGTTACAGCTTCAGACTTGTTTCTAAAATTTACAGTGTTTTTCCTTCATTGCCACTGGTAAGCATTAGTTTTCAGCAATATCCACAAACATTGTAATTTTTCTGGAGATTCTGCTACAATAGATAAAGTAACATTCTAGCATGAAACATGCATTGGCCCAGACGGCATTAGAGACTTTTTGGCGGCGCAGTTGAGTTTGTCAAACATCGATCTTGACCTGTTATGGATGGCCCGATGCCAGTTGAAAAGCTGCTAGGTTTAGTTTTCGATTTAACTGTCGATGTGGTCTTTTGCCAGTTGTGAGTTCAATGGAGAGTTTCATGAGGAAACCTGATCTCCTGCATTATTATGACATCTCGTGAACAGAAAACACAATGTTTCATGATAGTGAACTCGATGCTTTGGCTGTTTACCCTTTCAAAGCATCGATGTTATTAGTGTGTTAGTCGCATTCGATGTTCAGGAATGCGGAAAATGCTGATGGGAAAAGATCAAGCTGCCTAATTCTACGATAAATCGAAAGTTTCGTAGTAATATAGAGCAAGGTTGGCAAGATGACAGCTTGTAAACCATGAGATTCATTTAGATCTTTGCTGTTAAAGATTCGTTTCATAACGTTTCGCAAATATCAAATTTGCTGCTTCTATTTGATGCTCCAAACTGAGTTTTTGGAAAGCAGGCTTTCCAGGTATGGAAAGTGATTGACCTGATCGACCTGTCAGAGATGGTGATGTTGCATCTATTGTCAAAAAACAACTAACTCACCGGCTTACTTGAACAGCCTGCTTAATTCAGCATACTGAGGGCACTACCGTTGAATTGGAGGGGAAAAAGCTACTTTGTTGTATTATATTTGTCTCAATTCTAATATTCTGCAAGAGAAAAATTTTCTCTTAAACTATAATAGTGTATATTTTTTATTTGTCTTGTAGCTAAATGGAGAGGTACACGTTACGTACGACATGGGATCAAACGAAAACAGCATATCTGTGCCGTCCGTTTTCATAAATGACAACTTATACCATGTGATAAGATTTAAGCGTGATCGGGCAAATGCTACACTTGAGGTGGATGACTTTCCTCAAAGAAATGTCACGCCAGAAGGTAGAAAATATTTTACTGTCATAAAATTTGTTTGTGCTTTTTCTAGTTACTATTGTTTTTTATACTGCAGTCAAGGACTACTATACTACAGGACGTGCACGCTGAAATCTCTGATTCGGCTAGCGGAGGCGATCAATACTTGCATGAACGTAATCTATAAATAGTGCGCTTTAGAGAGTAGTGATCTTTTAAATTAAAGAATGGGCGGATCGGTAGATAGCGAGTATTATATTTAATATATGTCCAAATTATTAGCACTAAATGTTAAAAATAGATCGCCTCCGCTAGCCGAATCAGAGATTTCAGCGTGCACGTCCTGTAGTATAGTAGTCCTTGACTGCAGTTCATTATATTTAGTCACATCAATAAAAATTATTTGTTCATTTTCTTCTTTGACTACATTTCCCTTATTGTACTAGCAATTCTAATGTTTAAGCTAGCAGAATGCTTAAGATATTCGACTTACAGTTATTATCAGTTTCATTATCACTTCCGTTAGCGGTTGTTGCATAACTGGATTGGTATGTATCACTCTAGTCAGTGTCAAATATTTAACTAATTGAGTAATGTCGTATTTTTAATAGGCAAGCAATTGGGAATGTTCAATGCGCAATGGAGAATTATGGTTGGTGGAAAAAAGAGTCGTCATAGACTAGGCGCGATAGATCAACCATTCAGCGGAATTATCAATGGTCTCGTATACAACCATCTTTCAATACTTGATTTGGCTGTCACTGGTGATCCACATGTATCAAAAGACGGCGCAGTAGATTTAGAACTTCGGTTTAGCCCACGTGATTGGCTACCTGCAGAGCCACCTACCACACCATTTTACGAGACCTCAACAACCATAACAACTGTGTCTATTGCAACAACATCTTTAGTGTTTAATACGACTAAGGCTCATTTGAAATATAAAAATAACAAATATAAAGCACATGTTAGTGATAATGAGAATGTGAAAATAAATGACTCTGGAGGGAATCCAGAATCTACGTATAGTACAAATAGTGAAGACGATTCGCTTGAATCATCTGCAAATAACACAAGTAGTAACACTGAGTCAATGATTGGTGATAAAGGCAAACTGGTCATTGAGAGTGATGGTGCACCATGCAAAAAGGATGACAGTAATTGCGACAACCACCAAAAGGCTGGAATAGGTAATTTAGATGACTTTTAATATATTTACGTTTAATATATTTACGTTTTTTAGATTGCAATGATCATTTAGAATTTCAATAACTATTGTTAAAATAGTTAAAATTGCATTTTAGAGTTAAAGTAGAGTTTCAGAGTTACATATAAGAATAGTACATACCAGATTCATTAGTTAAGGTAGCGTTTTAGAATTACAGATAAGAATAGTACATACCAGATTCACTAGTTGTTACCATTCCAGATGACCTGAAAGCTGACGTGTTTGGTTTTCCAACCACCACGGTTTCAATTCCCAAACTAGATGCACCAAAACGACGTGACGATTGTGGTTATGAAGATAGTGAATTATGTGAAGGTTCAGGAGGTATGCCAATACCGTTACGAATGTGTATTGTAGTCACAACGTCCCATCAAACCATTTGATACTAATCACAATTACCAGGCTCTTGCATAACATAGTTACTTTTATTTTAGATGAAGATACAAGGCAATACGGGTCAGGAAACAATAAAGTGCCAACACCAGCTACTCAAACACCAGATGATTTTTTTATTGCCTCAACAACTCCCTTCAGTGATGGCAATTCTGTATCAAATGGAGAAGCCAAAGGTGCTGCCAATGAAGTTGAGCATTACACTACTACACCAATCCCTTCGAAGACTACTACCAAATTGTCTACAACAACACTTCAAAGCTCAAATAATAATGATACCTCTTCTACAAGACTAAAAGACATAATGACGTCTAATCATTTGAAACCTGCAATGAGGAGTATTATTATTGGTCTTGGCGTTGCTGGATTAATAGCTTTTTTACTCATTATTGTTGTCATTTATCGTTGTTGTTGTGGCAGTGAAGGTTCTTATAAGATTGATGAGAGCATCAACTCCAAGTTTGCTCCAGATGGTATTACTCCTACTGCTTCAATGCCTCTTACAAATGGGGATATTCCGGGTAGGCATGTTCCAAGAAGTAGAAGGCCAAGATCAGAAAAACCCAGGTTTTTACGCAAAAAAGACATGCAAGAATGGTACGTGTGACGGGGTTTAGTGTTTGTGGTTGCCAAAAATTGTGCCAAGTTGTTTGGAAAAAGCAGCGGGTGCTTCTGGAATTGTGATGTGATACGTAATTTCCAGTTTCAGGCGCATGTTTTGAGGAAAAAGTAAGGGGATGGATCCTGGAAGGTTACCCTCTCTTTTGCGCCATAGAGACATGATAAAAAAGTCCACGAGTTAAGAAAAGGATGACTGCGCCCAGCCATAAACTGTTCTGAGTTGAGTAAAGAGGAAAAAATAAGGAGAAAAGAATAAGGGCAGAATGTGTATGATTGGAGCAAGCTAACTTTCGTAATTGCCCAACTGAGGCCAAATGAAAGTTAACAATTGATAAGAACGATGTGTTACTATTTGAGTGCTTACTGCTTGGCTTCAGTAGGATTCACTATCTCTTTTTATTTGAACAAAGTAATACGCAATGGCTTAACTAATTAGCATCAAGGAAAAACGTTAAAAAGTTCCAAGAACAAGCGTGAAGAGTACCATATAGCATCATAACTGGCATGATATAAAAAATTGAGTCAAAGTGATGGTCGAAGCAGATCTTTTTTGTTTTGCCCAGAAAACACTGTGTTTGTCCTGCAAAACTGTATTTAGTGTGTTCTGCGAAGAAATACATTCATAATGAGATTGAACTTTTCTTAAGCCATCCTTAAGACATCACTTGTAATCGGGGACTGTTAATTTAGCAAATTTCTTTATTAGCACTAAACCTTTCTACAGAACTTAAGAACTTACACTTTCCTATCAAACAAAAAAGTTTTGGGAGTTATTTCGATGGGTGAGGGGGCGAATAATTGCAAAAATTACAACAGCAACATATTCAATAACAGATTTGGCTGGCAACTTTGTAAAAAGCGAGAAAAAAGTGAAAGGGAAAAGGCGTAATTTTATATTTGGATTCCCACTTCCTCCGTCATGTCCACCTTATTTAAATTTAATAAATATAGTATTGTAATATTTTCCAGGCGGTTTGTGATATTTACTTAAGACCTGTGTACAAATAATAAATACAACACAGACGCTATGTGCTCTTGCGCAGTCATACTGTATACTATAGCAACCTAAAATTTTGTAAAAATGAAAAGAAAATCATGTCAAGGAAGAAAATAAAAATATGTTTTGTAATTATCGGATATTGTTACCTGAAATGTAACAACAACGTGTGTGTGCGAGAACGCGTAACGTTAGTATAGAAACCGTTTTGTACTACTTTTAATTGTGATGAAAGTAATTATTGAAAATGATATGAGAACATTTCACGTTGTGCAGATGCTTCTTGAAAACTAGAAACGTATATTGTTGCAATGTTAATAAAGTTGTTATTTTTATTACAAACTGCCGTTCTCTTTTCTTAAATTGGCTACGTATAATTTAAATAAATTCAAGTCGGTTTGATTGCTAACACGTGTGCACTGAGACCGATGGCTTGATTATATAATAGGCTTATAAACAGTTATAAATTAACGTAACCGTGGGTGACACCCATAATTAATACTCATTTTACTTTTACGAATTCTGCTCGGCGGAAGGCAACTTGCTTCAATGCTGCCGCCATAAAAAATAAAAAAATATCACAATGCAGACTCTAGCAAAGGGACCCATTAGAAGCGGGAGAGAGCCAAAGAGAGAGGGAGAGCGACACAGAGAGATTTGATTTATTGCTTTGTGTCTAACACAAGTTCATATTATAATTTACATATATCCAACATGCAGCATCATAAAAATAAAAAACAATACAAACAAATCACACAAACTTACAAAAACATGAAATTATTATTATTATTATTTTAGAGAGAGAGAGAGAGAGAGAGAGAGAGAGAGAGAGAGAGAGAGAGAGACAGAAGAAAAAGGAGAGCAGAAGAGGAGAGTTAGCAGATACAAGCAGACCAGAAATACCCGGCAAATTGCAAAACAGAATGGATTAGAGCTGAGCAGCACAGGACAGGTCCTGGACACGACAGTAAGAAACGGATTGTATAGAGAAAAGCAAAGGAAAACAAAATAAAACGAATTTAAAGCGAATTGAACATACAACCACCGTGTCGCAATTAAACAAAATAGCATCTTTATTTCATCTCAACAAAGTAATAAATGAGATTATTTTTAGTGGTGGCTAGAAGCGAAAAACAACAACTGCTGCCGCAAAGCAACCCCTTTCTGGCGTTCTACAAAATCATATGTTCTATGTTCCGCAATGTATTCACATTTGGTAAATTCCAGTAGACGATCATCATGCAGGTCACTAGTGTCAAAGGAGAAGTTGAACAGTTCTATTATAAATTCTATTTGCCCCTCTGTAACCGTAAGGTCCGGCATATTGTGCGCTCCTGCAATTATTACACAATATCAGCAAAACTGCAGTTTTAATATACAATGCAGACTGTGCAATAGACTTCAATTTTAATTTCTATTCATCTAATCTTTGTTAAGATAGAGAAAAGCGGCATTTAGTTACAGGTACAGTACGTGGATTTAATGAAAGTTCGGTTAATTTTTAACTCACGTGTATACTTTTATTTATATTCGAGAAGATTTCACCAACTTTTGGAGTTTCCGAGTTTTCTGGGAAAAAAGGAAATAGGACTAACGACAAACCCCAAGTTAAACGTTGCTTTTAAGCTTTTAATATTTAAGTTCAAATATCACAAAAATACCACAAGCTTTGAAACACTCGTTGACAGTTTAGCTAACTATTGAACTATATCCCTACTGACTAACTGACTGAATGCTTGTGTGATTAACTTTCTGAACAGCGTAGCTCATCGAGTAGCAAAAACGGAAATGTGGACTAACAAACCGTCAATTAGAAATGATGGCAGAAGAATGCCAGTCAAATTTTCCCTTCTTTCTTCGTGTTCCTCCCGTAAAGCGAGTTCATCGTCGGTCAAATGATCTTCTATGTCGAAGTCTACTTCTAAAATTACCAGAAAAACGTGAATTTGAATCCATTTAAAGTTACTATATATTGTGCAACCTTATCGCCAATCGACCTTAAAGCAAAAACGAACCCAATCTTAAACTGTAGGTCAAAACAATCTACTCTTTAAAATATTGACAGGAATTACTATTTTTTCAAAAATGACTTACGCGAAAGAATTATTGCCACACAAACACAATTTCGCGCTCGCGCCACTAGTCACTAAACAAGCGCTATAAATTAGTTAATTTATCAATTTAATTTATAAGCACTATTAATAAACTGGCGATTAGAATTCACAATAAATTTTCAAAATAAAAGAAAACAAAACAATTACAGAGTTTCTTAAATTACCTGGATTGTCACCAAAACCTGATACGCACGTCACGAAGCAAATAATGAGGATCAGCTACAAATAACAAAAAACTTTTTAACCTGATGAACATAAAATTTATGCAAATAAACGTACTGAAGAAGAAACCAGTTTAGCCTTTTATCGATTACATAATTGTTTACGATTGTCACTTACTAGACAAGCATCAAACGAAAGATAACTATTAAAATCAAGTACGTGATTAACATTTATTAAGCAATAAAAAAGTAATTAAAATATATATAATTATTGAAACCGAAAAGTAACAGTTTCAAAAGTAGGTTCATTATGTAAGAAGACTTTGTATTTTGTAACTATTGTTTATGTAACATTTTTTTCTGTACTACATTGTATACTACCTCTGTTGTATAGCTAGGCCTAATGCTTGCACTGAAAAACTTTTAGTTACTTAGTTGCTTCCTTGCTTCCTTGCTTACTTACTTACTTTTACTTAATTACTACTTAATTACTCACTCACTCACTCACTCACTCACTTATTCACTTATTTACTTAGTGTATTTTAAAGAAATTTAAAAGCTAAAATATATTCATATGTCACTTTTGTTAGTGTTCAATGTGAAGGACTATAAATTTCCATTAATAATCATAAAATATTAGGTGTCACTATCACATGCATGGTATACTTGCAGTAGACGCCATTAATTCTCACAGAGTTAATGAAAACTGTTCTTAAACCTACGTGTTATATATAATTGTGTGTATGTATCTATATAATTATCTGGTTGCATTTATCTCAAAGTATTATCACTGCATAGTAAAGAAGATATTTCTTATCCGAAATCTGAAAAAGTACCATCTTAAAAAGAAAAGCAACGCTGACGATCGTGTAGTTTTTACTTTACTGAGAATGCGACCTTTTTATACTATTGACCTATTAAGCAAATACTTTAACTTTCGCATTATAGCAGATAATGTAAATACTTTAATTAAAATTCATAAACTGTATCCGAAAATGAAAGCTATTTATAATTAAACGATATACAGAAATACCCCAAGGCTATGTAGTACTGCTGATATACACTGGAAGGTATCTAACTCCTGAATAGACACTGAGTGGCACTTTGCATGCAGGCAACATCTTTGGCTGTATTCGCAAAAATCGTACTGTCAGTCTGGTTGGGTCTCATATGAGGTGAACCATGCAGTCACTTGCTTGTCGAAGGTCTGTTCGTATATTAGACCTTTTTTATCGCTACTTTTGTGAAACATATCCTCATGACCTTTCACAATTGGTTTCCAAACACTCCCGATTTTCTCGAAGTCAAATTTTTGCATTGAGAAACTCTAGCAGAGCAGTTACTTACATATTTAATTTTTCCCTCTCGGACCTCTATATGCACATATGATATATGTACATATACACGCACACATACATATATACATATATATATATATGTGCGTATATATGTGTGTGTGCGTACGTGTGTATACATATTGTTTTATTTTTTTATTCCGGACCCGATGTCGGTAAATGCACCATACAGAAATACACATGTGCACAAATTTACAAATTTAAATTAAACTTAATTAAAAAAACATGTGCTATTAAAATTTGATGAAAAAGGAGCCAAATCTTCTACGGCATAAAAGCGTTGTCCAAACCCCTTGCAAAAAACCTAGGTGAAACATGGACCAGCACAACCATTCCTCGGGGTTGCTAACAAAAAGATCACGTGGGCTATTACTCTGATACTCCGAATGTTTAACAAAGAAAGAGTATCTGGCATTTCAAAAATTTTTGGTATTACACAACTGCGGAGACGAACCTATAACCTCCCGCATGGAAGCGAGTACGATATACAAATTGAGCCCGTGATAAACACAAAAACATGTGGTGCGATTCCAGAAGTAATGAAGTCGCCAAGCTGCCATGCATACGGATTCGAGTGCTTGTTAGTCCGTTATGTGGAAACTGTAGAAGCAACTTGCCTTTCTTCATTCGAGAGACTTTTAGTTCTTATAATAAGCGTTATGTTAATATAGTATGTGAACAGTATTAGGTGTCATTAAGTTTCTTTAATGGTATCTAAATAATAAAAGGATATAGCCTGTTAAATATGCTTTTATTAGTATACTAACAGGCGTTGTTATATTACTTTAACATTGTCTAAATGGTAAAGGAGCTAACCTGTTAGATATGCTTTGATTAGTAAGTAAATCATGCAGTTAAAAAAACGACTATAAAATTATTATCGGTACTTACAATAGTATTGTTAACAATACTTACCAGTAATTTCGTTTTCATCCTAACCTACGTGAGGTTTAAAACAGAAAATTATCTTTGGAACTTAATGTGATCTTAATAACCTACTGTTTCTAAATTTGTTGCCACACGGTAATGTACCATTGTTGTACACAACACGGTAATAAATGTAAGTGTAATATTTACAACATAAATACGGTCTCATGGTCTATAATTAAGTGTGACTATCGTGGCGGAAATGTTACACAACATGTTGTTAATGTAGATTAATAGATTTGTCACTACAGTTCAAACGTGCTAGTATATTTGATGTCCCGTAGTCCTACTTCAGTTTGTCTTTGGCATTACTAACCTCGTAATTTACGCATTAATTAATGTTCAATAAATCATCTCAAATCTACAATCGTACTTGTCGCAAGCAATTAAAAGTTCTTTGGTTGAATAAGTAGTGGTCCATTGTCATTTGGTCACCCGTAAAATAAGCAGTTTTGGCTGGCGAAATGGTGTTTCATGCAGCTCGGCGTGCTGCAAGTTGGGTTCTAGCATTTAACGCATACGTGTTTAACGTGATTGTTGCGGAGGGATCGGAATATAGTTTATTAAGTTTAATTTTAAGTTTATTACCAAAAAAACATGCATACATACAATTCCGAATTTACATCAGTAAATATAAATAAAAATAAAAGTGGAAATTATGTGTTAATACGTAATAAAAAATTTACATAAAAATACAGTTCTAATCAATAAAATACTTTACATCATTTGCATAATAAAAACTATGGCAGGGTATGGAGTTAAAAGACTTATAAAGCTAAATTCACTAAAATAAATAAAAAAAAACGTTCCAATATTGAAAGTAAAAAAAGTGTTCAATAAAAGTCAATTAGCAGTATAAAAATATTAAACTATAATATTCATTTTCTTTTTAAAGCACGACCGCGTTTCTTTGAAAACGTTATTCCATGAAACAGGACCCTGATAACCAATAAAATGTTTTATAAGTTCAGTTCTTACTTTTGGTATTATGGTAATCGTTGAACTGCCTAGTAATCATTGAATATATACATAAAGTGTATTGTTTCTTATAAATAAATTACTAAGAATATTAGGAAGCATATCATTAAATTGTTTGTGAATAAAGCAGATAACTTTCGTACATATAATATCATTAACTTTTAAAATATTAAGCTGCTTAAATAAAATATTTGTATGAGCTCTGTAATCCGAATAATAATTCTAGTTAACTTTCCTTGTAATTTGTTTAACCTGTCGAAAGTAGAAGCATATACATAGCCCACACGGTATTGCAATATTCAAAATATGGGTAGGCAAATGTATAATGCAACTTTGCTAAACTGACTCTTTTCAGAATTTTACTTAAATTCTTCTTAATTCTTACAGCCTTGTTTAGAACAAATATAATCTATGTGTTGCTTCCACGATAGTGATTCGTCTACTATTATTCCGAGAAACTTTGTTTTAACAACTTGTACTATAAAATGTCCATTCAGTGCAATGTTTACATCATTTTTAACATAATTTTTATTTTTTGCTGTAAAATTTATGAAATTTGATTTGTCGACAGTTAACGAAAGCTTGTTAGCTCTAAACCTGTTTGACAAATTAATCACTGTCTCATTGGCAATTTTGCATAAGAGTGTAATCTTGTAACACAAGAAATTGAACCGCTTAAGCTGTCCTGATAATTTCAACTTGTTTACTGTTTAGGTTCCAGAAACTCAAAGAGAAGAATAGCATGAGATAATATGACACACGAAAGCACCCAAATGCATGATTTTCAACACCCATCCATTTACAGACTAGACCTTGTGTTACTGAGCTTTGACCCGATTATGACTACTCTCTCAGTAGTCATTCGTTCTCTGGCCGACAATAATACATTCACACTACGTGTAGAGTGCACGCATTATCGATATTGTTGAGTGGTGGGTAGTATTACCAACGGGTTCTAATGCACCACTTGCGTCTAGGTTATCAAGTCGCAATATAACTCGGTTTGTGTTTTGTCTGTTCGAGTTTCTGTAAATAGGTTATATATAGAGAAAAGCTTATCTAGCGTTATGAATAGATACGGTAAATACTGCGGGATGAGAAAGACACACCTAATCTTCAACATACATAATACATGTTTCGCTGTGAAGTAAAGACGTTTTTTCAGGTCGCTTTACCAGCAGACAATGCAATTTGCTACAATGTAACCTGTGGACAAATGGGAGTTTTTAGCTCTGACTACAGTTAATAGGCATACATCCTAATGGCAGACAAGATGTAGTACATTTCGTGGACTAATTGGAGTTTACAGCCAAATGTACGTTCAAGAACTGTTTCCTTTACGATATTACTCCCCATCGCTTGGAAAGTTGGATTGAACACCACCGCAAAAATGAAAACTGACGCCAGTAATTCGAATAAGCAGGTGAGTTAATTGTCTTATTGGCAATAGATGCCACATCAGCTTCTCTGACACTATACTTGACCATGCAGGTGGTCCACTTTCCATACCTGGGAAGTCCACTTTCCATTTTCCATGCCGTTCAACACTAGCAAGCTCAACCACGCCCCCTACCAACTCTTGAATGCTATCTGTGTCGCTGAATATTTAATGCAAGAATTGTTCTCCTAAGGCGAGTTCAGACTAGCGAGCTTTCTAACGAGAGTTTTCTCTCTGGCAGCAAATTCGCAAGCATGAACTGCTCTGCGAATTACTGTCTACAAGAAATTGCAAACTTCCCCACGTAATTTTCACACATTTTATGAACCAAAAATAAATTTTAGTTAATTTAATTTATTTCACATTACACAGAAACAATAGTTGAAAAACAAATGTTTACATAAAAAATCATCAAATCAATGATCTGGGGGAGACGCTCAGAGGCCAAATAACCTGCTTATATCGCATAGTATTGGATCTAGTGATTAGATCCTGGTTACTTGCGTTTAAATAATCAGAAAAATCTTTAGAAAGCATATGACCAAGATAGTTTCTCATATGCGGTTATCTAATGGAAGTAATACCTTAAATTTACTCGTGACGTTCTAAGGTTCTGATGTTCTAAATTCTAATGTTCAGTAATCGCGAAATTCCATCCTTAATTATTTCACGAGTTGCTGCATATTATAAATGATTGTATTTCGTAATTTTGAATGCAGTTGTGGTTTTATTTAAATGAAGCATTTTTATCGTACAGTACATTTTTTCACATCATTCTGTCCTACCTAACATAACACCTAATAAGCACTGTTTGTTTGGCAGTGGCAAACCCAACTTACTTAAATTGACAAAATATATTTTAATCTCTGTCATTTACGCCTCTTAGATCAAATAATATAGACCATTTGCTTGGTGTTTTAAAATATTATTACCTGATATTATTACTCTATATCTCATATTCATGGCTCGTCGTCTATATTGTGATTACATTTGATGCTTGACTGATATTTTTTCTTTATTAATAATAAATGAATGATTACTTTTACGCATGAGCATTATTCTTGTTAATCATGCCATGTTATCATTCTCTGAACAAATATAGATTTTAATCTTAAATATAACTGGTGCTGCTTGCTAAATTTTCAAATAATTCATATTTCTAGTCATGTAATTCTATTTACTGCGTTGAGTTTGCTGTGATATTTTTTAAGTTCTCGCTAATTTTATTTTTCAGGTTACGTTCAAGTTTTGGTGGTGACATAATAGATGATTAATTTTGTTACTCTGGTTTTCTTGACAACAGCCCCAGCTATATGTTGTCAAAAATGACATTATAAATTCTAATCATATCTGTAAAGTACGTAGTGCTGCGTAAATTGATAAGTTTCTTTGTGTCCTATCTTGAGTCTTTACTAGGACATTCTTCGCATACTTTGTTACACACTAGCAAAAACCAGCTTGTCAAAAAGACCTGTAAATAAAACGGCACAGAAAAACAAAGCAGACAAGATAATTTCATCAGTAAAATGAAAGTCTAATGATGTAACAAAATCGCCCCGTTCACTCTAGTTGATGTACAAAAAAATCTAAAAGCTTAAAAGACAAGAAAATGGGTACCTAAAAATAAGTTTCAGGAAAATCGCCTTAAAAGTTACATTACATTACAGCAATATTATGCATCTATCGTACTTGCGTTAAAAGGAATTTTTGTTTGTTTTCGTTTTAAATCTCCTGCAATGCAGTTCCGACGGCGCCATTACATGACCTCACCTACGCAACGTAACGTAAATCAGGGGTAGAAAAGGAAATGTTGAATTACGTCCCAAAAAATTTCCATGCAAATCTATATTACTTAGCATATCGCTTACCTGCTGTAAAGACTTATGTAACTAGAAATATTAATTTAAAATGTTTTTACCAATCGGTGAAATGTCGCTGACTCACCCTCTAGGGTACGCCACTCACTAGCCAAAAACGTATTTTTAATCTTATTGCTAAGATACAGTAATTTAAAAATTTTCCTCAGTTAGTAACATGTCTACTACGATTGCTCTGATTATTTTTTCAAACTTCACGCAATGTTATCTAAACTTGTATCAAACGATCTACGACTAAAATGGCTGCGCCTAACGGTCATCGGGGGAGCTTAAATTTACAAGTTTTCTAGAGCGCTACTGCCGACGCAAGAGTTGCATGCAGAAAGGCAATATGTAAGTGGTATAAATTTTCATGACTAACGTTTTAAGCTTTATGTAAGTGGAGGGTTTTCTTGTGCTTTAACAAAAACATTTTAAGTGAAGTGGGGGAAATAATTGAAGGTGGGGAATAACTGGTCCTGGCGTGAAGTTATTTCACTTCGAGCGATGATATACATATAGGAGAGTACATCTGAACGTGCCTATTTTTTACCATTAGTCATGAGTTACGTTTTTTGGCTCTGTCACAACCAACAGTATGGTAATCATGCCTGTTGCTGCATGCGGAATATCGCCTTGTGTGTCAAACTATCAAAAAGTCGTGATTTTGTCATTTGCTAAGATTTGGAATAACAGCTTTCAAATAGTAATATAATAACAAAATTATTTATAACATTTATCATACAACTGCTGGATGGCACAAAATAACAATACTGAATATATTCAGATCCGATTCCGCTAGCGTAACGTCGTGGCCGTTTTTACACCTGACTATACGTGATCGAGTGTGGTTAACTAAATGCCAATCTATCCTGCAATTTTGAAATTGCATGTGTGCGCGCTCTCATTGGAAACAGTACATTACAAAACAGTTGCGCAACTAAAAGTTTGAGCTGAGATTACAACTTTTAGTTGCGCAATTTTTAATTGCATATGTCTGAGTGCTCTCACTGGCTTCAGTTATTTACAGATTTTGTAACTTTTAGTTGTGCAACTGAAAATTGCATATCTGCGCTGGGCCTAATTCTCCGCCAACTTCCAACGGATTGTTATTAAACTTTATAAGAATATACTAGAATGAATTTCACATTAACCAATAAGTTGGAGTTTTTGATGTGTCATCTTGAATTCAAGATGGCCGCAATAACATCATTGTTGAAAAAAGATAAGGCTTGATGAGTTCGTCACGATACTTTCTTATAGCAATGCACTACAGGATGAATTCCGCATCGACTGATGAAATCAAATTTTTGATCTGCCATTTTTAATTTGTGCGTCAATTATGTTTGTCATTTTGCCATAAGGTTTGCCAAAACCTAAGGCACGTCACAAAGCTTTGTGGAAATATACTAGAATTCGGTTTTGATTCACTGGGTCGGATTTTTGATACACCATTTTGGATTTAAGATAGGGGGCACTGACACATTTTCTAATCCACCATCTTCAGTTCAAAGAGTTCTTCGACAAATAATTCGAGTCAGATCACTCTACCAGCGGGTATTGTTGTTGTGGCAGACGGTACGACAATCGTATTTCTACAATTTCCTGAAAATTATAAGGCCTTGATCTCAATAATGCATTTTGTACACAATTGTGAAGAAAACACACGAACTTTTATTAGTAATCTATGGGTAAAGAAGAGAAAATTGCATAAAACAACGAAAATTTCAATAATGCACGGAATTTAGTTTTTATCTTAGCGTGCATTGAGTAATGTTAATAATCTAACGTTAGCATAGTGAACTTTGTACAAACAAAAGTAAAACAAAGTAAACATTTGCTCATTCATGTTTGCTTTTTGTGATTGCTAAATTATGTACAAGCAAAAGTAAAACAAAAAATGTTCATCTATGTTTATCTGCAATTGTCCTATAACGAGCCCGGTGCAAAATGCAGGTTGTTGTAGCTGGACCATGTTCCGTTTCTTTTTCACACTGTAACATTTACCATACCAGGGAGTAGTGACTAGTGACTACGTGCAACCCGACCACATTAATTGGTTGATTTGAAATCTATAGAGCCGCTTTAATAGTTACTAGGGCAATAATTATGTACGGCATAGTCAGTACATCTAACTTGCTAAGGACGTTTCCGTTGGCGAAATGCTTTTCCCGTACACAGACTTGAAAATTTGCTTTCTTGCTTTTTTCTGGATTACATCTAAAATGCCAAATGAAATTCCGAATCCAAGATTAGACATCTAACGTGCTCTAATAATTTAGTTACATTGCAACTAATCTTCAGACAAAAAGAATTTCAGTTGCTTTGAACGTTTCCTCGATGCTAACAACTAGTTTATCTTCATCAAAATAAATCAAACAAACCAGGTAATCTGAGTCCCGATTTAGTTAGTGTGAGTACACAGTTTCTATGGCAACCAATGAGTAGACCATGCATGCTTAGCGTCGTAGCTGAAGCCGCAGATGCCAGTCATAATGTGACACATGATGTACTGGTTGCTTTGTTTCGACTGGTGACACATGCGCATTGTACATTGTACATCACAAAAGGTTGAGAATGAAAATGTTCTTGCTAAAGTAGTGCCGTCTACTGGTCCAACTGAATAACATGTAAATCTACAATAAAATTTAATATCATATTCACTCATGTTATTGGTGTTCCGTCGATCTGAATACTGATCATTTCTTGTTTTATGAAATCGGAATTAATTACAGGCAATACCAGCGGTGATGCTCTTAGTTGTGCGGAACAGCACGCCGGTTGGTTTTCTGTGATTAATTTAGTAGTACCTCGTTTAATTAATTATTATAATCTTAATGGTAAGATTATAATTAAAGATAGCAAAGAAAGCACCTCGTTATTACATGCGCCTTTTGGTTGGCTATTTGTGACAGCGTGCATAGTAATAATAATTGTGAAGCTAGTCTGGCGTCTCGTCAGTCATCAGTGAATAAGAATAATTGGCAATATTTTTGTGTATAGATTTTACACTTGTCACTGCATTGTGTTACTGTTTTAAATTTATGATAAGATCGCTCTGTTGTGAACAATCGTAGATTTAGAGAAAACTTTTTCTCTTAGTGAAAGTGACGTAGTGTTTTCTTACAAATTCTGATTCTGTGATATAGAAACAACAGGTGAATAACAGGTCTCGGAAAATTAGTTTTATAACTTTTGAGACTGCTGGAAAGATAGGAAGTTCAAGCACTCAAACATTTTCTTACTAATTTTTGTAATCGAAATTAATTACTTGTGATTTTCGTTAAAAGATTTTTGTTGTCTAAATAAGGAATACTTGGACAGAAAAAATGACAAAATGCCTAAAAAATAATGTATATAATTTTAGCTTTATGTGATACTGAATAACAAAGTCATCTGAAAACATAATTCAATCTTACTTGCACAGTGGACACACACAGCAATACTTAGTGCCAGATTTATGGATATTCTCCGAAAGGTTCGTTTTTTTACTGATGCAGGAAGAATTTTTTCTAGACAATACAACTTGAAGTTTCATAAAAAGCAAGATGTTTCATTATTCACACAGAATCATAGTGTTTATATTTAAACGCTTATTTTCTACATACGTGAAACGCCATGATTATGTTTTTATAATGACGCCACCAAAACATAATGGCCTGTATGTCAGCGCTATTAATCCTACGTAAAACGATGAATTTATGCCTGAGGTATCGAGCATTGTGGCAATATGATGTAGCCGTTTCCGTATAATGAGTCGGGACGGGTGGTGTTCCGTTATTCACCTGGGAGAAGATAACGCGAGGTTTGGACTACTTGCTTTGGTACTCATCATGTATATGTTGTGTGGCGCAGCTCTCTTCTCTGCTCTGGAGAGTAACTCAGAAAATGAACTAAGAAGAGAATGGACTCGAGTTTATCGAGACTTCATGGTGCAATATAATGGAACTGTTAATGAGACAGATGTTTGGGTTTTACTACATCATTACGGTAACGTCAGTGCCAAGGGTTTGTTGGATAAACGACCCAGGTGGGATTTCGCGGGGGCATTTTACTATGTACTAACTATCGTAACCACTATAGGTAAGATCATTAATAATATTAATTGTGTCTCCTAAGAATCAGGAATAACAAAAGCCAAGCAGTTTGCTGAGACGTGTCGTGTGCAGAATGCGTGTGCGGTATAAAAATCTCAATAATAAAGGTGTACTCACTGCCCACGCAGGCGATTGAGGGTTCAGTTTCACAGGCACATCAAAAAGTTTAAAGATCGCATCACTTTTTTTCTGCGAAGCACGTGGAATTATCAAATCGAAATCAAAGTAATAAATACCCGCCCATCGTCATCGATACTTGTTGGCTATTTCTCAAATTTGCAGATTAAAATGTAAAATTGCATTTATGCAAATCATTTGATCTATAACATTATGGGCCCTATGTAATAAATTCACATATGGCCCTGTAAAGTGGATGGGCTGCCCTGGCTTGTACTTGGCGTTGCCTGCAAAGTTGTGCAACTTCAGACGAGATAGTAAGTGGATAGGTGACCGCTAGAAAGACTGCTTCTGGGGCATCTACTTGTTATTTATCTCGCTGTTCCGACTAGTTTCTTGTCGAAAAAGCACATGCATCCAAGCGTATTTTTGTTAGTATGACTGGCTCGATCCTTGATCACGAGCTAGGTTCCGGCTGGTCTCTTTTCTTACGCGCAGGCCTCAAACCTTTTTTGCACCTCGTTTAGCTGTTCCCCCTTGATATCATGAGTTTCCTTCTTTACTACTTCCTTACTGATTTACAAAAGCTTATGAGTGCATACATGTATCATTTAATATTTATCTTTCTTCATACTGCTTTGTTGGGTTTCTGTGTGTCTTTTACATGAGATGTGATCTAGTTTTTAGATACATGCAGAGGTATACCCATTCTCCTCTTTTACGTTCACTTTGCATGCTTTCTGAACTTCCCTCTTCACGCACGCTTTTACATCCGTGTATGCCTTACATGTAACATCATGACTCTACCTCTTTACATCCTCTTTCGAAACATATCTAGGCTACTTCACGGTGTTTTCACTTGATTTACCCCATTCATCCAAATTCCGCTAGGCTTCTAAACTTCCCCCATTTTTACTTGAAGTCTCTTTCGGCATGCTTTCACCTGCTGTTAGACTCTCCCATCTTCAGATGTGAGCGCTTCCGCCTGGCTTCCCTGTGCTGAGTCTATCCCTCGCCGTTTCCGTCGATTACGACTGGGCAGTTGATTAGTCCACAGTGAAATAAAAGGAAATATTACTTCTGAAAAGACAGTTTGATTGTCGGACAATGCGGCGCTTGGCATGGTCTGATTGTCACAGCAATTAGATTGATTAATTGCCTTCGTGTTGTATGCTCATAAAAATAACAATTATTATAATTTAATAATTGGCCTATATTTGGGATATTAGCTAACGGACTGGCTATCGGACTTATTGGGCTGATTTAATAAAACAGGCACCACCAAATAATGTTTTAAAACTACTTAAATGCAGGGAATAAAACAATCTTCGATTTATCGTCGGTGATCGATAATTGAGAAAACCGAACAAAATGAAAAATGTTAGTGATTGTATACAGCAGTATTCCCAGCAATAACGAAGAGCTCGTTTTAAGAAAAAATATATTATTAAAGATACTCTCAGGATTTCTCGTCACGGGTCCTAAATAATTATTCGTCAGTTGTTTGTAGTACTTGCTTCTGCTGCTTCTTATAGGTTTAACCTGGACATACTTTGCCTATTTGTAGAACAACTGCTTATAAATCCATTTTTTTCTCTCGAGTTTTTATCTGTAGAATTCTGTACCAAAAAATTGTTTACATGTAACCTATAAACCCACTTAGTACAAGAAGAATGTTAACAAATAACTTCAATCACTGTGAAAAATGGGTTTTTGAATTTTTTTGGCTATTCATTTCAACAATTTTCTACTGTAGCTTCTTATCTTGAGTATAATTAGCCTTTGTTTGGAGCGATTTGTAATAAAAAAATCGGTATTCGCTGTTTATCATTAATTGTTGTGACGCATCTTATTAAAGCTAAATCAATTTCATTGGCGTGTCGGTCTACTCATGTAAAAGAGCTAATCGGGCTTAAAGATTACTGCTGTTAAATATCATTTATCTGAACATTTTCTTATGGATAATTGCGAAGTTCTAATAGGAGCAAGTCTACTAATCAACCAGTCACAATTGTAGATGCAACGTGACTTCCGTATCACGCAGTGGGCCCTCTGAGATTCATGTACCTCCTAATCTTCACAACAAACAAAGCTACTTGCTTGTTGCGCTGACAGAAAAGATTATGTCTTGCTGCTTCGCTTTGTCATCTTGTCTTGTTATGGCTTTGTGCGTATCTCCTTTATGAGGCGTGCAATATTTATTATGCTTTTCTTAAAAGACAGCAACATGAATGACAGCGTGTTGTTGGAACTTTTATCTCTTGTTTAACTTCATATGAAATTAAATGTATATTGATCCGATGAACCAAAGAAAACAAATGTACAACGCAGAAAAAGGCAGTAACAAGAAGAAAGACCTGAAACTATTTTCGTCCGTGAAAATGACAAAGATTTATAAAAAGACAAGATAGAAAATTTATGCTAAAACTAAACTTCGTATAATTTCCATCGCTGACCGGTTGAGCTTGTGAAAACTGGAAACTTCATGTTCAACGGTTAAAACGAAGTACAATTCTATATTCTATTTCAGCTATTTTAGCTCATTTCAACTCATTAAATTTAATCCTGTCCATTTTGATGTAAACCAATCTGAAACTCTGAACTAACTGCCGAAGCAAGAAAGTTTTGTAGGTTTTCATAGATTCATGTAGGAAAATATTCCACAGTTATTAAAAATGCTTTATTTGTTTTGAATCTTCATGGTTTTATCATTTTTTTTCTTCTCGATTCCTAAACGTTTCGCACTACATAGTTTGCGCGTTCGTCAATTTCTGTGCTTAACTAGGACAACGCAGACTTGCCATGCGAGACGTCGTCTCAAATCTCAGATTTAAAAGCCTCGTGTGCGTAGCACTGTATTGTACACTGCTTACCTACTACATCGCTTTGAAGTTACTGTTCCAGCTAATTACATTCTGAACCGGCAGTTATTTTTTGCAGTTCAGTTTTCATTTTTGTTGTTACTAAATTCTCACAAAAATGTTTTTCGGTCGTCACACTTTTGTGCTGGTTTCGTGATGGTGAAATTGCGAACAAAAATAATATATTTTTCAACAGTTAGCAATCGTGAAAATATTTTTTTATCGACGCTATTCTGGCCAGTTGCAGACTAATGGTGTTCCACTAGGCGTATTTGTTGCCATATATCACATTCACACTGTTATTAAAGCTAAGGCCCTGTTGGCTTTTTCAGTTAATGGTTTTTTTGTTAATGGCTTAAGAAAAGTGGTGGGTTTCAGTTAACCGACGTGCTGGCATAGTTGCCGGTACTTATTACAAAACCACAGATGCTGCGTTATAGTGAAATCTTTTTCACCTTCTTTTTGGTCAAGTAAAATGATCCACGTCTTTATTACTAACTATAGGCCAGAAAGAAAAACATGGAGGATACCGATACTCCTGATTTTCTCTTGGCCTATTGATTCTTCAGGCCGTTCATTTAGCCGAGTCCCTTTGAGTCCAAATTCTGTGAGTCTTGCTGAATGCATGGTCTTACACTGGTGGAATACAAAACACCAAGTCTTTGCTTTGAGTTTGAAGCGCTTTACAGCAAAACGTTAAGACAATGCAGCATTAATAAATAAGAGGGCAAAACACAAGCAATGAGATTGTATTTCTCTCAATTCCCTACAAGTAACCTCTAACTCAAGGTGACAACGTCAACGTAAGGATGTCAACTTTCACTAAATTCTGCTTCTTTATTTAGGAACATTTAGAACACTGTGATTGGTTACCGTTGTTATATCAGGATATCTTTTTAGAGGCGATTTTCTCTGTTAATGTGCAGTTCTGACGTAAATAAACGATGGTTTCTTAATCACTGCCATCCTGGCTACTAATTCTCAAAAAATAGACCAAATGTGTGAAATAAACTTTAATTATTCCAATCAACTTAATACAACACAACACAATACAATAAAGTCCAAACAAGTTACAGAAAGTAATATCCACAACACTTAAAAACAAGTTTAATAATGATATAACATAATAGTAATAACATTAACAACAACAACAGCAACAACAACAACAACAACAACAACAACAACAACAACAACAACAACAACAACAACAACAACAACAACAACAACAACAACAACAACAACAACAATAATAATAATAATAATAATAATAATAACAATAATAATAAAATCTAATTTAATTTAAGACAAGTTACATTGAGAACCTGTTTTATAAAAGCTGAAAATTATTTTAAGAAGACAGATGCGAGAGAAATGTGCAATTTCGATAAAACATGCCATTAACTTCAAGTAAGGAACGTAGGGCTATAAATTCTATATTAAATCAGGGAGTTGAAAGGAAGAAGGCGCTTTTGTCAAAAAGACAACTTGTATTCTAATTTTAGTCATATTGTCACGCAGAAATTAACCGAGACTACATTTGTACAGTTTCATATTGCTACTCAATCCTCTTGGATAATTTTTCATTAAAGGCTCTTCCGGCACTTGCTATGACGTCATTTGATGGAAATATGCCTAGCAACCTACGTATTTATCTGGTCCATCTATTTGCTTAACCACTTTATATATAGACCTTGAGCTCATGTTTAACTAATATAACAAGGTGAGCCGTTACGCTCACAGCGCTTTGTGAGCATTTCAGTGATGTAGTGCCGCAATAACTTTCGTTACTACAAAATACGATTGATTATTTGTAGATTTTCTGGATTAGCAAATACATTTATTAATCACTGAACTCAATTATTATTATGTGCAGCCGCATATTCACATTCTGCGCTGAAGACAGCAACAGACAATAATAATAACCAATTAACAATGATGCACATAGTAATAATGATGTAATATACTTACCTATCTAGTAGTGTAGATCGTCTTGGAAATTACATTGCCTGGTCAGTCCTGCTTTTAAATCGCCTAGGTTGTGTGCCATGTCTTTCAAAATCAGTCCAAGTTGCTTACGCCTATAGCTGTTAAGTAATTATAAGTAAAATTTTTCGCCTGAAAGCTTTCAATATTTCATTAAAAGCTTGTTTCCATACGAAGTTTTCTGGAAATTTGTCTCAATGTCATGTCCACTGAAAAAAGCTATTTTCCGACGATTGTTGAATATTTATGTTAACTTTGAGCATGTAGTTAGTGCTAGTGCTAGCAGCTTCCTTTTTTTACATACTGGCCAGTATCCAATGATGCGCGTGAAGTTTTATACTAGTAAGTTTGGTACAGCAGTACTTACAGGTGAGTTTGTTACTGGTAATTTTGGTACGAGGAAATTTTGGTATCGGGAAAATTTGGTACTAGAAATTTTTGGTACGCGGTAATATTTGTACTGGGAAAATTTGGTACAAAGTAAATATGGTCCTGGAAAATGTGGTACCAACGAAGTTTTGTCATATATTTTTGGTACAAGTAAATACGGTACAAGGTAAAAATGGTACGGAACAAGTTTGGTACTAGGAAAGTTTAGTACTCGGAACATTTGGTACTAGGAAAATTAAGTACAGAGAAAGTTTCGAACAGGGAAAGTTTGGTACTATGAAAATATAATTTATATAACCTACTCGAACAAGTTATACAGGCTCATTTTATTGCATTTGTTTCTATTTGTTTTTGTTCGCATCCTCTTTGTTTGTAAGTCTGTTGCTTGGTATTTGTCATTGTTGTTATTTGTTTATTTCTTGTTCGCTCTTTTGTTGTGATTATTACCACTACTACCACCACCACCATCATCATAACTATTATTGTCATTGTTACATTTGTCATTTTGTTGCTGTTGCTGTTGCTGTTGTTGTTGCTGCTGTTGTTATTGTTGTTGCTGCTGTTAATTGTGTTAGCAGTGAACATCATAATTATCATCACTATCACCACTGTTACTGTTGTTGTTGCTATTGTTGTGTCTATAAATAACGATGGAAGATTACAGTAATAGGTGATGACAATAAAACTGATGATGACAACGATTGCGATAGTGATGTTGTTAATAAAGATGACGATGATAACAGTGATGATTATGGCAAAGATGACACTGTTGATGACGTTGACAGTGACAATGATTATGACATTTGTCGCAAAAGCGAGAATGACAGTGATTACAACACGTGGCACTACAGTATGTGGCACATTTGCGGCACTTTTGATATTTCCAATGATTTAAATTCATTTACCATTTTATGCAAAATCTTTTACGGAACTTGACTAGTGGGAATAAATAATACTCACTTTTCAGATTTGGCAAAACTTTCTATTGCTTATAACTAGCCATGCCCCATAAAAGACTAGATGGTATAGTGCAGTGGTTCCCACACTGCGGATCACGACCCCCAAAAGGGTCATGAGCCTTTTTCAGGGGGTCATGGAGTTTGTGTCAAAAAAGCAAATACATACTTCTTATTTAAATACATAATTAAATCAATCCTTGTTAATAAACGTTAACACACATTCATAAACAATAATAAACATTTTTATTACTCTCTCTCTCTCTCTCTCTCTCTCTCTCTCTCTCTCTCTCTCTCTCTCTCTCTCTCTCTCTCTCTCTCTCTCTCTCTCTCTCTCTCTCTCTCTGCTGTGATTAATCTTTTAAATTTTAAAATAGTGTATCTGCGATATTACAAATTAATACGTTTTCAGAAGGCTTATGAAGGTGGAGGTCATGGCAGGTTTCGTACTACTGAAAGGGGTCACGTACCGGATAAGTTTGGGAAACTTTGGTATAGCGTAATGGAAAATATATGCAAAAAATTCTTAAATATACCTACATGGATGGGATAATCACGGATCAAATTTTAGCTGCCACGCACTATTAATTACAGTATAATGTTTTATGAACTTTTTAATAAACCAGACTTTCAGAGTACTACCAGATTTCCTCCCTACTGAATAAACTTCTTTATTTTTTAGTTGAAACAATTATTTTATACTGAGATGTAGAAATGTTTTCTTCTTTGTTTAGTACCACATTTTCCAGTACCAAATTTGCCTAGTTTCCTCGTACCAAAATTTCCTCGTACCAAAATCACCTGTACCAAACTTACTTGTGTCAAACTTACTTGCACCAAACTTTATATTCATATCCAACAGACTTGCAAGATGCCTAAATTTCTTTCGTCCATCCGGATACACTTCTTTTCGTTTCTGTTAATTAGGCCTACAAGGCTTCTCTTCGAGCATCTGGGCAATCATATCGACAATTTATGCTGGCCGATAGATATCCAAACATTATCATCCGAATATTGCATGGAAGAGTTGAATAAGTTCTCCGTTATACTATTATAACTTACACGATGCTGTAAAATTATAATTTTTCTAATTAAAACTATTTGTGTCGCCGAGCATTTCAAGTTCAACATTTTTATGCAAATATAGTTTAATTTATTCCCGCGATAGTAACTATATGAACGAGTTGCTATGGCAACGTTTTTTTCATTTCATCTTTTTGTCAGTACCACTTTCTGCTCTTTACAACGATTATAGACTTAACCGCATCATGTGGCCGATTTTACTAATCTGTCTAGTCTGTCTACTGAAAAATCAACAGTGATAGCAAAATGTCTGAAGTTGAAAAGGGCGATGCTGCCGCAAACCACAATCGTTTCATTTCTGTGAATAGGATGAGCTCTAGCAGCTGCTATTCAGAAATTGACAAAATTGAAAGAGAAACCCTGCTAAGAAGGAAAGGCTACCACCTGGATAAGAGGATTAAGAACAGCAGCGTGTGGATGGCAAGCCTTTCACAAAAGCAGCGTGAATATGTAGCTGTGAAGATTTACAAGAAGCAAAACGCCGGGTCCAGGCTTTTTGCTACACGAATTCCTCGCGAAATAGACGCACTGAAGCAACTGAAGCATCCCAACATAATCAAAGGTTTTGATGTAATAGATACAGATAAATACTTTTTTATTATTATAGAGTATTTTAAAAATGGTAGTCTTCTAGATATTATCAAAGAACGTAACTACATAGATGAAGTTCAAGCTGGAAAATGGTTTCATCAGATAGTGGATGGTGTTGCTTACATGCACAACAAAGGCATAGTACACAGAGACCTCAGATGCGGTAATATTTTACTGGATGACAAATATAACGTAAAAATCGCAAATTTTAAACGTTGCAAAATTAATCCACCCGGTGTAGAAGTGAAGCAGAAATTAAGCGAAGTGTCTTTAGTGGGTAGCTTTGCATATGCTCCTCCTGAAGTATTGTACAACACCGCACACGACCCTCAGAAAATGGATGTGTGGAGTATAGGAGTTATCCTACACTATATGGTGTTTGGAAGTTTACCTTTTGACGACACCAGTCATAAAAGCTTAGCTAAACAATTCAGACACCGGGTTAGTAATTAATATTTCAAAAATATTTTACTATATTATTTTATACTATATTATAATTATATTATTTTAATTTTTAAAAGCACTTCTAAAATTTACATTTGATAAAAAAGGATCAGCGAGATTAGAGCTAACATGCTAGTCTAACTACAAAATTTATAATGTCAATAAAACATTTACGTGCCTACACACAATTTTAGTATTACATGTTTTTAAGTCATCAGCGATTTTAAGAGTTCTGTGATACTAGATTTTATGTAGGCAAGTAAACGTTTTATTAACATTATAAAGTTTGTAGCGTGATTGTGAGATCAGTAGAGATCAATAACTTGGGATCACAACTAAGGTCCATAATCATTTCTAGATTCATAATCAACTGCAAAGATAATTTAATTGATTAGTGTCAGTCTGTCTCGGAACAACGAACAATTCCTAACAAAACTGGAAGGTTTAGTGATGATCAGCACGTTGGGCTAGTATTTGACTGGTCCAAGTTCAAAATCAAAGCCGAGTGCTTTCAATATTTCTTACTACTACCTAACTTTTGTATCAGAAATTTAAAGGTTGTAGGTTCGTTTCGTCATAGCCTTACCAAAGACGCAGTAGTGAGTTATTAGTGACGCCATATAACTCGTCACGTATAGACTGATCGATGACGTAAACACTTGATTACGTCATTATTAACGAGCATTACATTTCATAAGGTTTTAAATAACGTTGTAAATAAAAGAAAATATTGTTATCATTGTTGGTTCCTAGCTATTAGTGTATTTTCAAGTGATTTTATTGCGTCTAAAGCTTCTCAAACACCGATGATGCACAAAAAGGACAGGTTTTACATTTATGCGCCAAAACTTGAGAATTTCTTGAAAAGACCACCACGCCACTAGAATTATTTCATATTCAAACGCTTTATTTTAATTTTAAACGCAAATTATTGTCTGTTGATATACTTGTGCGTGCTATTGTACAACGACATTAAAAAAAAAAATCAATAAAAATTATGCGAAATTGAACAGAAACCTCATTTGTTAACCTCATATTGGCTCGGATCAAATGCGTTAAAATAATGAGTTTAATTTGGAGGATGGTGTCGTAGTAGGTCAATAAAAATCTATTACTGTGTGCATAAGTTAATTTAAAACTTTCGTTTAACTTTGGATTTAAGTTTTCTTTTCTTGATTTACAGTAATAGTAAAATCTCCTGACAGTGCTTGTTAACTTCAAAGATTTTAATAAATTATAGGTAACTTTACCATCAATACCAGAGGTGGCAGTTGACTGCAAATGTCTGCTTTTGGACATCTTCACAGATGCTAGCATGCGTCCTACTCTGATTACCATTCAACAGGACGCCTGGTTCAGACGTGTGCGCCCAGAAAATATTCAACTTACTTCCGCGGGTGTCAAGCCGTATCAAATAGCTTCACTTATGCAGCCCAATATAAAGAAGTGAAAATTCACTAGGCTGGCTATTCATAAATCAACAGTCGGTTTATCAATTGCTATAATGTAAAATATTTTTATCTAAAAAGCATTTTGTATTGATATTGTGCATATTATTGCTTTACCGTATATTTTTAATTTGCATTGTATATTAATCTAATTCAAATATGTCTAAAGTGTATTAAGGTGGTTTTCTATATAAAACATGTCCTTAACTCTCTCTGACTCCCTCTGTCTTAATCTTTCAGTTTTGGCGGTAATATCTCATCCAGTCAACGAACTTGAATTAAATTTGAATGACTAAAACACATTTGGTTAGGCCTACTTGGAAATTTCAAATTTTTGCCGTGTGATAACTGATTTCAAACGGATACGTATACGGATACGGAAGTTTATCGTACTTCTTGAGGATTGTTTTCCGTGTAGGCCTACTGAGGCATAGATTTTTGTTGTTTTTTTTTGGAACAGCCTTTAAGAAGGTTCGAGACGGAGCTTGAATTTTTCCTGCACTTCTAAAGTTGCTTATAGTTGCTTTAGCTAGTAAAGACATTATTCACATGTAGCTTCAGTTTTTGGGGTATTCGCGTTCTAAATTGTCCTGAGATCAAACAAACCTAAAAGACATTCAAGTAAGAAGTTTAGCGAGTATCGTGCCAAATGGACTCGTATTAGAGATGGTGGACTACCTGTATACAAAATATTTGTCATAGTACTGAAAGGTAGCGACTAGCATATTCATCAGATAGACACGTAACTAGCGTGATTAACGTAAGTTTAACGTAAATTTAATAAATCCGCGCGAACCACAGTACCATGCTGCAAGACATTGTGGTTTGCGTGATTTCGAAGACAATTCATAAGAAATATAGAAAAATTTTGTACGAGGACATGATGGACCACGGAGAGCGATATAGGCTAGGTTCCCCAGCACACAAATTTACCAAATACATTATATTATTAAACAAACGACATTCATCATTCATAAATCCTTTCTAATGATATGTTTGCTATTTTGAGCTAGTTAATTGCCAATCGTTTTGGCTACATTAATCTATTATTAACTGTATTATGAGTTTTTCTGCGACTGTCATAATTACAGTCATGATCTAATTAATAATATTGTTCCACACTAATTCGAATCCTAGATACCATAAGTTTCTCACGTGGAAATAAGCGGCGTTGTTGGCTTGTATGCCATACACAAGTTCGATGGTAAAGCTGAAGAAATCTGTGTATTAATACTGAGTAACAAATCTGTTTAATAATACTGACGTGGCTAAAGTCGACTCAATTTCGATTTAAAAAAAATCACCAGACCTAGGTAAAAGCAATAAAACTAATAATAACTTTTTCGTTTGTCTGAAATATAGATCGACGCATCTGAGCATTCACACACAATTTTTACCGAATGAGCAGAAGCACACTAATTCTAAAGATGCACCAGGTTACGTGACAAGTTAGCGCATTATCGGTTTTTGGAGGGTGGAGAGCCCAGTAGTTGTGCAATACGGTAGTAAATAGCATGTTAGATTGACAAACGATAGATAGTGACTTTGGCTGTGATGTCAGAAATGTTTTTACATTAAAGGTGACAAACAAAGAACAACAATAGTTGGACGTAACCAAGATTGAATGAAACGTTAAAGTCAGAAATTTTAATCAAGGAGTTAAGCGCTAATAGTGTTAACTCCGTGTTATAATGTTCTAAAAATATTGTGAAATTCTGTTGTCATACACACAATGGAAAACGTTTTGTCAAGAATTTATTGTGCTGGTGATTAAGTTAAAAATTACTGATGGCACGTTCAGACGTAGAGACTTCTCTCGCAACTTGTTGCGCAACTTCTCTCTGAGAGTAACTCAGTAACTTTGCAACGTGCGAACGGCTTGGCAACTTCTCTCACAAGTTGTTGCAACGTGTGAACGGCTTGGCAACTTCTCTCTTTTATATTTAACACTTTATTTATTACAAAACATACTTTATAAATTACAAAAATGAAGACATTTAAAATAACAAGACACAATTACGTAGAGACTTCTCTCGCAACTCGTTGCAACGTTTGAACGGCTTGGCAACTTCTCTCAGAGAGAGTTGGGAGAGAAGTCTCTACATCTGAACGCGCCATAAAGGTACCAGTTACCACAGTGGTCAATGAAAGTTCTTACTTTAATGACTCTCAAACCATCAATAGCGCAAATTCGCATGTATGTGCGCTACTAAACATAACTCAACAGCTGTAGGTCACATTAAAAAAGCAATGCACGTACAACACATTGAAACACACTTTCTAATTGATCAATTAAGTTAACCAATTGATTAATTAAGTTAAATTTTGTTTTTGATGATGTTGATGCTAGGATTTCTCACGAAAAACCTGTGGAAAGCATTGCATGCTTTTAACTCGTGAATACGATCAAAGTCGATCACATGGCACGTGCAACAATTGATTGTCGCCCCTATACTATCTATATGATGGCCCTATGATTCACTCTATGACTGATGGAATATTGCCATGACTTTTGTACTAATCTCTGAAGATTTCAACCTTTTAATTTTAACCCGAAATCAGTCGGATTTTTACCATATCTGATGATATCGGAAGATCGTCTAATCAAACTACTTTAGTTCGGCGTGTGGGCGATACCGCCGATTTCAAGTAAATGCTTTTTGTCAGTAATCGATTACAGATATCCCCCGTTGACACCTCAATGGAGACTGATTCGCTATGAGGGCGGTTACGCAAATCTGTGTCCCTGTGTGTGCTAAAACTCATACGAAATGCTGTATTTAGTGTGCTATACCAGCTTTGTGTTTGACAGCGTATACCGTCGCGATTCGCTCGTGTTGAAAATTATTTCACTTTGCATTTTTCGTGTTTTGAATTGTTGTGAACTCATAAGCACAAAAGTAATCATTTTAGTATTCGATTATTTAGCAAAGTATTCGACACCAGAGACTTGAGGGGCAAGTAATTGAAATAATCGATACTAGTAGTCGATTACGCCCACCACTATAGTTCGCCCTTTCATAGAAATATTCATACACAGCGCAGACCACGATAACTGTTACATATAAGTTGCAATGTGAACCGGTCTACGACCCTAGTTTGAGATTAAAATTCGCTAAACGGCATGCAACTTGTGATTTATAATAAAAATAATATTTACGCATTTCTCTTAATGTCAAGGTAGACAATTTCACTATTAGTTTGGGCTGTTAGCCGAAAAGAAATCGTTTGTTCCCCATTACATCAAAATTTGGCCCTAACAGCCCTGACTATATTATTTACAAAAAACACTCCAAGAATGGATCCCACAAGATTATGCAAATCGCAACGCAAAACACAAGATTTCCAAATTACAAATTTTCTAGCAGCGTTAGCGTCTACATGTTTGGAATAATAAGGCAGCTTCTGTAAAATTACTTAAAAATGTATTTCGTAAAAATTTGTGCTAAAATAAAGTACTATACACGGAAACGCATTATTTTCCGTCTTCGTTACCTTTGAAGTACAAGCTCGTCAAATGCAAATAATATCATCTACTAAATCCACAATTAGATTGTAGGCACAGGCATACCTACCTACACATAAATTTCGTCATGTAAAAAAGAAGCAAATGTCTACACTGTTATTTTAAAGTAAACCATAACTAGCATGCAAACGTCATGTGTTGTTGTGTCACAATAAATTTAATGTTGTCTGGAAGGTGCAGCTCACCCTCAAAACACTTTCATTTATTTTTTTTCACTGTCATGTCATAAACTCCATCCAAGTAAGGCATTGTGTATATTGTCATTGGCCACCTGCAGGTGCTGTACGATATACGTATTTTGTTTCGGCGGTGATCCATACGGTCTGATTCACAAGCCGTTCCATTAATTCTGATAATTCTAATAATTTGTATTATTTCTAATAATATCCAACCTATATCGATACAACGACTTTTCTGTTTACATTTTTTTTCTGCAATAGTACTTATACTCTGCTGAAGACGGATTTTGGGGTGAGGGCCAGGCTTGATGGTCTCTGCGTGAACTAACGGCAGAACATAGGCAATGTCAAGTCAATTCAGCAGGCGGATTACTGCTCGTTGTGAAAAAACTTCTGGCAGTTTCATCAGCTACCCCAGTTTATATTTACCTCGCTCAGGAGGATGTACATAATGTGACTATTGGTTTTCTTTTTAAAAGTCATCTTTGATTGATAACTAACTATATTCCGAATCTGTCAAGAGTAAAACCTGTTACTGAGTGCTAGATTTTTGTTGCCGATGGCCGAACAGTATAAAAATATGTGTACATGCTCTGTAACGTACATCATTATCTAAAAATAATGATACATGATTCAGTACAAGTTTAAAATTGGATGAATTTGCTTATTATAGCAAATGTCAGGCACCATTAATGTGCAAATTTGAACCACATGCAAAATGGAATCTTAAAATTAGAATTTCATTCTACTTTTAGGATTTGGAATGACGACGCCACAGACTGTCTGGGGTAAAGTTGCAACAATGATCTTTGGAATAGTGGGATGTGCAGGAGGCATTCTCTTTTTTAATCTTTTTCTTGAACGAATTATTAGTTTCCTAGCGTACGTGTTGCGGGCGTATCATCGCCGTAAGCTCAAACTGATCTCTGACGCCACATCCGGTGACCATAGACGTGACTCGGATGTGTCCAGAGATGATCCATTATCTGATTACAAACCCTCAGTGTATTGGGTGATGCTATACTTATTCCTTGGTGCCACTGCTATTGCTATAATTGCATCTTCAGCATTTACAACCACAGAGACATGGTCTTATCTGGAATCTTTCTATTTCTGCATGGTGACGTTTACTACGATAGGCTTCGGTGACTTCGTCTCCAATCAAAGGCCGGAGTACAAGAATCAGATTTTGTACGGAATCGGTAACTTCTTTTTTATTGTGCTGGGTTGTTCCTGTGTTTACAGTTTGTTAAATGTGATATCAATAGTGATAAAACAATTTTTAAATTTCCTGATTTACAAGTTGAACTGCTCGTGTAAAAAGGAGAAGCCCCCAACTCCAACCTCGAGGCCTCGGCGTAATGCAATAGCGCCATCATTTTCGAAGAAGCACAACGGAAGGCAACACAATCACGCTAACAACTCTAAAGTATCTGTAGCTGTAGTAGACGTGAATTCTTCAGAATCAAAAGACGACGGTGAAGATGATGGCAGTGATGGCGACAGTCGCAGAAATTCCGGAGAGATGATATCTATGCATGACATGTTAGTCATGAATAAAGTCTCATTGGCTGTTATGCAGAAGCAGTTATACGAAACTGCCAATAGGAACTACATAGACCCCGAGCATCACCCGACCGGAGGTCTCTCCGGTGGTATAGGACCTTTAGCGATATTAAATGAGAAGTTAGGAGACGACATGTAAGAGCTGGCATTTTGTTAGAACAGCATTTCCTTTGAACGTTAGAATGAAGTTTTTGGTAATCTTTCTTTTACGCGTTTAATTGTAAAATATAAGGTGAATCACAAGCCTAGGCCCACAGCAAATGGCAGCTCATTACTTTTTTGCATTCTATAATCTGGGTAACAATATCCACGTGAAATCATTTTTACATAACTTTTGCGTGTGTAATGTCATCTTATTGTCTGCTGTTCAAATATTGCCTCATATTGCTGTCACTGTGAATTACATATGTAGTTATTACACCGTCCTAAAAAAACCCCAACATCTTGTTGACTAGCAAAACAGAAAAAAATTCCCCATTCCAATCGCTGACATTGGGTGAAGTCATCTCTACAAATGAAAAAAATATTAGCGTCACCTAATAGGTGAAACCTGAAGGTTAACAGCATTAACATCCCTTAATATTGGAGTACCTTTCTGACAGATTTCTAGCTTCAAGAAGCAGTTATTGTAGTATCTTCTCTCAATCTTTTGCCAAACACCTTGCTCGTTTTCTATTAATCTGCTGATTAAACTCCCCCCCCCCCGTGACAACGAGCTTTTAACCGAAGGCACATTTTATGTGTCATTTCTGCATTCTCTATTTTTCAAAACCGAGAAGCCTGTGGAGCTACCACTACCATGCTAAAAACTCTTACACTGTTTTCTCCGGTTTCAAATGTAGCAAATAAGCCTGCCATTTACTGTAGGCCTAGGCCTGTGATTCAGTTTATATTTTATAATTAAACCCGTAAAGGAAGATTACCTAAAACTTAATTCTAATGCTTTGCGGAACAGTAGTATTACAGAATCTGGTTTTTGTTATAGATATAGTATCTCCAATTATGTCTAGGTATAAACGTAATGGTAAACGATGACAGTCATGTGGAAAGAAATGTTCACTGCATTACGCCCGGAAGGCTAGAATTCATATTGTAGACCTGCTCTTGTTGTTGTCATTACTGGCAGCTCATGTGCAAGCAATGAAAGCCTGTCTCTGGTTAATCATCATCACTGTATTGTCACTGGCTGTTAACTTGCGCATTTTCATAAATTGTTTATTCTGTAAATATGTGATTAACTGTTTTATTATCATTAATAGTTAATCTTAAGAAAATTTTGTATTTCCTCCAAAACAAAATCTAAAGTACGTATTAAATTATCAGCTGGCAGTCGTTATGAGCATCAAAAGAAGCCTCCCTGCAATAATACTCTACGTCTGTTATTCCGCATAGAGAGTTGAGAACATTGATCACAGATTGGCTTTAATGTAACAAGTTTCTCTGATTAGAAGCGACACGCTGCACCTCAAACTGTAAATGGACTATAGCAGTAAGCCAGTAACACTTCGTCAATATTGACAGCATCCTATCATCCTACCTTGCGTGACGTCGTTTTAAGTGCTGCTGCCTGGTACAAGTATCTATACATAGCCGTCTCCCATCATTGGATTAACAACACACAACATGGAGCTGCGACCGTTGGCGCGTTGATCAGTTTTACACTTCATAAATCATGTATCATTCAATAACAGTGCGTCTAGAGGCTTACCTGAAGAAATTGTTCTGGGTGCGTTTCACCGCTAAGGTGACGTTGTGCTAACAGAACTTACAAACCTCGTTTCAAAAAACAAACGAATAGCCCTTGACTATAGTTTTAACATTACCTAATATAAAAACCAGTTTTAAAGTACGTTTGTAAAAATTGACAAGTAATATCAGCCTTATTTACCGGCAAGAAACTGACAATAAGGATTTTGTTTAATGTAGGCCTAAGCAAAAAACATTAGTATCGATGGGTGGTGATAAAGTATAATTAGTCAAGCAAAATTTATGGAGTTTTTTCGTATAACAAATAATGAGGCAGTTTGAACAAAAACGTCCTTACGATCTGTTCACAGCCTTGAGGTCTCTGTAGGTCTAATTTTCGACTGCATTGCAAGCCTCATCTTCACAAAAGTTCAGTCTGCATGTATAGGCGACAAAATCCTAAATTACCGAGCTGTTCCTTGCAACACGCAGTAAATAGAATAAACATGACATTTTACGGAGTTGCGTCAACTCGAACACGTTTACAGATTTAGCTTCTTGTTATCGGGCTTGTTCAGTCAAATACAAACAGTTCTAAAATTGGAGACTGACTGACAAGTGTTTACTAAATTATGTAACTTCACCATTATTTAGCCGCGTCTTTGATCACTTTGAAGAAAGGTAGACGGACTGATAGACGGATATATAGACTGATACTGAATGAATTTATTTAGGCCTACTCATTTATTTACAATTACATTACGATATTAAGACAATAAAGCCACAGTACTTTCACAAAATTCAATACAATAATTACTGATTACGTTTACTATAAAACGAAAAGGAGGAAGGAGGGTGAGTAACGGGCAGTGAAAAACGATCTTCGCGGTATGACAAGATTATAGTACTAAGTACTAATAGCGGCTACAAGCTTGTTTGTTTCTCTATCAGTCAACGCTACGGTTAAACGAAATTCGAGATGATGAGGTGAAGTCCTGTAGAATTAATCGGTCATGTAATACAGCTATAGTGCACATAACAAACGGTCAAAAGAATACGCACCAAATCCAAAACGCCTGTATTTAGAAGACTATATCCTTGTAGTATAGATTAACTATGCATATATTGATTAATGACAACACACGTAGTTCCATAAAGCGATGCTATTGGAAAATTTCGTTCACTTCCTATCTTTTTTTGAAAACTATTTGGCGTTTCGCCTTCCAGTACCACGAGAATCTAATCAGTTTCTCATCCATACGTATTTTTTCGCGACTGGAGACCCAGAAAATTACATCCACCCCTACCCACGAAAAGCCCTGCACCTCACGCATTTCTTGTTAATTTAAAACAGGGCGATTGACATAAATAACTTCGAAATCATCATCTAAAACTAAAGAATAAACTCTCAAAACTTTATCAAGCAGGTAAATTATTGTTCGATACATTAAGTTAGAATTTTACACAAAGTCATCGCAGCGAAATGCAATTATTTTATTAAGCTTCTTATATTAACACGAAGTGAAGCCAGATTCGCAAAGTGCTTTACGGAGTCTCTCAGGTAAATTTGATAACCTGCTTAGTGTCTAACTGTTCTAGTGACAAGCACTCAACGTGCAAAACGGGAAAAGCAAAAAAAAAGAAGGGGGAAATTCTGGGGAAATGTCAGAGCATGGGCTACTGATAATTATTGACTGTTATGTCTTTGCCAAATTTTTAAGAATAACAACAGATTTGAATGACTGAATTTATTTATTTCACAGTGAATAATACATATATATTATGATGACACATTACAAGTGATACGAGTCACTTTGAGGAGAAGGAAGGAGCATTATGCTACCGATTTTTCTCTAAATATTACATCGGTTGAATTGTACAAGTATATAGTACAGCACTTACATTATTATTTTGTGGTTTTGTTATAACTAACTTTTGCCGTAATTTTATATTTGCCTAAAACCAATTAAAACGTCGTTGAGTGTATATGTCCCATAATTATTACACAGTCATACATTTCGTGCATAAAGACTTTAATCGTAAAGCTCCCATCTAATTACTTGCCGCACACTAGTAATTACTATTATAATAATTATAGAGTCGTCACGCTACGCAATTGATCCTAGGTTGATAATAATTTTTACTGAATGTCTTTATCGCTATTTTCAAATCGTTACTAAAGCTATTTCTGAGTCAAACTTGTCACTGTTTGACTCACCACCCTCTTTCTGCCACTATATTATTACTACGGCAACTTGACCTTTAAATTATCGCATGCTGTTTGTTGACAGTTTCCATATTAACTGTTTGCTTAAGCACACATTGCGTATATTGTTATTATATACGTTGGTTATATAAACGAGACCTGGGCGGTTACAGTTCTCGCAATTATCAGCTACGCACCAATGAATTGCAGCAATTCACATTGGGCATGACCATACAAAGCATCATGTAGGCCTATTTTGTTTTGCTTGCAGTGTCCTGACTACCACCTGACTGTGTGGTCAGGTATTCTTTCAAGCCAAAAAAGTGCTAGTGAATTTGGGTAGTCGTCAGCAGTTGCAACCCTGGCATTTCGTTAAGGTTCATTAACGAAGGGATTGCTAATTTTTTATGAACTAAGGACATCCTAGCTAGTCATCCTACCAAATTTCAACTCAAGTGGATAAAGTGAATCAATTTCTTTAACTTATTATTTATTAAATTTATTTATTTATGAAATATATCCACAACGATCATTACAGCATAGCACATCAAAGAATTTAATAACATTTTTATTATTATGTTTACAAGATGCCTAGCTGCAAATGACACGTGGGGTACTCAAGAAGTAATTACTTGTTCAGAGTACCCCAAATGAATGTGGATTGAGTGTAGTAGAAAATAGCAGCAAAGGAGTAGAAAAGAAGTTAATAGAGAATAGAAAGAAAGAGAAAGATGTGATGGTATCTGTAAGAAGTAACGCGAACTATAGAAATGTAAAAATCTACATAGCCACCAACGCGATAGATTCCGACAGGGACAGTTACGTAATTAGCCAAATTGATTCATTATGTTGTTTATTATGTTATATTTATTATTATGTTATATTAAGTAGGGCTAGCTGTGTAGAACTACCCTTTCTAAAGCCATACTGATGATTATAAAGTACATTATGGTACTTCATAGTCTATATGGTACCATACCATATTTTATTGTACATCAAGTAGTCTAATAATCTTTTATGGACTATTTTTTCTAATATTTTAGAGAAAAAAGGTAATAATTATATAGGTCTATAGTTATTAATATCTAAGGAGTCTTTAGCCTTAAACCAAGGAATAATTGCTGATTTTTTGAGTTTGATAAGGTAATTTTCCTGTTGTTAATGAGCAATTAGTTATATGCGTTAAAGGAGCAGCTAAGTTATCAATTAAATCAATCATGACTTTGGGGAGAAAATGATCAAAGCCTGCCCCTTTATTACGGTTGAAAGATTTACAAGTAGATTTTAATTTATTTATTGTAACAGGACTGAAGAAAAGAGTCGATTGATAATCATCCTTAAGATAAACTTTAGGGTTAACATCAGTATTTGGAATTTCTGCAGCCAATTTTTGATCCATCTGCGAGAAATGCACGTTAAAAGCACAAGCGACAGATTTATTGTCAGTTATTAACTTGTTGTTAATTTTAAGAGCATAGGAACCAGAATTTCTATTTGACTGTATAATTTCTTTCATAATAATCCACGTTTTCTTCAAGTTAGTTTTAACACGTTCTAGTTTGTTTTGATAATAATTAGATTTAGATAATTTTATTATGTTGTTTAACCTATTACGATACCGGCTGTATTCATGAATAGTGAGATCATAATTAATATTATTATTGAGAAGTTGATTATGCAACTTATTTTTACATTTAATGCTATTTAAAATGGCAGGTGTTATCCATGGCTTTTTAATGCCACCAGAATTTATATTAGTATTGTTAAATGTAGTTATATTGTTATTGTGCATCAGATGAAATTTATCTAAAAATAAATTATACGCTTCTTGTGGTTCAGATGTAGTATATACATCATTCCAATCAATATTATCCAAGTCAGAAGCTAATTTGCGTTTAATACGGTCATTATAGGGAGTTCTGCTATATTTGAAGAAATGAAACGTAGTTACATTTAAATCGATTATCAAGAAAATTGGCAAGTGATCGCTAATGTCAAAAAGCAAATTACCAGATTTGAATTTATATTCAATTACGCTGATAAAAATATTGTCTATCAATGTTGAACTATTGGGCGTTATACGTGTAGGTAAGGTAATTACAGGAAAAATACTATTAGAGATCATAGAGTGTAGCTTCATGGGTATAGCTTAATATTGAAGTCACTAAGAATGAAAATTTGTTTCTTATGACGGGTTACAGTAGACAATAAATTAGATAACTGCTCAGTGAAACGTTGGGTATCTTCACCAGGTAGTCTGTAAACAGAACCCACTATTATATTTGTAGCTTTGCTAACATGTACTTGAATGACAATTGTTTCTAAGATCTCATTAGTGATGCTGAGATCATTTCTTATCGAATACTTAATATCATTACTGATGTATAAACCTACACCACATTCTTTTTTATATTCTCAACTATTACTAACAAACTGTAACCTGGCAAGTTGGAATAATAAGGGGAATTAGAATGAAGCCATGTCTCAGATAAAGCTACGACTAAGAAGTTAACTTCCAACAAATGTAGGAGTGCCGTAAAATAATCATAGTTTGCTGCCAAACTACGTATATTTAAATGAATCATAGAGAAGCTATTATTATAACGTATATTTGAATACACAGATGAGAATTGTTCAATGTCGAAATATTTGCTTTTTGGTAACTGGTTTGAATTATTAAAGAATTGCAAGTCAGGATCAATTTCATCTAAGCTATTAAAATTATCCCCAAACTAATGTTCAAAAATATCCAGATCATATTTAGAATCTTCCAGGATAGAATAATTTATTGAAGGTCTGACTGCAAATTCAAATTCATTATCGTCTATAATATTATTACAAGCAAATAAGTGTTGCAAGCAGACGTGGCAAAACCAAACATCACCTGCAGCTGGTAGCTTACCTTTTAACGAAAAATAAGTACATTTTAGATGAATAATTCCCAGCAGCAGTCGCAGTTCAACGCCCGCTTGTTACGTCGAATGCATTTATCACATATTGGACAAAAACTGTTTACAGGTTCCATCAAAAGTGCAGAGAAAATCAGAGTTAAAGAGATAAGAGAAAATAAAAAAATAAAAAATAGGATAAAATATCGCTAAAGGTATAAAATGTTTAAAAATATGCTAGCAAGTAAAGCCAGCCAACCACGTTTGCAGCGAGTCAAGATGAGTACATAATTACAACAAACGTTTAATGTGAATATGAGCGAAGTTATGTAATATACTAAGTTACCAACCAAGCCATATTAATCATATATTGGGCCATAATCACAGGACAATAATAATAGGAGCAGTTTTTAATATTTATTTTACGAATTAAGACGGTAAGTATTAAAACATTGTTATAACGTAATCATCAATTATATATACTATGGGTATATTAAGATTACCAATTATAGTTACCATGTAGCAATAGGTCAATGAAGCCAAATTACTGAGTCAGGCGAGTAATACATATTGCTATACTAAACTGTGTGAATCAAGGCCGAGGTGAAAGTGGCTGCAAATGATGACCTTGGAAAGGCCTGTATGAATTTTGACCTAGTACAGTTTGAACTAGTCAATAACAATATCAAAGTAGATAATATTCCTGATCAACTTCATTGCTGTTGATAACTAAAATTTTAACTGGATGATCACATGAACTTTAAAAGGGGGATGGGACGGGGTTGAGACATTAGCTATATCATCAAAGATACGCGGACAAAATTTATGATAAAGTTGTGGAGGGGCAAGGCGTCTGATTAGGCAAATAAACACAAACATCTAAATTACATGGTCAATTGTTGTTAATGCTTAACAAACTGTGAGTGGGAATGTCATGAGCAGCAGCACTTTCAAACAGAATATAGGATTAACACATACAGAACTACATTCTTTTTACACATAATTATGAAACAGACTGCGTTAAGCAACTTTGCAGGTTTTTAAGTACAGATGAATATTAGTAAAAGCCAAGGGCAGGTTGTCGAATCTTAATGTAATCTACCGGTTTCTTAATGGGTGGAAAGTCGTTTTGCGCATAGGCATGCCGGTTTTCGTCACAGATAATTACCTGGCAATTTAAGCATAGTTTCTGTTGGGAGGGAATACACCTACAGTTAAATCGCACTTACAAATTTGATGTAGGGCATTGTATATCCTCAAACATGGGAATTTATATTCGGAATAATCCCTCGTGTGCATTGTTAGCGTGTAATTGTTGACAACAATCATAGAGATAAACACACTCATGTACACACACACGCACGAACATTAACGCATACACATCGATTAATGTAATCAGTGAGCCTTTATAGTAATAAAGTTAATATTTAAAGTAAATCTTCTTCTGACTTGATTTCAAACGGCTGCATATCCTCACTAGCTCGTATGTATCTCCTTCCTTGGTTTGTCCAGACGTATTTATACCCTTTTTCTTTTCTGAACGTTAAACATTTATTTAGCAGACCCTTTCTAGACTTGGTGAGACATTCATTAATATGGATTCTTCCGTTAGAGGTGAAACCAATCTGACTAAGTTTTGGACGGTCTTTTCGTCTTCTGTAAATAGCGTCTCGAACAGATCTCCTGGTAAACTTTACTGTAATGGGTTCTATACCATTCTCTGATGGGATACGATGTGACACACTGATGTCCGTATCGCTTAGTGGCCATCCCATTTCACTAGCTATGCACTTAATTAAATTGTCAGTGTTCTCCCCGCTCTGTTTTGGGATTCCGTAAATTAATAGACTGTATCTACGAATATACTGTTGGAGATTCTCAATTTCTGCAGCTTGGCTTGCTACTTTAGACTCAGTGGTTGTCACTAAGGCTTTAAGATCCCTGTTCTCTTGTTCAGTATTTTCTAATCTGGCTAAGGCGTTGTCATACTTCATACAAAGATTAACTCTTTTGGAGTCAATTTAAAAAATTAATTAATTAAACAGCTCTGATTAATCGGATATATTAATTTCGGTGGTATAACCGACGAGACTACAGCGCCGACGACGGCACCATTTTCGACGATCTATACATCAAATGAAAGGTCTCAACTCAAGGGTTCGCACCTGGCGGTTTATTTTTCGAATCGGGCCCACCGGGAGGAACGGGGGCCGAAAAACCTCCAAAAATGGCAATTTTTTGCCCATTTTTTGCAAAACTTATACCGCTTATTTCTGGAGATCCGGAATGGGCCGCGGGTGGTACTGGAAATAATTGAATATTCAATGGCGGGTGTAACAGTCATATTTAGATTTCGCGAGAGGGCCACTAATGTACGCTACGGGTCATTTTCCCGAACCCAACTCCCAATTTTTTCGAAATTTTGCCAAACGGCCTGTAGAAAAAACGTTTAGGGGCGCTTAGTGTAACTCTTGGAAGGAGATATATGGCTCTTTAGAAAGCGAAACAACAGGGCGACACGATGATGTAGGCTATATTTTAGGACAGTTCCACCAAGAGGAGTGACGACGAGTTAATTAGACGTTCCATTTTTGGCAGTTTTCGCTTGGAAAACTGCTGACGCAAAGCCATTATTCTGACGTCATCCATTATACTCTGCTTATAACCTTATAACTTTAATTCAGTTAAAGCTGCTACTGGCTTTGCGTTATAAATGAGGACAATGTAGGATGTTCGCGTACTATTGATTATAAGTGTATTTATACGCAAAAATGTTTGAGGGGCCTTTGCTAGTTAATTAATTAACAAAGGGACTGCAACAATTTTTTTGTTTTGAACCAAAGATATCCGAATTAATCATCCTACCAAATTCAACTCAGGTGGATCATGAGAACATACAATTTGAGTTCAATGTCTAAATTAATTAATTAACGAGTTGCGGCAAGTTTTTTTGTTTTGAAACCAAGAACATCCTAACTAATCACCATTCCTAATATAAACTCAATTGGATAGACACTTTTGGTATTGAATCAATTTAAAATTAATTTAAAAAATTGACTAGTTGACAAAAATTTCTTGTTCTCAACCAAGGACATCTTAACTAATCATTATAACCAAATTTCAACTCAGTCGAATGTTAAATTCTTATGGAACTGAATAAAATCAATACTAAGTTGGAAAAAAGCGCCACGGACAGCCAGAATGAATGTATGAATCACCGGATTTTTTTCTAAAAACACAAGCTAGTGGTCGTGAATAATCGACGATATGCATTGTGATAAATTTTCTATCCTTTTTTAAAAAAATCTTATTTTAGTTTAAAAGTGTGTTTTATGTAAAAAAATTAATGCTTGTTAAATGCACGTATTGACAATCCGCTGATATTAACACTTAAAGATGATGTTCGCAACTCATGTTGTTCTGTTGCAGAAAAAACACAAGCTTGTACAAGAACTGGCAAATGTATATAGAGCAGTACACGAAACAGTGTTCTAGTAAAGTTTGCAAAAAAGAACAGGCAGAAACACCGATTTTCGGAGGTTTTTCACCCGTCCTTCCTCTCGAATGTCCTAGATCGAAAATGAAAAATGAACTTCCTATGAACCTTGGGAGACAGCACGATTTTTCGTTTGACGATGATGTGTCATTGTCAGAAAAGGTTCAGTAGCTACGGAGAAAATCGCATCTCACGTAAATTAATACAAACACAAATAAATATATCTGGAGAACTAATATACTGCTAGACAATTTCGAGTTGAAAAGATGTGCAGTTGGGTCTGAGAGAGTGCTATAATCATTTTCCCTACTAAGCTAAGCTTATGGGTGCATTTTCAGACACAATTTTAGCATTTTTTGTACATAAAAACCATATAGGTGCATGTAGCACCAATTTTTGAATTAACATGGGAAAAAAGTCTTAAAGAATTGAAATTAACATATATTAACTTTTGATAATTGAGCATGTTTTCAGCGCTATTGAACACATAAATACAAATAATATAGATAGAAAAGAAATCATGGGTAGTAGAGATGCCAAGTCGTTCAAATTGCTCATTCAAATATCCATGGAAAATAATTACCTAAATACAAACTCAAACAATTTATTGATGTGTGTAATCAAATCAAAGACAATAATCCAGAACAGGCTGTTGTGATTCCAAAACTTTATGCATAACACCAAGATTTATGCAAATATAAAAGCCAAAAGACATAAATCAAAGGTAAGAGCCACAAAGTGCTGTGTTCTAGGTACTTCCAGCTGAATCTGATGTGGTATGGTAGAATGTGTTTTCTTCTCTGTATGTGTATTAAAAAATTAATTTGAATGAATGTAGTAATTAACACACACTAATATAATTAAGTAATTTACTAACCTCTTTGAGAAATAATTTTGAAAGCAATTTCCGAAGACATATATTTCAAACTAAAAATTTTAAACACTGCAGATATTTCACAAATTTGTTGCTATAGTTAGCACACTTATTACATATTGGCTTTCAGCAGTTTTTGCACCATTTTTATCATTTTGCTGTACATTGTAGAAGCTCTAGAAAGAAGAATACAAATGCATGAAATATTATGGCACACAGCGATAACCTGATTGTATAATCATACTGTATCACCAATCAGTTTTTTACAAGCGCTTAAATTATTAGCTCAGTCTGCACACAACCCAGTGACAAGAGAGCTAGAAACACATGTTTACCATCTTACAGTTTGTTATCAAACAAGTCTCATAGCTGCCCTTCCATATGAGGTGAATCCAGGATTACTTATTTCTTAAGGTGCATTTCCAGTCTTGAAGGACACTTGCATGCAGGTTCCGAGCCTGACCTTACGCTTTTTGGTTTCAAACCTAATTCAACGTTCTCGCACTCCTTCACACTTGCTCTTGCTAGCTTAGATTCCAGTTTGGACTTCTGAAACTGCATGTAAAAGGAATTCAGAATTTTCAGTATTAGAATAATTTTTTGTCTCTTTGCAGATCACAAGCAGAAACAACAGCAATGTTCAAATATAATTTACAAGATAGAATGACTGAAAGATCATACGGTCCACACTGTTGCCATCCGATGTTAAGATTGATAAATATAAGATGCTATTGCACCTATTAAAAATAATAATTCCAAATAAAAAATCATAATAGTTAAACACTCAAGAATATTTAGTAAACAAAAATAACTAAAATAAATTTTAAGCAAACAAAATTATAACAAATTAAAATAACATCAACATAAAAAAGCAAAGCAGCATTGTTTCTAGCGGTGACGCGAAGGATTACCCCAACCTCAACAAGTATTTTTTCAAAGTTTTCTTGGAATAAGCAAAGAATGGAGACAAGCTGATGACAGACTTAGTTAATGCATGAAGTGCTGTGTCATGTGAGCATTTAATGTTGAGATTATACTCATCTTAGTCAGGAAATAATATATCATACGATAAATTATTCTGAATGATAAAATGAAAGAAAGAGATGTGGAGGTACTGTAACTTATTTGATATTGATGGTGTCAAGCTCTTTGAAGGTTGTTTCATGATAATTTTATCCATAGGATCCATTTCTGTCAGATGCATTCTTAGTTTTGCATAATTAGATAATTTGCACATTTGAATGTATTAACACTTCCATTATACTAACAGAACAAAATTGCATCTTGAGTGTGGAGGCTTATTTTGCTATAAGTTTGGTATAACTTCTTTAATTATATCTCACAATATCCTACATTCGGATGTTATCTGATTTTTATAAGCCATATTGACATAATTTTTGCAAATAAGCACAAAAACTGACTCAAACTTACCATTTTCATATTACTTCATTGTATCGTCCGTTTATCATCATAAAAGAGTGTTGAAGGTGAATGCTTTAACCATTTTTATGAGAGATACGATTCTGCCACACAATATTCTTATTTTGCATATTAAATTTTAATAATTAATATTTTTAAAACTGTTTATAATGTGGCAATGCTTTTTGCCTGTTTACAACTTTTTAAAAATGTTTTAAAATTTTCCCTTTTCCAGACAGGCTGAAGAACAAGAAGTAAATATTTCCAGACTGATTATAGATTTCAAGCAAAATCATGTCAGTCATTTAAAATTAATTAATTAAACAGCTCTAATTAATAAGCTAATAATGACAATTCTTTTACATTGAACCAAGTACATCCTATTTAATCATCACACCAATCTTTAAGTAATTTTGGAAGTCGAGTTGAAAAAAGGGCGACGGGCGGAGTGCATAACCGGATATAAAGAGCAGGTGTTATTTTCAGTCAGAAAATTTTAGATCTGCAAATCCACAAGATTTTTATAAAGAAAATGATAGCAGAAATTACTGCCAGAAAATGGTTAATAGTTCAAGACAGTCTGTTAATAATTTAATAGCTGAGCTTCAAGGTTTGCAAGTATAAATGCGGGTTATTACGTGCCCAAACTGGCTTTAATGAAGCTTTGCCAAAATTTTTGGCCAATGCAGACTGCTCCTCGTGTTCTTTCATTTGAATCTTATTGAATTTAGCATTTGCAAATGTGATTTAATTTCTGATTTTCAAGGAAATTTGCTATTTATTTCTCACAAAAAACTACTTGAAGAGTCAAACAAAATTAAAGAAACAGTCCTTTTGTTAATTCATTTCTGAAAGGAATAAATCTGTTCTAGCTTTATTTCTAGTTTCACCTTATAGGTCAATCTAGCTTTAAATCACTTAATTTTAGCTTTCACTTACTGTGCACAGTATGCAGTAAACTTATCTTTCATTTAGTTATTAACAAGGGAAGATAAAATTTAAATCAATTACGTTTGACACTCCAAAACACCAAATATGCTACAGTACCTCTCAGTCTATAGACACGGAATTAGGTAACTTATAGAAAAATGCACATTTTTAAAATGATAAAATGCTTTAAATACTTTTGTGCACTCAGTACAGTATTTTTAGCCTACAATTTGTATTAAAAAAGTGTATTAAGAAGAGCAACAGCTTTCATGTCCATGAACCTTTGCTTCGAAAGTAATACAGATGCATAATACACAATTATGATTATCGCTGTGAAGTTTAACCACGTTCAAGCTACCTCAATATCACAGTGCTTATTTTCTGAGGTTATTTCCAGTGTTAATGTGCAAATGACAAAGAAATTCCATGTCATAAATGTGTAAGCTGCACAGTCTGGAAATTGCCTACAAAAATACAGTAACTGGCATTCAAACAACACCTGAAGTGTGGAAATTTTATAGTACAGATCGTTCTGTTCATTACATTTGAAGTGACTGAAGGCAGCTTAACTATTGTTAGAATCAACAATAGTCAACCATTGTTACTGCGATAAAACATAAGAAAACGATTTGGGCAAGCTTATAAATATTTTTGTCTGGTTTTCTAGTTTTTTTGTGCAAGAATAGAAAAGCAGTATCGGGAGATTTTATAAAAGAGAGCTACCTGACTAAGGCTAATAGTGGAACAAGTTTGTCGTCTGTGCCGTACTGCATGCCGCAAGCACCTTTGGAACGTTCCTTGCATTCCTTCGTGCATGCTATCAAACTCCATTGGTGGTATTATTAGCATTTTTGGAGGCGTACGCATATAGCTCTTCTTCTACACCAAAAAACAGCTCTTATTAGAGAAGTGCATATTTAACACATGTTTTACGCAACTATGATAATATGTAATACAACTGGATAAAACAGGCAAAGAAAACATGTCATTTAATAACAAGGGCCATATGTACCAAATGCATGCAAATTCCGGTTCTTCTTATAAATGATACAGAGAACTAGCAGTGAGTTCTTTTGAAAAACACAATGAATTTGTAATTTTAAAAGCAAGCGAAAACTTATAGTAGTGCAAGTAGGGAATAGAGTTTGTGATGAAGTTAAGCACTTGTTTTTCCCACATTTACAGAAGACAATAAGCAGACACTTCTAAAAAGACTGCACTAATGTAAGCAATCAAAAAATTTAAACTATAAACTAACTTTCGATTGAAATCTGCACAAATATGAATTAGCTCATTTCATATTATTGTATTGCAGTTGCTAATTTCCCTAAGTCATAATCACAAATGTACGAAAGCTTACTGGAACAAAAATAATGTCAGCAGTTTTTGGCATGTAGCGTGGTGCTACAAATTCGTAACCAGTTGAGTCCGTAACAACACCTTCAATCAGCACAATATCCTGCATTGCCTTGCGATCGACAGTAAATTTAATAGAAAACTCTAGCGAAATCAAATATGATCTATCAAGCATCTGTTTCAACTTAGTTCGAGTTTCATCCTAAAAGCAAAAATTTAATTTATATATCAGTAAGTTGGTATAACGTGCATATCTCCAACTGTAAGTATCTAACTTCTAATCAAGTTATTTCTGGTTGTTGAACACTGCAAGTACTTTAAGTGGCACCAAGATGTTCCCAATGGCTGTGCAAATAAAACACAAGTGCTTTTATGCAGATTTGGTCTTATTGTCTGTTTTTGGTCTTTGCAAACTGACACGGGACCAGATTTGTCAACTATCTTTCAAACACTTTTTTTCATTCATTCTTAAGAAGGTACTCCTTAAGAAAGAAATCCATAACACTTAGAGACTAAGCTGGAAGCTATGCTCAAATAATAAAATAGAAAAATACAAGGTATGCTAGATGATACAGTTTAAAAGTTACCTGTAATTTTATTCAAATTGTGTTGTCACTGTACTAACAATGCAAAAAATAATTGCTTAATGATTAGCAAAAATAAGATGTAATTAAAACACACATGACAATCAAGCCAAACATTATTAATTTTTCAGGGAAATACTGTCAGAACAGATCCTCATGGATTTACGTTATTTCCTACAGAAGTATGGTTCATTTGGCGAAAAATCACTTAAAATCACATATTGCTGGACTGCCATGCCTTTTTGCCAAGTGGCAACTTGCTGTGTAAAGTGGAAATCATACAACCTTCCAACATATGTTAATCCACATTGGGCCATTTTGATGTAAAAGTTACGCAGATGATAAAATCATATTCTCTTTCATGCTTTCTTTCATGACAGATACTTTCATAACAGACAAGTACGGTAGTTCTGTATCAAAAACAGAAATTTGTAGAGTTTATATAGCAGTATTAAGTAAGTGAAATTTTATTTCGAATTTTTACTTTACCTCATAGTCGTGAATTTTGTCAATGATTTGAAAGGCTATTCTAATTGCACATGTTCGCCAAAGATCATACTCTAAAGAAGGTTCACATTCAGTAAATACTGAAAGAGCCGCTAACATATCTTGCATGGATATAAATATTGTCTGCAATAAGAAATACATTGACAAAAAAACGACACAATTTAACAAATAATACCATTATCACATAAATGCTCTTAACACTATCATTATATACTACCATTAAATTATAGCTAACAGCCACATTAATTTTACAAAACTCTTATTATTAGGCCCATTTCAGCAGAATTTAGCAAATCAAAGGCAAATATAAATTTATACTATTTCTGAAAATGCTTTAAGGTTTGTCGGTTTTAACGGGCATTGCCATTTCTTATTAGTTATGAGGATATAATTTTTCATTTGTCAGAGAACACATATTACTCTCGATATAACAAACCTGGACGGCAGTTTCACAAGAGATGGCAACAGCTCTTGGCCTAAGGGTCAAAATGCCCATTTCACCGACAACGTTGCCAGTACCCAGATAGTCCACATACTCATAATTATCTAACTGGCCCTTTTCAATAGCAATGTGCAGCTTGTCTTCTTCTTGCTTGTCGCCACTTTCATCATCTAGCTTGGCATCTGGAGACTGACGCAGTACTCCGGATGTGATAATATAAATGCCCTGGGGTTGCTCGCCTTCATCTATTAAAATGTTGCCATAGGTAAAATTCTTCAGCTGTCCATGCTCCTAAAATGTAATGATAGTTTAAGATTATTAACACAGCATCTGCCAAATTCATTTTTCCAATACAGTAATCTTTCAACACTATGCATAGATGCAATAATATGTCTACATATTTGTTGAAATGGAAAATGAATCATACTTTTACCTGTATAAAGTCCAGCACTTGTTCATTATTTTTGATCCATGGTACATTCCGCAAAATTTCGATGGTGTCCGGTGGAGGAAGACTTGAAGGGAATTTTGATAACCGCATTATTTTCTCCTGAATGCCCTATGTCAAGAAACCACATACATTCTTATGTGTTCTTCAAGTATGCAAATATGTTCTTCAGAGGAAAGAAAAATATTCAGTTATGGAGATTACAAACATGCTAATCATTAGCAGCTATTAAAAATTTACAATATTACAATGTAAAGCAAATTTCTGCTTTTGTTGTGGTACAAATTTACATATGCCATATTACGACTAGATCTTCTCCCAAATAATAACACCTTTATTAGCCCATAATTTATTTCTGACGTCTTTTATATTGCATCAATTTCTTTTGACTCGTTAGGTTAGATGGATATTATTAAGCATGCTGCATGACAGGACAATCACAGATTATATGTGGTGTGGAAGCTGGTAAACTATGCTTTGGCACAGAATTTACTTATTTTAACCAGCCCACTCCCAATATTGTAAACACATTGCAGCTACAGAAAATCAAATTCACAGGTTTTACTAGATGAAACTGCCAAACTGTACCCTTAATATAGAGGCTGGTCACTAGTCTATGTTTTATTTGGCTGATAACATTATAATAAACAATATGTATGGTTCCCATATTGGTGTTCCTAAATCATATGGTATGTAAAATTATTAAGCACAACCTCTATTATTACAGTTATTTTAGTGGGAAAAGTGAATTTGTGTGGGGAAGGTTAGAGAACCTCAACAGCAAAAGTAAAGGAGGCCCCTATACTGTAGTGCATGAAACCCTTTGTGGGATGTTTTTGAGGACTACAAATGTTTAATTAAGATTATTATTCACATCTTTTAAGAAATAAAATCTAGCTAAAGAATCGTTAACCATTTGTTTAGTACGTACCATGTCAAAAGTTAGAAATAATCACCTGAATTTCCCCAAACAAATTCATCAAATTTTGGCTTAAAACTAGTTATGGAATGCAAATCATTCCACCCAACCGCCTGGATATGTCATTTGGAACACCATTTAGCAATGCCCTACAATCTGTTTTATTACAAAACTTTAGAATAAAATGGTACTCTTTTGTGACTTCACAATATAAAAATTGTGCAAAAACTTTTTACATGAGGGAGGTCACTATTGATATGGCAAAACAAGCTTAAATCACAAGCAAGTAAATCAATAATTTGGAAACTGGTAGGCGTGTTGAGCCTAAAGAATTTTTGGTTGAATAACTACAGCCTTATTTATACATAATTTCAAAGTGAGACTAAAGTTGAAAGAATTATCACTGTGAAATATAGATCTTTTTTGTGCAAGTTAACAATGCTTTCATGTGAAAAGTTCTTTACCATTTCAAGCAGACTAAATTCCCAGTCATCAATTAAGCCACGGTGTTTCTGTTCTTTAATGACGTCCAAAAAGTCAAACAAAACACAACGAACTGCTTGTTTAGACTTTACAGACATGGCAATATCTGCAAATAAAGACATCACAAAAATATGAAAATGACAATAAATTAATTTGAAGAATACATGTACTTAAAAGTTAAGTATTCTATTTCTACTTTAACTCAAACAGAAAAGTTAAGTCTTTCAATAATATTTATGATGTCTTTTTAAATTTCACATCTTGCTTTGCTGCAGTTACTATATATGCATATAATACATACGCTACACATATAGTGCAGTTATGCTAAAGTAATTCTTAACATACCATATTTGCAATTTTGAAACTGGTCTAATTTATCAATGTTTAACATCAAAGTCAAGGAAAACAACAGGCGGGATACAGTGAGCAACAAGTACAGATGTTAAATTAAGAAATATGTTACTTGTGTTAAATCATTAAATCAAACAATACCAGGATGTCGCTGTTGTAGTGCCCCAAGTTCTTTGATTACTTCTAGTCTTTGATTCTCACTGATTTTCTTTAATCTTGTAGCAATTCCTGCATTGTCAACCATGTGATCAATGTATTTAGAAACTTCCTCTTCGGCAACTACAAAACCCTTTCCAACATCGAAACCAAGGCTCAGCTGTTTATGAATGCGCTGGTTCAACCTCGATATTATACGCTTTATTATTGGCTGTAAAAACAATAGGTAACAATCAGCCAATGATCTCAGTCTCAGTGTATGAAATCAATTAACAAATGCTGTTTGATCTATTAAGAAATTACAAGCTGGTTTTTATGAAATGATCTAATGATTGTCAGTCTACAAAGTAGAGTTTATAAAATTACTGAACTAGCTATATTTGTTTCACCATTACTGACTGGTATAAGACTTCTCATTCAAGACTTGTATAAAATTTAGCAAATTAACAATGAGTAAAAACATACAAAATACTCATGTAAGCATATAGTTTACATATTTCTGCATAACATTTTGAATTATTTTGTACCTCAAAAAGACGGAAAAGGCGACCAATTCGAAGCAAGCGAAGAATTTTTCCCAAGCTGAAAACCAGCACGCTTTTCTTTCGGCCCTTTTTAAGCTTTATAGTGCCGCCTGTATTTAGATCAAAAATGATATCAGAAGCTGCTACAATGAGAATCACTGCATCCAACTTGTTCCAGCCGCTATTTAAATAGCTACGACCATAAGCAGTAACCTAAACAATAAACAAGTATATATTTATTATATTATATGCCACTTTTAAAAAGCAAAGAATAACAATTTTAGTTTGTAACTCAAAACAATACATGATACAGTTATAAGTAAGCAACATTAAAACTTGTTTAAAAATCATCAGTTGGTCCACATAACCAATCTGTCGATCAATCTTGTTACTTCCATGGACAGATCGTGTCAAATGCTCATTTGAATTGACTGATAACTCAATTTATTTAGCGTTAAATTTGCATTTAATTCAAATAAGGGAAAATTTGTGCTTATTCACCATTAGACATCACACTGGCCACCTGCCACCACATGATCCAATCTTTAGGTTCTTTCCGAGACGAAATATCGTTCAGAAATAGAGATCTTCCATTAAGGCCTTCTTGCATCACACCAGTCCATGTGAGCAATCTACCTCCCTTTAATTTCTTTGGTGGTAATTTTTAATCTCTTGACTGTACAGTTTCATAGGAGGCTTTAATAAGAGGAGGTCTTTGACAACCTCCAATCTTTGAATAATTGAATCTTTCTATCTCTCCTTTCGGTTTTGTTAGGAAAGAAATATTGTCTACATAGTACATATCCACAATAGCAAAAGTTCAGTCGTCAATTAATAGCCATGTTCTTTTACGGAAGGCATGTTGTCTATATTTAAACCTAAATAATTGTGATTTTGCAGGCAAACACACAGTTGATATATAAATTATATTTATTTATAAATTTTCATAATAAAACATAATAAAAATTCTTACCTTGAAAATACATTCAAACAAGTAAATGACAAAGAATATGTAATTGCTAATCTGATGAACGAAAAGAGCATCATCAACTGGTAAATAATGGTGACCGAAAATAAAAAATGATGTTATGTCACTTTTATTCCATGTATCTAGTTGTTCTTCTGGGATGCGAACTTCCATGTTTACAAATGTTTCATTTGAAGCAAAATGCTGCTGCTTCATTGCAAGTTCCATTATAAGGGGAATCATATTGAGCAAAATCGCACTAGAAAAAAAATACTGTATAGGCCTAAGTAACGATAAATGTAATGCAGTTACATCAGTAGCAGGAACAGCAAATGTACAACAAATAATAGTGAAACAGTATTTGTCATTTTACACAGTGGTCAAAACCATTCAGTATTAGCAAACGTGCATGCTTTATGAATGAAATTTAATTTGCTTATGCATTTAAATTTGTTTATAGGCTGTTGCTTATATTTGCTTTGTAATTTCTGAAGACTTATCAGCTGGACATGGATAAAATAAACTGATTTTAGAATAGCATGAGTTTTAATATTTATAGAACCAAGGTTGAATTTCTGTAACATGTTTATTTTGTGGATATTGCAATTATTCAAATATTTCTATTTGTTGCCTACCAATATATAAATCCCACAAAATAGGCATTGTTTACAAGTCGAAAGAAAAATGCCCTCCATTTCTGGGATGGGTACACTTTCCTATACTTGCTTTTACCATAAAATAATCTTTCCATAAACCATTTCTGAAAAACATTCACATGTACAAATTCTGCTGTATTCAACTACTAATAAAAGATAAGAGATAAAAGTAAAGAACGTAAACATAAACACACGAAGCAAGTTAAAGAAAAAGATATTTTATTATGAAGTTTGGATAATTTCACTGTTAAAAAGTATGAAGGAAAAGTGCAGGAAAAGTATGAAAGACTTGATAACAATAATTGTGTTTGCTTACCACTTTTGGAAGTGCACCTTTTATTTCCCAGTTTTCTTTTACCCAGCTAAGATGTATCATCCTAAACAAATTACAAAGTTCTTCAGACAGTTGTACCATTTTTGGTATTCAGTGTTGAGATAATAGCATTACCAGCTGCAGCTGCAGAAATAATGTTAACACCATGAAAAACGCAAGCACATATATTCATCCCCTAGAAAGCTACAAAGTTAATAGCTACAGTAGTGCAAAAATTGATAGTGGCCAGAATTATGAATTCATAGTTGAAATAAATCTCACCAAACTCAACATTCCTTTACACTTCTTTAAGTTTACAGCCAAACCACTATATACTGCCTGCCTTAAGACTGCAAAAAAGTTGGCATAAAGCAAGTTTGGCTATAAAACTAAACCAAAAATTTGGGTGTTATGCGAGCTTGGCATTACAAAGGGGGTATTATAATGAAGTTTGACTGTAGCTTATTGAACCTTACAGCACAAAATTTACACTGCTTTTACAGATTGTATTACAATAAAAAAGTAAAGAAAATTTACATAAGCAATACCTTCTAAATATAAAATAAGGAAAGATAAGGAGGCAAACTAGATTCTTGCCTTATAAGTTGATTATTATTTGATTCAATTACCCTGTGATTATACAATGATTCAAGATGAATAATTGATAGTTATACTCTGGAATGCTGAGAATATTTGAAAAACAGAAGTGTAGCATAATATTTACAGGCACTTTACAAGCCTTTGCTACAAATATAGATTCTAAGAGCTACAATGTTGATATCAAATTTTTATTTATACAGAGAAGAGTAACCCACCCAAGAGCTGGTCATATTACAAGTGTATTGCTTTACAGTGTGACTGCAATTATAGCCTTGTATAGTTAACTAGAAGATCTAAAGAAGCATTAAGATGTCCCAGTGGTTTTGTTTCAATTTAAACTACCTGCAATTAAATGCTGAGTTACTGCTTACATTATTATGATTTTGTTTTGTTGTGTTCACAGATTTAGTATAACAACAACAGTTACAGTGCTAATCGTACATATGAAGCATAAATTTCAAGTTTAATCAATATTATAAAAATCTTCATAAAGTTTTGGTGACCACAGAACTAATGTTAAAAATAACAACTTACTCCCCAGGTGCATCAAGTGCCCGTTCAACACTTGCACAAAGAGCCTGAACAGCATAATATGACAGCTGACCTTTTTCGTATTGCCTCCAATAGCTCACCTAGTTGAAATTATGAGATGATTACAAGTTACTAAAAGTTAAAACGAGTAAAAAATGCAATGTTATGGCTGGCTATGTTACACAAATTTATATCACACACAGTATATCTTGGTTATTAGTCATTAGTAGCTGAGATTACCTTCTGAGCATTAAGTTTTCGCACTGAAGCTTCAATAAGCATTTCATCTAGCTCGGATGGTGTAGGTTCAGTTAAAAGATGTTGTTGACAAAGCACACACTTGGCACGTGGCATTATTTTAAGGTTGTCCACTGTACTTTGCTATATAAATTAACATGTAAGAATATTGACAAATGAAGCAAATGGTCAGCTTGTAATTGTAAAGAACTGAAACACTAGCCCATTAGCAGATTGTGAAATTATAATATTACAATTATTAGTATGACTTTCGTGAACAAATACAGTATGACAAATTCAAGGCAACTTCAAAGGATGGTAATGATGCAATAAAGGCAAAGCTATCAGCCCAATGTTTGATAAGCAAACTGTAAGCTAACAACTGCAATGATTTTTGCCTGCTCTTAATGCTCTAGTTATGCTGTGAAATTGGCAAGAGCAATGCTTACTGTAACATATTGTGCAGGGAGAGTTACTGTTTTACTCTACTAGCAAATCCTAGATCTACCAGATGATGACTACATTATACACACATTAATGAGTGGCATCTCTCAAAAAAAGAATCCATTTTAAAACTGACTAATCATTCAGTTTGAAACTGTTACCTTTTGCTAGCAAATGCAGTAAATGTGTTACTTAATGTTATACGTTTAAACCTGTTAATTACACAAGTACTTTGTCAGTTACTCAACATGCACTGTAAATACAACGAACACAGCTTCCTAGAGTTTTAATCTTTGCAAAAAATCATGTAAATGTTGGGTGTAGAGCGGCAGCTACCTTGCGAATAGTTGCATATGGATCTTTTAGCATTGTTTCTTGAATAACAACCCGCCAGTCGGAATGGCCCAAAAATCGGTCGAGCTTCAACATGTTAATAGACCGCTTCCTTGTGTCTTGCAGAATTTGTAAGACACTTGCCATTGCCTGGCGCTTGGCTGTTGGAATCTGTGTCAGGCCCAAAAGTCCTAACAGTTTTGGAAATGTAAGGCCATTGATACATTGTGTTAAGAAGGCAATCGACAACGTATAAACAACCATCTGTAAAAGAACACGAAAGTTATTTTTGTAGCCTGATTTCTATTGTATAAGGATGGGGTTCAAAATGTTAGCAAAAAGTGTAGCATCAGTTCAGCACCTGAAAAACTATTGCTGACCTTGCAACCATTGTTAGTTGATTGTTACAGTTTGAATAAAAAAACCTAAAAGTATTGTTGAATCTAACAAATAAAGGTAACACTAAGAGTTTTCTGTTACAGTAAACTTTATTATAAACGTTGTGCAAGAAGAATGTGCAGTATACTGGGATGAACATGTACAAACATCCATTATCCAATGAAGCTTTCTGAAATTACGCAAGTCTAAAATAGTGACGCAACAGGATATCAATAGCTTTAACCGTCTTCTTGAAATGCATCATAATATTTGAACTCACTATTCTTTTCGATACTGCCCTAAAACAAGCAAAAGAACTGAAACATTGTAGATCTGCAGCCTTAGTTACTGACTTGGAATCTTAAGGACTTCAGGTCTATTTCAGGTCCGTTCGAAATTGGAAGCCACGGTTATAATTGATTGCATAACTAAAAAATCTAAAATCGCTGCTTCGTTCTCGTCAAATGAAATCAAACAGTTTACTAATAAAAAGCGATGTCTGTAAACTGACTATCATTAGGAGCTATGTTATTTGGTATGCCAGAAGTAAATCATCATGGCACTAGTCTATTGCAGATGTGAAAGTCAAATTCAAACTTGTAATTCAAATATTACAAGCATCATCAAAATTTTACAATTGTATAGTCACGTCTCAATATCATCTTATGTTTTAATGTACCGTGATTATTTTGTTTTTTGCTTAGTATTTTTTGTAATTTTTTTGTGTAGTGAACAGTTTTGAGTACTGATGTGTTCTTTTTTCCTGTCAATGTAACAGCCCTGTATGTTGTGAATCCATTCATAACCTAGGTTTAATTGCAGGGCTTTACTAATTTAAAAAGTAAAGTCATTATATATATATATATATATATATATATATAGTTAACTACAACTACAATAATAATCACCTTAAAAGAGTATAGTGCAAGCCCCACATAGTGTCAGTTTTCCTCCTTCCCAATTTCTGACACATGTGAAACCCTGCATGTTATTAGCATTCTGCAAGTGAAACTTTGTATATTAACAGCAGGTAAGGCAATTATACTAGCAGTGGCTATTGGTTAATGCCTGGCATTTGGCATTTTATGATAGGTTGATTGGTAAGCAGCAGCTCTATCTTCCGTACAGTCAAAATGTACCTTTTTTCTGGCTAAGGTAAATCTTTTACAAACTAGTATGATAGTAGAACAAAATCAGCACTTGTACTACGTAATATAACAAAAAGCTTTTTAACTATAATAGAATGCAGCAGCATAATATAACAGTTACTAATCTTTTACCACTGTCGACATTTAGGGAATTTCCCTTAGTACTAGCCTCATTAGAAAGCCAAATTTAGTGATGTCTCCACTACACATTAATTCCATTCTGTTTATTGTGAATTAAAATGTAACTATCTTAATTTAGTTCACTTATTTTTTGGTTGGAGCTGCAGTTGTTTTATTGATACCAGCCAAGACAGGAAGACATTAACAGCCCGATCACTACACCAGTTTATTAAAAATAATTAGATTAGCAAATATTATAGATGGAAAATCAATTAGACATGCATGTCTGAAAATGAATTAGTGGCCATTGTTTTTTCTTTGGTTATTACTAGTTAAGTGATATATGGATGTGTTAAGTACCTGTTGGCCTTGGTCTTGAAACCTCTTGTTATGATGAGCATGAGCAACAAAAAGTGACAATGCGACTGCTACAGCTCCTCGTATTCCACCCCATATTAATACAATTGCATTTCGCCATGTCAAGCCATAACCAAGGAAGGCTAAAAATGGACTTAGCATCCATATCGCAAGCCCCCTAAAATGAAAATTCGTTAAACTTTACAAATTCATTTAATAATGTAACAGTGCAAAAATGAAAAACTAAGACGTCTATAATCATGGTTAATTAATAACAACCCAATGGGGTTTTAAAAACCAAAAGCATACATGCAACATATGCTGTATAGTACAAGGTAATTTTGAGATAAATAGTTAGCCCACCAAGAGTCTCATAATGATGGATGTACTTACTTCAGAAAATTGTTAACCAAAATTTTTTATTGTAAAAAATCACTTTAATTAAATAAAAGGGCTTTAAGGGTTAACTTGTTAAGCTACTGATTATTAGTACTGGTAAGCTGATCTATTGTATCAGTGTACTCATTTTTAGACATCTGATACAAAGTCATTACAATGAGTTTGTGAATCCTATCGTCCCTGGTACATTCTACAGAAAAATCATATGTTGGACATATGATGACAAAGAAATTTATGGTATATGTTGTCTGACTTCATAGGGAAACACTGATAATTAGGCTTCACAAATTAAAATAAGAAGTGTCACATCTGTTAATATGGTAGACCGAGGAAAAACTAAAATAGCTACAACTCTTCTCAAGCCCGATTAAAAATGTGGAAAATTTAACAACATTATGTCTTTTCTTTCAAATCGATACAAAAAAATCACAATTGTATACCACAATACACTGATGATGTACTATTTTTCCATTATTTTTTGGAGCTATCCAAAATTTAGAAAATGCTTTCAAGAACCACGATAATCAAGGTGTTATAAAAAAGTAAATTTATAATGTAATCCCCATTGAACACATTTCTAATTATCGTCAATCAGTTATTACCAAAGTTTTAAAGGCTGTAAAATCATTAATACAGTTCACTCAACTAAAATTTCATATTTTACTTTTGCAGTAAAGAAATGCTTGATGAAAAATTTAACTGCACACAGTTCAGTGTAGCATGTATACGGTAGATTTTCATTTTAGGTTTGCATGTACCAGTTTAGGCAAAATAAACAGATTAATTAATGAACAACAATCAGTGCACCAACATAAGTTTAGAATTACAAACCTAGCAATAATTACGGCAACATAGAAACAAGGAATGGTATAATACTCCACAATATTCTGCTCTGTGCACACAATACCAATGGCAAGAAATAGCATAGTGTTTGTCAGATAAGCAAGCATTTCTATAAACTTTTGCATGGTTTTCTCGACTTCAGAATTGATATTGCCTCGATCATTGCTAAATATTAATCCTAGTACCACAACCGATAATATACCTGTAAAAAAACTTTCCATTACATTCATTGTGTCTCATATGTTAGAAAGGGATCTTGGGCTGACTTTTAACTGCAGCCAACACTGGATTGCCTCCTTAGATGATCGAAACCTGTGTCATTTTCTCGTAGTCATAGTGCTATGCTATCCACTGTACATGTGGGTTTATCTCCTCTTTCTGTATCGTCTTACCTCCTCTTTCTAATATACTTATTTGGTGTTGACTGATCTTAGACGCAAAAAATATCTTACTGGAATGGCTGCGAGCATATTGAAAAAGGTGGGTTGCCTGTAATGTGCTTGTAATTATGTAATGCCATGTCCTCATGATGCAGTTTTTCATTCCATTACGTGCATACTTTTTGGACTAAAATAGCAAGGCATCAAACTGAAAGATGCATGGGCAACTGACGAATATTCAAATAGCAATCTGCTACAGATGCCTGCAAATATTAGACATGTAATTACCCCTGCATGTTCAAAAATTCAAAATTAAGCATTTGAAAAAATTATTTCTGAAATGGTATTAACTAGTATGAAAGAAATATTGCACATATGCATGAACCCAGTGACTGAAAAAGTGAGTGAATATTTAACGGCTTTTATATGTAGTGACATATAGCTGCCATTACTTTAAGTTTTAAATGCACAATTAAAAGTTTGCTGTATTAAATAAAAAAGTTAATTTTTCAGTGCCAATTAATAATTACAATATAGCACCATTGAAATGTGTTTAACTAACTGATGTGTTATCATACATTTTAATGATATGATCTAAGTTTCCTATCTCTGTGTTATAATTTTTATACATGCACTTTCCATAAAACTCCATTGGCCTTGTACACTTAACGTCACTTCTTATTATAACACTACTAAATAAATTAATGCCTGGATGTGTTTGAGGGTAGAGGAAAAGTGATCAAAACCCAAATCTTGGTCATGTTCCACTTGATGACTTCTGACGCAAAATAGGTGATGTAGTTGTCTTTACACATCTGTAGTTATTTTGGTTTAGTGTAAACTGAACTGCAGTAATTATTGATGTAATTTCGAAATTAATATATAAATATTATTTATTTCGAAATTACATCTTATACATATATATGTGTACCATGTGTCACCATGTACAGCGATCTATATATGAAACGAAAGGTCTCGATCTAGTGTCGTGCCACTGGGGGTTTATTTTTTGAATAAATTATTTTGTAAAAGACACACTTACTTATCTCAATTAAGTTTCAAAATGTATAGCCAAATGTTTTGTAAGAGCATAAAGGTTAAAAAAGGTCAGAAAACTACAGGTAATGCAAAGCACTCCTAAATGCACAACACGAGCTACAAATGTTGCAGGCAGCTTTGCGTGCAGGCATACGTTATCAGTTTTGGGAGAAAAGGCATGAGCTACATCTAGTGTGCTATAAAGTATAAAAGTATAAGTATAAAATTGGACATAAAGGAGCATCATGTGGATATGGCGTAAATTTTGAAGCTATACTCTTCACAAAACGCCCATTCAATCTTGCTTGGAGTACTTGCCAGCAGTCACACATGTGCTAGTGTTGCAACTCGTTACTTCAACCCACTTGACAGATTACAAAATTACATTGTCAGTCTAGATGTGTATGACTTCCAATCAGTCTTGCTGCATGGAAGTCCAATTACGAGGGTAACTTTCATTAAGACTATATGTATAGCTACTCTCAAAACCTTTCATTATTGGTTCCTACAGGCTGATACTTAGTTGCTTTTCTTGGTTGGTATACTCTGGACATTTCTAAAAATAGAACTAGATATGTTAATCCAGTTTTTCCTTCCAGTTTCTTAAAGGAAGACAGGATAATTTTTCATATACTATCCTATTTCCAAGTACGGTAAAAACTATACATTTTCACAACAATAATACTGGAAAAGCGCTTATGACAGTTTAATAACAGATTAAAATCTTAATTAACAGCGGGTGAACCCAACTATTGATGACATCACAAACTAACATAATTTTCAACAGCAAAAATATCCCTATCCCACGAGCATGTTACGCGCGTTTGCGAAAGCGGAAATTGAAGTACAGTGCTACTGTAAGATATTCAGTGTGTTATACTAAAACTTGCGAGTTTTAAGATAAAAATTCAAATTTCAAATTTACTGCAGTGCTCGTGCATGAGCTGTCGAATGTGTGCAATCCGAGCTGAGAGGTACAGCACCTATTTTTGTGCAATGTGTTTCCGAAATGCAGGCGCCCGTGTAACTAGTGAATGGCGAAATGCATGTAACAGCGAAGAACTAGTGGCGCGAACATGAAATTATGTTTGTGTGCTAATAATTCTTTCACGAAAGTCATTCTTGAAAAAATAGTGTGTCCTCTCAAGATTTTAAAGAGTAGATTATTTTGACTTTCAGTTTAAGATTGGGTCCAGTTTTGCTTTAAGTGTGGAACATTGTACACAGAATAAAGTCTCTCTCTCTCTCTACTGATTTGAACCCGCTCTCTGTTCAGTTGCTTCATGAAGAACACTAACAGATACCATCTCTCACTAGTAAATTAGTTATACGAATTCTATTTTTCTGAACATATTTATCTTAGCATCTTTTTGCTGTAGCATTCATTGGCCTCGTTTGAGACATTTTACATAAAAGAACACTCACAACAGGAAATTTACAGTGAAATCCAGAAACAGAAAATTATTGACTCAGGTTGGCAAACAGCAGCATAAATGCAAAAATACATGTAAATAATGCACTAATGTAGCACGGTTAGGCAAAAAATTCAGGCATTTAAAACGATTATCAACATTTTTATTAATTAAATAATGGTAAATAAAATTTGCATTTCCCTTTGGCAGTAAACGGGCAAACTTGAGAAAAGTTATGGAAGACGTAACCATAATATAAATACCCCCACCTAAAAATACAACATAGTGAGACTCTGTACTTGTGAACCTGAATGCTTTAAAGCACATGGCAATGTTATACTATGATACACACGCACGCACGCATGCACGCACGCACGCACACACACACACACACACACACTCACACACACAACACACACAAATGCGCACACAGTGTTTGTAAAAAAATGCATATTACAGAAGACACCATCATGTAGACAACCACCTGCAATAGAACTCCCTGCCACTGAGTGCTAAATCTTGGCTTACAGCATGTTAGTACAACAAACTGGTAAACAATTTTCATTTTTTTTGCTATAAGTCTAAAATTACGACATATATACATTTATTTAAGGAAGAGTCATTTTTATTAACCACTCACCGGAAGTGCCAGCAATTGCTTGACAGACAAAGAAGGTTACATAACTCAGTGACACAGTGACAGCTGTCTGGGTCATAATGTCACAGTAAGTATTTCTCAGCAACAATGTCGCCGTCTTGCCCACTATGAAACCAATAACAGGGCCACCCGCTATGATGTACAAAAAGCTGGCTATGACACTTCCTGGAGACGTGTCTCCCCTTGCAAAACGTAAAAAGCAATGTAAACGTACTGCAGGGCACAAAATTTTTTCAGATATCATATTTTTAGTAGCAATTTTATCAGCACAGGTGCCAGTACTAGTTCTTATTTTTCTAAATGAATGTTCAAAGCTAGTGATTAGACATTGAAAACTAACTGTGCTAATAAATTTATGACTCCTAACAATGTGATTGGTTAATAATTTTGCTACTCTTAAACATGTAAACATTATACACATTTACATATGAGTTACTACAGAATTGTGATGAGAGCTAAAATTACTGCCAGAGATATAAGTTGGTCAATCTTATTCGTGCTGTAACAGAAGAACAATGAAAGACAAAAATTCAGATTTTGCTATACTGTTTCTCACTAGGCAACAGCAAGTTCCATAGTTTGCTACATTATCGATATTACACCAATTTAGACCAAATTGCTGTGAACATTTTCCTGATAAAAAGACAGAAGTGAACCGCAGTACTCTTAAACTTACTGCATCATAGTTCACTACATGATCAATATTGCACTAATGGAGTCCCAAATTGCTGTGAACATTTTCCTTATAGAAAGACAGAAGTGGACAGCAGTACTCTTAAAGGAAAACCAGATGATTGTGTAAACACTAGTTCAGAATAAATAAAGAATGCTCTAAAATATTGAAAACTATAATAGCTTATTTTTAATCAAAGCTTAGATTAAATAATAATTACCTCGGATACTCAAATTTCGTTAAACTTCCAAAACTATGCGCGGCTTCAGTGAATCTACTAAGATTGGCAGTGGTACCTTTTTGTCACGTGCACGTCGCCGACAAATAGAAAGTTGTTACCGTGATAACCATGATCATGAACTGCTGTTAGTTGCATGACGTCATATCATGTAAAGCCCATTTATCGTGACATCATGCATTTAAGCAGTACTGTAACACCTATGCAAATGTGCTTGACGCGCAAGGGAAGGCGCCTGCCATTGCACAAACTGTGGTTAGTTTCTGACGTAAGCAATAGCTGTGTTTGGTTGCTGTTAATTAACTTTCTAAGCTAATTATTCAAATATAAGGAAGACTGTTAACTTTTATAGGCAAGCAAATGTATATTTGGACAGTAAATTAGAATGAGATTGAGTCTAAACAATTGTCCGGTCTTCCTTTAAATTTACTGCATCATGGTTCACTACATGATCAATATTGCACTAATGGAGTCCAAATTGCTGTGAACATTTTCCTAATAATTAGACAGAAGTGGACTGCTCTTAAACTTACTGCAGATAACTACAAGATCGCATTTCTACGAAATGAGAATGTTGCAATGCACAAAATATACACTGTAGTAATACGTTAAATTTTCAATAACTCTCGAATTTTAATTGCGATTTGCGAATTTTTCAAACTATTTTTTACATTTATGATATTCCATTTTATTATTAAAGTCGCCGAGTCATGGTTATGAAATGAAATAACTAAAACATATGAAATATGCTTTCCAAAAAGTAACTGAAACATAACAACATACTTACGCAAACTGCGGGGACAGCAAAAAAGTTTTCGAACTGAAAGAAAAACACTTGTTCAAATGTAAACCTTAATAACGACAATAAAGATGATATAGCAGTGAGATTCAAAGTTTCAAGCTCAAGGTACTAAGCAAATGGTGAAGGTCTGAGACACATCTATAACTAGTTCACTTGCCAAATATTCAGTATTAATCAGTTAAGGTTACTGATTACCGAGGTAACGAAATTTCAAATATCAGCAGTCATTTGCCCCTGGCTGCTGGAAGTGCAGCAAGCTACTACTAGTAGTACAAGTTTTATAGTTATGAATGGCTAGCTGATCATTTAATTGATAAGTTAATTAATATAAGTAAAGCTCACAAGGCAGTTTTTTCCATTATATTCAGATTCCAATACATCCAGGTATACTACCTATCTTCCTAGAAGTGCAACTTAACTAGTTAGCTGACTAAGGCCGCATGCACCAAAATCACTGACTATCATTTATCTGAGTTCAGCAACTATCGCCTACCTGATGATCTGTTAAAAAGTTTTGATTCTTTGCAATAAGTATCAAGTGAGCTTATCGTAATGAACAGTAGACAAGTTTAGAAGTAGTTTTACAATAAATAGTTTTGCAATCTCCAATTTCATTTAGCAGCAACTAAGACAGCAACTTTGAACTTTGTACAGTTAAACTGAACAATATCATATAATAATGCAGAAAAAGCCATGAGCAATGCTGCCATCTTCAGTTGGCTTGAACATTAGCTTTTGATGAAGAACTACTGATGAAATATAATGTTACGGTATTCAGTGCTTTTTGAAAGTTGGGCAAGTAGTTTTTTTATTTTCCACACTTTCAAATGATGTCAGCAGTTTCCAAACAAGAAAGTTAAAAAAATCAGCTAAAAGTTCAATAAAAAAATTGATTGCCTCCTTTCTTAACATATTCCAAGATTATTTCTGACCTTTCGTAATGTGCAATTTTTGTGATTCAGCTGAAAACTTCTGATACAGTAGCGTTTTGTCTGTGTTTTATCCACAAATGTGCATGTATTGTTAAAAGTGGTAGAGATACCAGTGATTTATTCGAAGGCTTATTTTTGCCTGGACAAAACCTTTCGTGAATTTTTAAATATGATATAGTTATCGGCTATGTCTAAGCTGCATTCTAAACCCCAATCATATTTGCCTTCAGTGCTGCTCTAATATCGAATTTGCATTATTTGATGAAGTACATAACTACAGTAGCAAATAGACTTGAAATCTGGTAAACTTTGATATTTTTGTGTAACAACAAAGCTATTGGCGATGAGGTGGTGTAGATGGTTTGGAAGTTCTAATTTTACAGCTGTAAAACTAAAGGATATGCAACTAGTTGCAACCACTAGTTATTTTGTCTAGAAAACTACTACATTTTTTAAAGCTGCAACAGAAATTTACAGTGTGTCACATGCATAATGCACTATGCTACGATATTGTGAAGTTTAGGAACATTAGTAAGACAAACTTACTCTTCTGGGCTAAGCCAGTTAAAGAGGACAGTGAAAAGAACAATTGCTGTCCCGTCATTTAATAGAAATTCTCCCTCAATCAAGACAGACAGTGGCTGAGCTGCACCTATAAATATTAACAAAAATTTGCTCAGCAAATATGTACCAGCACATCTTCAAGTCATTTCAAATATACATTCCAGCAATTTTCTTGAAACTTTAATAGTAATTGTAAGTCAGTGAATGTACATTTCACTTTAATTCTCATTTATTATAAAAATTGAGAATGCAGGGTTGCAAGAAAAAAATGTTAAAACACTAGAGGATACAGATTGCGAGCCACACAAAACTGTGTTTAAACAAACTCACAAGGCTTACTATCATAAACGAAAAATTGCAGTTTGCCAGGACAGGGTCTTTTTGGCTTTGCGGAAGGGCTAACACACGAGCCAAGATAGCCGAAAGACTAGTAGAAAGAGGTGTGGCATTTACTTGACAGCCAAAATACATGGTGCTGTAATCTGGTGTAATGCACTAACACGTATGCAAGAACTGCTGACATTTCTTCAAGAATCAACCTAAAGGCTCAATTCTAAATAAGTATAAATAAATATGTATATTAGCTGGACTGCATCTGATCAGTGTAGAAGCAATTAGGTCACAGACTCACAGCTGCAAAGCAAAACTCAAACCTACATAATCAGATAATAAAATTTTATCAACACGTTTCCGTTTTGCTCGATACTTCAGCCGTCAAAACATAAATTGTAATTACTAATGACACTGTCGTAACAATAATGCTCAAGTACAGGGTTTTTTGTTCTTACTTGTATAATAATATTTTAATACTTTATGAAGTTATTTTCTCAATTGCAAAGCACTGTGTTTTACTTTTGCACCCCATAGTATGATGTTAATTTATGATTAGCTTATGGGCCTCTACTTGAATTAGTTGCTTTTCATACAGTCACACATTTACGGTTTGTTGGCGAAGCTACAGTTTACTTGCATATCATAGTTGCTTTTACAACATCACTCTACAACAAATCTGAAATTTTGCACATTTTACAGTTATGGCGTCTTCGAGTAAAAGTCTACATAACACCAAAACATCTTCTGATTACCTTATTTTTTTATGAATGTGTGCCATAACTATCTATCTACTCTTGCACAGTTTGAAATTATAACCCAGAGAACCAAGCTACATCAGTGTTTTGTGCAACTACTTTTTTGATGAATGAATTTTAAATGGCTGCAAAACTACAGGCTGATATAAAGGATATATATATATATCAAAAAGCAAAAACCCACAGCAGAAAGTTTTCAAAGTTACTCCACTTATATTAGCAATATTGTTGGTGGCAATTGTGAAAAATCCTTAGTATAAAGTGTCATATATTTAAACTTTAGGAGGTGTATATCGTTGTTATTGCGGCTATACATATAATTACATATATTTACATATAATGGTTCTTCCATTAATGGCTTATGATTTCCTAATGGTCAAAACCTTGAGCTCACCTATTTTTTCCTTTAAAACGGGAGAAACTGAAATCGGATCTGTCGCACCAATAAGCAAACCAAACAACAATGCAACCGGAAACTCCCAATCTAGTTTCACAACAAATTTGACTATAATAGCCATGACAAGTGCAGAAAGAACTGAAAAATTAACATTAAACAGCATTAATAAATAATAATGATCCGTGCATAGCATTTGATTTGTTTTGTATATGGCATTAAAAGTTAGTAAGCAGTGCTATCAGGAATCCAAAGTCTATAAGGTTGTTCATTACAATAAAGAAAGTTTGTGTAATACACTAGCTCATTAGAATTATGGTTATTTTGCACTGATATTTTGACTATAATGTAATATGGGTATTTCAATTGCATTTATGGAATGTAAGCTGCAGTAAGTAATTACAAGACTGCTCAGAAAATATGATGCAAAAACTAATTTAGCCAAACTGATTTTGAAATGAAAATTTGAAATGAAAGCACAAATCTTTTCCAGTAGTTCAAAGTAAATGAAACGATTAAAATACAACGGCTTTATTGACTTGAATATCAGTTCAAGCCTTTCCCTATTTCCCCTTTTCTTGTTTTGTTTCAGTGTTAGTGTTTGTAGTGAGACTGGATCCTCGTTCATTACAAAGGATAATCCTCCAACATAAGCTGTCAAACAGCAGAGGTGTATTAGCCATGTTCAGATGTGAATACATCCAAACCTCTGCAAAGTAAACAGCCAGGATCAGTTTGCGAATGAAACCATATATATTTATATACATATATTGAAGTCAGGTGGTAATGAACCATTCATTAGGCAGCCTCGGGTGTGGCTTAGCATCGGTGATGCAGCACACATCTGTAATCACTCGAGTGTTTTTGGGCACTGATTACTTTCACAGAAGCACACTACTCTCAAAATGTCTCTGTAGTTTCAAGATTTTATTCATTTAATGGTAAATTTCTTATTAATAGTTAATATTGTCTTTTTTGAACTCAAATGGAACAAGTTTTATTCAATAATGGTAAATTTCAGTAGAATTTTGATATGCTTAGCCTATGCTAATTGTAAAAGTTCCTAAAAATTGGAGTTGAATTTGTACTTTACTCCATTACTCCAGGTTACATCCTTTTCAGCTAACTCTGACTGCACCATAAGCTAATTCATTTTACAACAGAACTTAATAGAGACTGAAATAATGTAGTACTACTTACTTAATCCTGGCAATGCTAAAAAAGAGATCTGTAGCAGAGATTTCCGAAACATGTGATAATCCATATTGTATGCGGACTCAAAAATAATTATCGGTAAAAATAGATACAGTCCAACATTTGGATTCAGGTCAGACAGCACTCGAGTTCCAAGCAGTTTGCTGCTGGTATCGACGGCACCAATCAGTTGTTTTACTTTTCCATAGGCGATTCCCAAAATAAATAATACAGCTGGGGCCGGTATTTGAAACAATGGAAAGATTTTTAACAACAGCATTCGAAATGTCTTAAGCAGCGCTGTAAAAATGAAAAATTATAAATGTCAAGTAACATTAATCGTAAGTAAGTTACGCTAGCTTATTTAGCTACAGATAAGTAGGCTAATATATCATATTAGTGTATTCAAGATAGTGACAATTCGAGAAAGTTGACGCTCAATCTGTTTAAAACAACAGCCTAGGATCCCAACAATGTTGTTACTTCTGTTCTTTAACCAGAAAGCTCTGCAACTAGCACACCAACCTTAACTTACATAATAAAATCAGGTTAATTATAATGAATACACAATTATATTCATTATAATTAAAATGAATACACAAATTATGATATGTGGCTAAGTGGGGTCGAAACCATGTACATTGCTGAATATGAGCTATTTGTATTTGGCAAAATTTCCTACCAGGAGCAAAAACCTAAACTTTCATCACATGAAAGGACTCAGTGAGACACAATGAATGGCAAGGTTGACCTCTAGATTGGTTGACCTCTGTCCCTGCTATGGGCAAAAACCAAAATTGGGGTCAGGGAAACAACTACTTCCACTGTAGTGTAACAAATACGGAGTCTCATTGAAACGAACTGATTGTTATGAGCTACACCCAGGTTGGTTGATCACTGGCCCCAAAAGTGGTCAAAAGTGGCAAGTTTTAAGTATGATCTTGATGAGACAAACTGAATGTGTATGTTGACCTGAAATTGGTTAGCCTTTGACACACGGCAACAGATTACAGGTCAAAATTTTTTGTCAATTTCACTAAAATGAAATGCAATTTGGCAGTATTATGACCCTCAAATATTGTGGATCACTGGATAAAAGTGACAAGCTCTGATTTCTTTGAAACGATTAATGTCAAGCACAATAGTACTTACAAACATATTATGAATTATTTTGAAAATCAATTTTGTTATTTCTTAATATGAAACAAAAGCTGTCACTTGAAGCAACTTATGCCACAGAAGCAGAATCTTATTTCATTTAGCTCACCAATCAATCCTCATTTACAAATGTTAGTTGAACTTGCAATTTAAATGTCCCTGATTAAAATCGAGGCTGAGTGCCAAATGTTTCTCATTTGCTTTGTTTTAGCCAGGTTTGGTTTTAAAAATTAATAATAACTGTACTCCTATTTTAGCATAACCGAAAGGTTATACTGTAACTTTTTGATGCTGTGTCTACTCTTTACAGACTGCATGAAAACTTTCTGCAATTTTTTGCACATTTTTAAATAATAAATGAAATTTTTAAGATGGTTAGCTTTCTGATAGTTAAAATAATAGAAATGACAACACTGCATGTTAAGAAGCTGTCCATTGTTCAATGATTTTTTGTGTTATGTTTATGTCCCCGAAATACTTTAGTTTCAAATTCCAAGAAGAAGAAAACTTTTCAAGCTTTTAAATTTGTTTCTGTTTACACCCAATTACAAATTAATGAATGAAATAATGGACCTCCTTATGTTTCAAAATTTAGAATTTATTGCACATTGATAAAGTTTTTTCAAAACTAAAATTGCTAAAATCCAAAAACATAAATATAAAAATAATAATAAAGTTTTAAGCACACTCACCTCCAATAGTGCAAGCAATTGCAAAAATAAAAACAAGATGAACATGGGGGTGCGTATGGTCAAAATGAGGAGAGTATTTTCTCGATTCCATATTCAAATAAATAGCATGCAGTCTCATCAATTCCAATCTATAATTATAAAATGACTTATTCTTTTTCAAACTATAATTCTAAAACGATTTATTCTTTTTAGATTTTAGGTTCTAGAATAGAATACCGTGCTTTGCTTACCTAATAACACAATGCATTCTGTATAGAACAAATCGTATATTTTGGTGAGAAATTGAGCTTTGAATTTTTATACTACTAGGCCTAATGACAAATTAAATAATTATTATGACTTTTGCAAAGGTTGTAATTTAGAAAATATTCACTCTTGCTGTGATTGCAAATTAATGGCTTCAATCATTCAAATCAATCACTGCTAGCAAAAGCCAGAAATTTTCATGACTTGAAATAAATTTTTGACTGCAATTTTTTGACAAAATTAGGCGAGTGTTGTGTACATACCAACACCACTGCTATGTAAAAACATGGACAGTAGATAGTTCTATAATGGCCGGCATTATTATAATACAAGACAATGAAACTGCACATATTAAAGAAAAAAAACGAAAAACTATTATGTATTATGCACTGGCTTTAAAATTAATACCTTACTTTTAATAAATAATATAGTAGCAAGCCATTACTCCTTAGCTCATGAATAAACGTGTTTATGCTCATCATTACAGCTTTTATACTCAAGCCCTTTGGAAGGAGGACCAGTTAAGTAGGAAAACTTATTTTGCACATGATGAACAAATTGCATGAAAGTGAATATGTTTATCAGCATCTAACCAGATTAACTACACATTCAAAAACTGAAAACATATAAACAGGCTCTGGCTGGAAAATTGAATAAACCATAATGAAGAAACAGTCTGTAAATAATTCTGTAAAGTAATTTAATGCAATTCTGTTAGCTTGGATGTTTTGATGATTGTGTTAGTTTGTAGCTTCCAAATGAACTGACAGTCCAGAGAGAATTGGAGAATTTAGACGTTTAAAAAAATTGCAAAAAAGTTGTATCATAAAGGAACACTTTTACTTGTTTGTGTTAGTAAAGCTGTGATAGCAAAGAAATTCGTAGTAATTTAAATAATTCACACTAGTACCAGTACCAGAACCTAGTAGGACTTCAGAGATATGACTTCAGAGTTCAACAGTGGCTCAGAAAAATAATTATTAATAAACATGTTCACTAAGTATTGCTAAGCTATCAATAAGTGCTCTAGTTTTTGACTATTTTTTTTTATAAAATGTCAATGTACTAAGGAACTTAATGGATAACAAACTGATAAAATACCTACATAGTGTAATTAGTGCTGGTACCAAATTTCAAATTTTACGTGTTATTCAAAACATGAACATCAACAGCGTTCAAGCCAGTGAGTTTCCTTGTCAAGTAACATGCAAGCGTGTTCAGACTAGAGAGCAAAACTTACTATGAGTTCCTCTGACAGTAAGTGTGACTTGCACACTCACTTCTCTATGCGCTGCGAGAAGTACAGAAAGTAACTGGCCAAGATGTTCATCCTAGATAGTAAATCAACTAGCAACAACTGTCTGGGAGTGTGCAATTTCTTGTCGATAGTAACTCGTAAAACATTTCACATTTTTAAGTTTGCTATCAGAGAGGAAACTCGCACCGTTAGATTACTTGTAGACGGCATAAAATAAAAAATGAGTTTTTCGGCTGCACATACAAATTTATTTATCTTATCCTTTAATGAAGCCAGCACGAGAATTACACAGCCAAACCAGCCATCCATTAATTACTAAGCATACTTCCTTTGCCTGTTTCTGAATTACTGAATAGGTTGCTACTAAACTAATCTGATAACCAAGCAAATCTGCTTACAGTACAGTTACATGCAGCGTATGTTACTGTGCCATCGCCCAAGACAACCTGTCACAGCAAAGTGTCCACAACCTAAAAAACATAAAATAAATCATGACTGAAATGCTTTTGTTCTGCATCAATAGAAGCATAAAAGAGTCCATTATTTGAGTAATCTGATGACAGCTCAAAATACTACAATTCTTACAAAGGAAATTTGGTTTGCAACATTAGATTAGATTTTGTTCTTAATATTATACAATACTGAGATGCATTAAGATTCAGTTTCCAGCTTTCAAATTATTTTTTTGATAACTAAGAACACTCTACTAGAAAAAGTTTATAACAAAAGTTTATGATGTATCATAATAATACTACATAGGATTACAATATCTGAACTAATACACATTGGGCAATTACTTTGCAAAAGGTGGCCACAAATAATAAACTGACACGGATTAAACTTTATTCACTCACCTCTGGCAGAAATATTTGACATAAAAGTCAATTACATACAGATGCCGTGTGTCTTGATCAAAACAAAGCATTCTTGCAGGGTAATTCACAGCCTTCCTTAATCACGTAATAACTTTTTACTTTCGGTATTTCACTTAAATAACCCTCATTGCATCTCCACAGTGTCAGAAGACTTGAATAGGATAAAGAATTTAAAAGCAAAAACAAAATAAATGGGTAGATATTGCTTAACGAATTCATATAACAACTGATCTTTCTACAACACTATATTCATAATATTCCACTATTAAATTATCTTAGTCCACAAGTTACAATGTGAAATATATTTGCAATTTTTCATTTTAACTGCATTTTAATCAGTTTACAACAATTCACAACTAACAATGCAAATGTTGGGTTTTAATATTATAAATTTATTTTGAGTTTTGCAGGACTCGTGAATTAATTAGTATTGCAGCACTGAATGAAGTAGTTTGCTTTTACGCAGTGTTTGACATAAAATTCATATCTTTGCAAAATTTAAATAAAATTAATGAAGTTTTAAAATATACAAAAATCCTACTTTGTATTTTAATTTTGTTTTTGCAATGTCACAACTTAATGAAAAAAATGAATAAGATGTCCAGGATGGCATAGTGTGAAAAATCACACACATTTGAAATTTATTCACAAATATTACAATGACATTTTTATGAAACATCTAGACTACTATGTACAGCAAAATGCTAATACAGCAAAGTTTTCATTACGAAATTTTGAAAGACTCTAACAGGTGCATAGTGAAGCTAATATCTTTCAGGGCAGCCATTAGCCCAATGACCCCGTCGACCTGAAAGACAAAAAGGCAATCATTAACAAAAAATGGATCAAAACGTAAACATAATCGAAATGAAATTAGTTACGAATCAAAACAATAACTGCGAAAGTGAACAAACACTCAAATCAGTTCAAGACTGATCCCTACATATGTCATTACCACTGAATAAAAAATCCCAAATTAAAAAACCACGAAAAAAGAAAGAACACAACAACATTTCAAACTACTACAGTAGTTCTTCTTCAAGCAAACAAAAAAAGGCAAGAGACAAATACGAGGAATTACTAGCACTGTTGTACTAATTTTTTTTGGGGGGGGGGGGCATCAATTATCTATATTATTGATACTTAAAAAGAATAAAACACTAAACAGGGTACAAGCGGAAAAATACAACACAGTAGCAGCTTTCAAAAACTCAAAAGGTAAACACCGAAGTGCTTCTTTTTTCTCTTTTTTGTCCTTTTTTCATTCATTGGAAGAAACATTACACACTTCATTTCTTTTTTCTTTGGTTTTTTTAATTGCAGAACTTTTTTATTCACTGTCACTATTCTTGTCATTTAGAATATATCTGTGTTACGTTATTATAGGTTTTACACGTCAAATGTAGACACAGGAAAGTTCAAATGTGACTTAGGTAAGTCAAATGTAGACATAAGAATTTCAAATGTGTTTTGGTAACTCAAATGTGACTTAGGTAAGTCAAATGTAGACATAAGAATTTCAAATGTGTTTTGGTAACTCAAATGTGACTTAGGTAAGTCAAATGTAGACATAAGAATTTCAAATGTGTTTTGGTAACTCAAATGTGACTTAGGTAAGTCAAATGTAGACATAAGAATTTCAAATGTGTTTTGGTAACTCAAATGTGACTTCGGTAAGTCAAATGTAGACATAGGAATTTCGAATGTGTTTTGGTAACTCAGATGTGACTTAGGTAAGTCAAATATAGATGCATTACTTTGAATAAATTGGTAATTAACTCATTTAAGTGCAGATTACAAAAAGATAAACCAAAGATAGTCATCACTTCTTTCATGACTTTGAAAAATGCATTGTTTATCCTCAAACGAAATTCTTGGATAAACCATAACGTCGGCAGAAAAGAATAAATTGGTTCCCACTTCCCAATAAACAGTGAATCACTAATTAGTTTTTTAAGTAATGCATTAGCACTGCATTAATGAATTTGTTTCTCTCAAGAAACATTGTTTATATTAAGAATGTATTGTTTTCTCTAACAGTTCCAATGGTATGTAAAGTTTGCAGAGTATTAGTGAACTATTAGTAGACCTATAAAGTTTTTTTCACAGTCTTAAGAGCAATTATTAAATTAAGATTAAAGGAGATTAAATTTAACATCCTTAAGCTTTACCACCTATTCACATTTGAGATACCAATATCACATTTGACTTGACATGTGTCTACATTTGACTTACCAAAAGGCTTAAGATTTGTTGAAAACCAATTGTTAACACATTTGAACTACCTAAGTCTACATTTGAGTTACCAAGACAATATTTGAATTACCTTGGTCCTAGTAATGATCTCAAGTGCATCTAATATATTCATGCAAATTACTGGCTGCTGTGCACATAATAAGTCAGAACTGTAGCATTTTCCATGATTGTATTAGCTTGCTAAAGCTTATTTACAAAAAAATCAATTCGGTTTTGAGTTTCAAAGGTAATGTATTTCACTTTAAAATATTACATATTGCCTAAATCGGATCAGACTCAGTTTTTCACCAACTTGGAGTCAGGATGGAGATGGCAATTAATACTCGCAGGGGCAAGGTAAGCACGAAGTCGAACCAAAATCCACTCTCAGGTAGTCCAGAATTCGCACCTTGTGCTTCACAGTGTGCTAATATATCAGAAAATGAAGTAATTTGTTTCAATTTTCATACACCGTAACATTAAAGCCCCAGTCATAATTATTACGCTACATAATTTCGATTTTTTGTTACATGACTGGTCTGAAGCGGTGACGTAAAAAACTGGCAAATTTGAAACTGAATTTTCTATAGTTAAAAACTCGTGAAAAAGTATCGACATTTATAAAAAAAATGCTGAATATTGGTACCTGAGGAACCAGGCAGAGATCACAGTATTAAGAGGAGACTGTTGACACCAATGATAGAAAGGATGAACATACGGAACTTTAGGAAAATTAAAAGCATGACAACAAGCAAAATGATTGTAACTAACTGATAATAATGATGTAAAGTAACTACAGTATGTCCTAGGTTAATGACGCTGTGTTCCAGCAAAACACGACATTAAGTGAAATGTCATTAAACGAAACTTAAACTTCCACATAAAGTGATGTAAAAGAATTGAAATACATTCCAGAGGCAAAAATCAATGTGCTTAAATCATATAACTGAAACGTTTTGAGTTTTACTCGTGTTTCTGCTGACTAATTTCCTTCTGCTTACTTCAAACCACCTATGCATCTTATTTACCTAGCTAGCAGTTTCTCTTTCGTTAACCTTTCAGTCTAAACAACCTTTAACCTGTAAGGTTAAATAATAAACACTGCAGCAGAGTCAAAGCCAAGCCCACGGACAACCTTGGGAATTTTATCTAGATACTTAGTCTGGCTGCTGTAGCAACAAGTTGCAGGAAAAATTCCCTGGCATAAAGTTTGATTCCAGATCTCGCTTGACGCCCATGGCTAGCATTTAGTGGTCAGGCAGGAAGCAAAAACGTATACTTGCGTAATTGCACTGTTCACATTACAAGTGCGCTTTTAGGAGAGAATAATGCAACATGTGCTGTTTTAGTGCATCAAATTAGTAAAAAAGTTGTTGATAAAATAGAAATTGGCTTTGAGTAAGGTAATAAAGATAGTTGCTAAAACGAAATAGTGCATCATTAAGTGAAAAAAGGTGTCAAATATTCAGCGTCGTTAAAACGAAACATAGCAAAATGGGGAGTCGTTAAACGAGGACTTACTGTATAATGAAACAATCTCCAATAACCCTTACCACATCTAAAACAGTAACCATAGCCCCCATAATAAGCCTGGGGGTCTCCCTCCAGTGAACTTTCATTCTCATATTCATCGGTAGAATTCCAGTCCTCACTTTCATCACTAGAGCTAGTAAGAACTGGCTCAGGTGCACGGCCTGCACAAAATAAATGAGCTTTAAATTCATGAATATTAAGGACACAGGAATGTACAAACATCAGTTTTGGTCTGACATTAAATCACTATGAGCAGGTCAGCAAAAGCAAAAATTTACCCGTGATCGCAGAAGAAGATGCACCTGACCTAGATCGCGTTGTCATTTTGTGTTCTGAAGTGTGCACAGTGATTGTCGATGCCACTTGTGGAATAGCAACCGCAGCACCCCTGGAGGTACCAGCTTGAGGGCTATCAGAAATTGTTACTACGGGGACGGCATTCTTTTTTGGAGTTGTGCTCTTTGGTGTTTTCTGCTTCTTCTTTTCTACAATCAATGCAAACAAATTAAATGTGTTGGCTTATTTACTTGCTGAATTGATTAAAGATTTTGAGGACCTACAAAAAGTTTAACTATACACAGTAATCAGTTTAGCATAACACTCAGCCTAAGAATTCCCATGTCTATGCCTGTTCCAATTCCAAATTTATGTTTGCATCAGGCAAAGTGACTTTATCTATTCAGTGAATCTTTCAACTTGTTTAAAGCTCTCCTTTAAATTTATTTAAATTTAACAAAATTAGAAAAGGACAACTTAAAAAATATACTGCTAAGTGATAAATGGCCTCGTAAGGCAAAAACAATGTTTTGGCAGAAACATAATACTTCCACTCCCATCAGTCAGAGAATGTGGTCCGAAGCAATATTATTACATCAACTTATATGCTAAAAATACCAGGTTTAGTAAAGCACAAGTGGCACTGCCCCCGGTTGGACTCTACACTAAACCTTCACACATACTAAAGTAATACATAAACCAATCTGAATGGCAGTGACACATAAGTAGCACTGAGCTGGACTCTACAGAAAACCTTCATATATACATAAAAGACACATAAATCAAGCCGAATAACAAAGACTAAATTTGAAGAATTTTAAATTATTCTGCCAAGACTCGAACCTAAAACCAGTAAGCCATTGCAGCTTTGAAAAATGATGCACGAAAAGATCGATTTTTAGGTATTAAACTCTTTGAATGCACATACCAATTGAAAAGTGGCAGTTTATTAATACAGAAAGAAAGGTAAAGGTCAGTATAAAATTAATTCATAATATAAAAGCGACAAGCTTGAAAATTTCACTTGTATGATTAAACAATAATGCAGCTAGTTTTGTAAAATGGGAATTTTAATCAACACTAACCTGCCTTTCTTGCAACGACAATATCCTTTCTTCGCTGCTTCAAGTCATCACTAAGATGTTCCACCATCTGGTCAATGTAACTGTCCAAAACAATGGAACGACTTTTAGTGGTGACTACGCAACGACAGTTTGGACAAATGTTGTTACGTTGCAGCCACTCCTCTACACAAGAGTTACAGAATGAGTGAGAACAGCCTAGTGTTGTGGCCTAAGAAAAAGTAAATGTAAAAACTTAATCTTAACAGTTAAAATAACAGCACCTTGAAATGACAGTGATCATAAGCTAGAGTAATAGTGATATAACAATTTATTAGGGTCTCAAAACAAATCATGGATTTCTGCAACTCTGGAATGAAACCACAGTTACAGATGGGAGCCACGATATTCACCAGAAGGAAATTTAATCTACCTGCTATTATCAAACAATTATTTATTCAGAAAAAATAATGAGTTTTATGCTCAAGCAAATTTACAACTGATGCACCAAGGGAAATAAAACCTACACTATACTGTCAAGAAATGTATAAAATTTTCTGTGCATTTCCCAAAGCAGTCCTAGCTTGAACACCCTAAAAAGTTTAAAGAATTTTTTTCAAACTTCATATGTCAAAAAAATGCAAAAAAAACAGTTAATCGATCAACAATTAATGAATGGTGAAAATGACTAAGTTATGACATTAAGTTTCAGCAATATTTCAAACGACAGCACCCACAAAATACAAATATGAAATGTCTGAAATTTTTCCCAACCATCAGCTTGTGTCCTAGGAAAAATCGGAGATTCATTGTACGTGGCAATTCTCGACTTCACTTCTACACCAAGCAACGTGGCGCAAAAGTCAAGTACGTGAAGGAAAGTTTTCGCAAATGCAGGTAACTTTTCTGAATCATTTTGCTGGCCACAGACAAACATTGCAATCAGGAATCAACATCAATCAACAATAAATAATCAACAATTCACAAAAACTGCTATTCAAACATTTATACAAAAGTGCCAATAACCCGAAAATTCGAACAAACAAAAAGGAAATTACAATCCGGCAGGTCTTGTCGCTATTTATATCCTTATTACTATATCATTAGGAAGAATAAAATGTTTTAGAGTAAAACGGGGTATACAGTTTATTGATTTTTAACAGCAAAACTGGACTTGCAACTAATAAAAGTAATATTTCAACAGATACTGCTAACTATCAATAATCCATAAATGATCTAAAGTTATTGATTAAAGTACCCCATTTTACACTGATAAATCAAACTTAGTCAAACAAAATCAAATCATAACGAATAGTTGGTACCTCGATGAATAATTCTGCACAAATGCTACACTGAAGTTCTGCCTCCATAAGATCAGTAAAATTTTCCAGAATATCTTCCTTCACTTTTAATAGCTGCTCTTGTTGCTTACAGTTTTCAGTTTTAGTTTGGGATAGTTCTTTCTCCAACATTTTTTCCTTCAGTTCTTTGTTTGCCAGCTCCTATACAGATAAATAACAAACATTCTTTAATATAAAGAAAATGCAACAACAAAATCATGTCTTCAGAAATGCAATATTCTAAATTACCATACACTGACTATATAAGCATATAATTACATCACACTTTACTTTATTTTACAAAATATTTTTATATTGATCTGCATTACAATAATTTCCTAGGAAATTCTATAAGTACTTTAACTCTTACTACGGAAGGCAGAACAATACCGCTTATGTTTTTCATGCAAGGGACGGAGGGTGGTAGACTGCCGTCCAAGCTCAGCACTAAGTGCAGTCACCAAGTCTGTTTATTTCACATGCAGAAACATTGTAGAAAAGTTTAACAGATGTGGGATTGGGGTTGCTTCGCAACAAGTAACGTTAACCGGCATCTGAAGCCAGGTGCATTCCACAATACTGTACTGTATGGTATGTTTCCATACAAAATCACCTGTATATCCTTGATGAAACATGTTTAGTTGATTGTTCTGCCTTTTTAGAAAATGACTGCATACTGTAGATCAGTATTGTGTCTTTTGTGAAAACTGGTTTCTAAATATAAGCGCATGCATGTGTGCTCGCATGTGTGTGCATGTGTAGAAATAAAACTATTATTTAATATTAGTACTCAGAAACAAACTACTATTTGTTTATTTACAGGATTATGTTTTAGTAACACACCACAAGAAGTTATTGTCAAATGCGCAAATGTCAATGTGGCCCTGTTAAAAAGCAACAACGTATTTTTCTCATACAGCACGTTTCTATGAACTAAAATAACAGTTATGAACCTTCTCTAGTTTCTCCATCCGAGTCTGCAGCTCTGCTTTCAGATCTTGCTTTTTCTCATCTAGCTTACACATCATTTCCATTTCTAGTTTCTTTTCAATCTTTTCTTTTTCATCCATGATGGACTGCTTTTCTACTGCAAGCCTATCGCGCAGAGCATCTTCTCTATGCTTCAGCTGTTCCTCAAGTTTCTGCTGCAGCTCTTTTTCTAATCGCTGTTTCTCCTCTTCCTGATTTGCCTAATACAAAAAATACATGTACTAAAAGAGCACGCAGCTTAGTATCACTTTTCAAAATTTATATTTCGACAATCTACTGGTCAATTATGAATCAAAAGAAATGGCTTAGTCATGTTTGAATGAAACGTATAACCGAGGCAGACAGTTTTCCAACCAGTCATCCTTTTAGTTACTGATCAGCCTCAGGATTGCTTAACTTTGGTCACATAATGAGCATTCAGCTATAACCATCGCCCCAAATATTATATTTTTGTCCAATTAATGTGTACATTGTGGGAATGTCTGACTGCTACCGAGTTAATAATTTTAAACAGCAATTAAATGTTATGTTATATTCAATTCAAATTATTCAAAACATAATCCAAGTCATCTCCTCGAGTCATCGGACTTTGTTTTATGCAATGATTAAAATTTTGATATCTCTAAGATTTAATGTTTTAGTCAAGACCTTCTGCATGAAATTTTAAGCTAATATGTCCTCTTTCAGGGCCGCTTGATGTCTTGTTGTTATACGAAGAGCTATTTCTAGTGGACTGTCATTGGGAACTTGAGCATATGTCTTCTTTGGTTTAGGTGATGAGTTTTATTCGTGTTGTTCACAGTTCTTCTGTCGTTTTTCCATACAGTTGTTGATTTGAGATTTTGTTAGAGATTCCATTTAAAAACCGGTAACAGAGGAAACATTTCTGGGGAATTGCATTGAAGTAAAATGGATTTTAAAATACTCACTCTTTGCTCTTCTAGTTTTCTTTGTTTCTCTTCTAACTCTTGTAGCAGTTTAGCCTCTGTTGTCTCTTTTTCTTTCAACATTGCTTTCATCCTTTCAAGCTAAAAATATTAAAATGTCACCATGCTTATTAAATATCCGCTACATTAACAAAGAAAAATTCATTGTTAATGATTATCTATTTAAACTCAAAGCTTGAGTACAAAAAACATAAATGCACACCTGATTAATCAATGTTGCAAATCATCAAACATTACAGTAAATTGGTAAACTTAAAAAAACTCACTTAGAAAGGCCCTCAAAATTCAAAATACTTATGTCATTAAACCGTTTGATGCTTTTCATGACTGTAATTTAAAACACAAACTCTGTGTGAAGCTACTTGATAGCAAATAAATCAAAAACCTTTGTTGGTTTCTAAGAATTTCCAACATTAGAGATGTAACTCAAACTTCTGATTTGTTTTTACTATGTGATTTTATGAAAGGCTGCAGAGTTCTAGCTTATGAGCTTCTTGACCCTTCAAATGTGAGCAAATGCTACCAAATTAAACCCCAATCAGTATGCCTAAACTTACTAACACAGGGCTGGTATACATGAAATGTGTATTTCTACCTCACTTTCCGTATGTGCAATTTTACTACTCATAATGGCTCCATGTTCATTGAGTTTCTGCTTCATTAGTGCAGATGTTTCTATTCGCATTCGCTTCTGTGGCTGTTCCTCATGTTGGCTTGAAGAATTAAGTACAGATAGATAACTTCTAAAATGAAAGTAAAACACTGTTACTAGCTTATCATTTTTAAAATTATACATATTCAACATTAAAGTGTTACTACTTGTTGTGTGAGTAATTCTAAGCTCAACACTAAACACAAACAGAATGTTTCCTGTCGACTTATTACTCTGTTTTAGCATCAGTTAATAAAACTTGGCTAATATTTGAAGATGATCAAACTAAAATTTGTAGGCAGCCGAACCACAACACTACTAACCTTTTTGCATTAGTGTTTACACAATACTTATATGTAAATTCAGCAGCTTCACCAGTCTTCAATGGCACCCCCAACTGCACAATATCTCCATTTGATAGTGGAATTAGTTTTAATGGTTCTATCTTCACATCATTAACAAACACGCCATTCAAACTCTTTGAAAAAAAACAATTCAAAATGTAACAACAAGAATAATAAAGTAAAATTGTGTACTTGCAAACCATACCTGTCCCTAAGTCGGCTGATGCTTCAAAGCAGAATGCCCCAAAAATTTGGACAAATGTCAATTTTTCCTTTTTTATAAAAACAAATGCTAAGTATATTGGACTTTTATATTCTAGCATCAAATTATCAAGCAAATGTTCAAAAAATACTAAAAATCTAATTTTATGACTAGAAATTAGTACGCAATTGTAATAAAACTTGTATTTTTAAGCTCCGAAATTTGTTCGTGGAAGCAGTCCTTTTGTTTCAGGTTTTTTCCTGCTGCCAAGCCTAGATTTTCGCCTGGAAGAGCATCTACTGGATTTAAACATAATATCAATATGCTCTTACAAAGTCCGTAGCAACCAACATTTTGTGGATGCTAAGTGTTTTGTAAAATCGCTACAAAAAACAATGGCTAACTTTAACAGCGCTTAGTATGCACATCACCTTCAATGTGGATTATCTCAGCTTAGAAATAACATAGGGTACTAAAATTGGCTTCAAAATAATCCTCACGAAATGGAGATTCAGGATATGTGAATAATTAGAAAAGCTTAATTGCCGACTTATGGACAATTTTGCTACGCAAGCACATAATTATAATAATTATGTTGTAATTGACATTTACAGCATCCAGAAATTTGAAAGTTTAGTACATACAAGAGCTTACTTTAACATTAAGTTATTCAGATTATACTTTATATATTTACAATAACACAATATATTTTATTTACGTTATATAATAACGAGCTTACTTTAACATTAAGTTATATATTTACAATAACACAATATATTTTATTTACGTTATATAATAGCATTATCATATATTTCAGTTGGAGTTGACCGGTGCAGTGCACACATTTCAGAAACAGAATTTTACAGAATACATGCACCTCCAGTAACTAATCAGTTGCAACTTAGACATTTTAGCATATCATTATTAATTTTACACCCATCTACTTGCAAACAGTTGGTAAATTCTACGATTGAAATTGAAACAATGGCAAGTCAAGCCGTGTTATGTCATATGTAAATTTGTCTTACTTTATTGTCTATCACAGCCCATTTTCCAGGAGTTTGTTGAACAAACTTGCAGTGACTTCGTGATATTGTTGGTGACACAATGCAATAATGCGCTTCCAAATTTCTTCCAACTGTAACCTAGCACAATATACGTAAGAAATGGAATTATTTCACCTGCTTAACCAAAAACCAATGTAGTAATCCAAGGAACTTAAAAGATCCAATTCAAGGGCCAGACACGAACCCGGAATCCATTTGAGTAAGCATTCGCACCAATGCCTACTACCGAGAATCCTGCGATATTCGTGCAGGTTTTACCCGACTATTAAAAAAATAAAGAAATACTGCCATTAATCTGACTTTTTCTCTCTTTGCTTTACAGTACAACACAAGCTACCATATTGCGCTTGAGAGCTTACTTAGTTACTTCCCAAGTGTCTTTGGCATACTGCGTTTTCCATTCAGAGTTGCACGTAAAATTCGTACGGTTTTATGTTTGTTGCCAAGCCAGCAAGAAAGCAAGCTCAAGGCAGTGGGTACAAAGTTTGGAAATGGCCGATACGTCAAGTTATCAGTAAACATTTTCTGAGATTGCTATTTCAATTATTATAATTCATCATACTTCAACTAGACATAATTCAGACCTCGATTCTCTGGATTCTCGTAAAATGTCACGGCGAGAATCTTCTTAGAGCTTCTAGCAAAATATAACGAAGTTTTGGCCATGCGTTCTTTTGGATAGTTTAACACTAATAAGAAGCAAAATATAAAACTATTATAAATGCAGCTCTAAATAAACCTGAATAGCTCTAAGCAAAAAACCACACAAGTCAGATTTTACTACGTCTCAAGTGTTTTCGTATGAGCCTGTGAGCCAATGTGATATATTTGTCATGGACAGGATGTAATCCAAAGGTCCATGGTTCAAATGTAGCATCATTCAAAATGTCTTCAAATTTTCTTCCTTAAGGCCAATTTGATTTTGAAAATTTGATACAATTTCTTCTGTTCATCCAACACAGATGACCTCAACTTGCTATGCTCCATTGCCAAACACTCAGACCTGTCTAGCCACAGCTGATGAGCACACTGTAGATACGGCCTGCATTAAATTATACACATCACTTGCCATTTTACAAAGTTGAATCAGAATTTTGGAATGCAGATTTTACAAAAAAAGAGTTGGAAATCAGAATTATGTTCATTATTTCAGCTTAATGAAACTACAACCTCATTGTTAAACTACCAACTTTCATTGCAATTTAGCTAAGTTTAATTAAAAAAAGAAAACACAAAACTAAACATTCTTCAGGTGCAGCTGGGCGAATCATACACAATGGCAAACAAAGATCATAAGTTCGCTATACAGACCTACTTGTAGGACCGTCACATTTGCTAAACATTCACATGCTTAGCTTACTAAATGAAACAATTCTGTTTACTAGTTATACGCATAGGTAATATTATGCATACGTCTAGGCATGAGTGTGGCCTGCCACCTCATGCAATAAATTCTTTCCCTACCGGTCACTATTTCGAATGAATTAGTGCTAATAGCTACTTTCATCTGTAGGCTTTAGCTTGAGATACACCGCTTAGTCACCTTAATTAATTAGCTGTGTAGGGTGCCGAGTAACCCACTAGCCGAAGTAGGACACTTCCGGTAAAACCCATGTGCTAAAAGCAGTGTCGTACATGGGCAGCCCAAGAAGGACACTAGCGATTTCTGTCGAGAATCAAGATTTATGACATACAAAAACATAAAAGTAAATTTGTTTTAGAAAAAAAGTAACTTTATAATAATGATGGATAGTCTTTGACAATTTACAAATGTATTTCTTACAACAATATCATCACTATTATTAGCTCCATTAATATCATCATAACAGTAAACTAAGTATCTAATGCTTTAAAGAGAGAAACTATGTCGCTAACCCGTTTACTTAGTAGAAAACAATTATTTGTCCAAGAGGGAGTGAAAAGAATCACCTGTCTGCTAAGCAAGACAAAATAAAAAATGATATTCCTTAAACAAATGTTGGATCGCCTAAAAAGTATGCTATTTCACTTTAAAGAAGATTACTATTGGCAAATATTAATTCTTCTAGCTCAGAATTATTTTTTTTTTATTTTATCAATTGTATAATAAATTATTCAACGTATATTGACGTTTTTAATTATTATTATATCATGAACAAGGACAACGGACCGTACGCTTAATAACTAAATTTGCGACCTGTTTCTAGTGTCCTACTTGGGCACGCGTCCTATTACGACGCGTCCTATTTGGGCTAGCCCATGTATGACGCGTCCTACTTGGGCTAGCCCATGTACGCCAATTGTCCTACTTCGGCTAGTGGGTTACTCGGCGCCCAATAAGCTGCTAGACGATTAGCTAAACTTTTGGTTTACTCTTGATATTACACTCAAGTCTTAAATTTCGATTACCGAACACATAAATTTGGCGCTATTACACTTTCGCACCGCCTAGCTTTTTATAGGTTATTACTCGTTTTTAGGCTCGTAACTCATCATTCTATTATTCTTACGTCATCAGTGAATGTTTCCGCTAATCTAATTGTAATTTAATCTTATTTAGGCATAATTACCAATAATTACGCTGTATTCACAGTTCGACACAGTATCGCCATCTTGTTTGTGTGTGTGGTCACGTGACGAATTTCGTACTAGTTTATGCATTATCAGGGCCTAGCTTAAAAGGCACGTGACACACTTTCATCTTCACCGCATTTACGAAATAAAGAAAAAACCTTTACTTTTTTTATAATCCAAGAGTAATAATACTACAGTAATAAATAAAATTAATGATAAATAACTGTTCCGTTCCAGGCCCACCCGCGATACGATACAAACTCTCGTAGCTGCAACCCTAATAATCATAAATTATGCGAAAAAACTAAAAATACAGGTTAAGGGCCACATGTCACTGCGCGAGAGCGATTGCGCATCAGTGATGTAAACACGGTTATTCACGTGCAGCTTTTAATGGCGGCTGTAGGTAAGTAATGCATGATTTTAATCTGGACTTATAAAGCGTACGCAGCAATAATATTATGGGAATATGGTGTATATTACGCCTGTTGGTCTGCTTTCTGGCCTGCAGGCGTGAAAACAACCAATAGGCCAGGAAAAGCTAGGCGGTGCGAAAGTGTAATAGCGCCCATAAATTTTCTTTAGTCAACCTCTAGATGCATGTGGCTCGTAGTCAATGCTTATTAAACCCATGCCATAACTTATAATGGTGCCACAAAAAGCATAAGTCTGCTCTGTGCAGGCTCGCCAGGCTGTTTATCACTAAACTAAATTGCATTATATCAGTGACTATCACTAGCAAAAATGAAGAAACTCGGAAATATTACATCGGGATTTTTTTACAATATCGGATCGTATCAAATCACTACCCAAAGTTAAATTAGTGTCGTATCGGAAAGAAACAGCAATATATATGAACAACACCAATCGCATTAACGGCAGGCCGCGCAATTGATTGAATGCAGGTTTTAACCATGGTTTCTTTTCTGAAATAATCATGGCCTAAAATAAATGTATAGGCTGCAAAACTAAAACACGAGTTAGACTACTAACTTCTGAAAGTCCTGGCTTTAACCGTATGCATTTGTTTTTCCTTGCATTTTCGTCGCATCTTAGTAAACAAACTTCAAATTCTTCGCTAGGAGATGCCATTTTAAGACTAGTACTGCCATCTACATAAAAGAACGGGTAATCAGAATTTCTTCTGTTTTTCTTTGCGACTCATGTATGATTGCTGGCACCTTACAAGAAAGGATGTACTACAATACATCCAACAGGACAACTAAAACAAAATAAAAATCATTAGCAATGACAAAGCTAACCAAGCCATTCTGTAACTTTTTATCTACAGCAATGATAAACATTTTATGCTTGGAAATAAATAGGCCTAGGCTATACTGATTTATTCCAGTGAATATACACGGAGTTACGTCATAATCTTTTCCTAGGAGCTTACGGGGGTACAGAGTTAACTGGCAGTCGTTGACCAAAAAAAAATAACTGAGAGATCACCTGATCATCTGGAGCTTGATAAGTTCGTCCATCTGCTCTGTCATCATTGCTAGGATAAATAACTGTCCACTGAGTCACCAGGGATCCTGGCGACTGCGACAAAATTTGCTGTTTTGTTTCTCTCAGAAGGCTCGTAGCGAAAACCAGAAAACACATCGTCAAATTAAACTAGTTTATTATGCGAGAAGTCTACGACACAAAAGTCCGAAGGAACGCGAAATATTTACAGCCAATGTCATAATCTGGAAACGTGAGTGTGTCCGAGAATAAACTTGAGCAGCCAAATCTAGAAACTACTATGCGCAACGCGTATAGAAAGTTCTCGAATCTTCTACAAGGTAAGAAGATTGTTCTACTATACTATAGAATATTCCAGATCTCCACAACATCGACTGTGGATGTTGGTAATTTATTATTCAATGTAATGACTACTTTCAGTCATGGCAGCTTGTAGTTCGTTTAGCTTCGCTGCACAAAAACTTAAGGCTTATGAAAATTAGAGATGCATAAACATAATGCATTACATAAACATAAAAAACAAAAATGCCAACTCAGAATCCAAATTTAAGTACAAATTGCAAATTTTGTATTTTTATTTTATACAAGTCTCAATAATTATTATTGTATCATTTACTGATCTATAGTAAGTAACCAGGCAATGAAGTCATCAATGGGGCAAGACCTAGTGATCAGCTATAGAAATATTAAAGCGAATTGTAACAAGTTTCGGGGAATAACAAGGCACCTGCAGCAACAGTGAAATGAATAACCGGGTTTGCAACTGGACTATAAAACTCATTATACTCAAAAACTTGTAACAATGAAATAAAGGGCGCCAAAAACAATTAATATTACATAAAAAAATAATGTACCCGAGTTTTGAACTGTAGGTGTTTCCTGTCTATACAAACATGATAGCTCGCCTGTTAACTCATAGCTTTAAAAACCAAGAACAAATTATAACCAGAATAGTGTAAAAGACGCAGAGCAAAGCAGTTAGTTTGCCAAGCGAAAAAACATGAAGTTTTCCAGTAAGCAACGTTTCCAGTAATCTGACGTTTTCATCAAAGTTAAAATATTGTCAATGGTCAACATTATCAACATATCTGAAAAATGAAAATTCTGTTTTTACTTGGTAAACTTAAGTATCAACTATTCATCTTGGTGCACAAGCTTTACCATGAATGTGCCAGATATTTGCAAAAGCTTTTTCGATTATAGGTTCTTTTATTCAATTTACAAATAAATCCAGCCAAAGTTTTCTGTACTGCAGAGAAATGCACTTGTGAATTACATTCTATGATATCACACTAATGGTAACCAGACAAGTACAAAATTTTAATGATATTGGCATAATCAGTAGTAAACTCTGCTGGAAAAATAAAAAACAAAGCTAGCATTTAATTTCTTTTACAGTATAGCACAGGTAATTTGACACAAAAATTTAGATTTAGTTGTCAAAAACATTTAGTCATCTCGTTTGTTGTAAAAGCTCGTCATAAGGAAAATTATCCACTTTACCTACATTATGCAAAACTAAAGCTAAGAATCATTTGTATTAGCATTTCATAGATAACTAATGCATATCTTAAAAAGTGAACCAATACTATAAATTCTTAATATAGTCATTTTGGTAGAGGGCTTCTGGCACACGCTTATAGCATTCCTCAAATTTTATAAGGCGGATGAGTTTTTTGCAAAATAGTAAGAACGTCATTACTAAACATAGTTGTTCAAGGTACAACTGAAAATAAGAGCTTGCAAGCCTAAGCACAAGGTGGCATGTAGCCAATGGAAAATCCTCATTTGAGCTCATGTTCTACCATATGTTGCTGCTTTGGACTAGGGTAACAGGACTTACATTATAAATTACAGAAATTTAACAATGATCTTAAGATCCACAGATGCGGTACAAGCACACTAGTATAATTGTACATAAGCCTGAAACCAAAACACTACCCAAGTAGTAAATAGTCTCTGGGTAAACATGTAGTGTCATAATTTACAGTCAAATTATCACCTCACATGTACATAAAAATTATTGAGCTAGCACAAGTCAATCCTACACTGGACATCATTACCGATGTTAATAAAAATGGTCAATTACATTCTGTCTTCTATATTAGAGTACAAATTAATTTATCATTGTTTCAGATTTCTTCTGTCTGATAACAGTTTAACCCAACTTAGAAGAATTAAAGTGGGAACCAATAAAAAGGCCACAAGAAAATTTAATTTTTTGTGACCTGAAATTGGTAAAAAATGGCCATTTTTGACGGTGTTTTGATTGTATCATATTATGTTAGGAGTTCAGGCATGTTGCTACATGCATAGTATGATGGCAAATAAGAATTGGACCTCTGTCCACAAGATGTATCTAGTTTCTCTCTTTGTCTCTAACTTTCTCCATGACATAATCATGCCTGATTTCTGACTGGTCAGTGCACTGGATCTCTGCTGATATGCCCTGAAAAATTAAACAAAGCAGTGTAATTTAGTTACAAAAAGTTGTTTTAAAATTTACTTGTATGAGTTTTTACCAATTCTGCACAAAACATATATGGTATAAATCTGAATTCTGTGGCTGTCACTAGTAGGCCCGATTATGTGCCAAAGCATTTCCGTCCATCCACCATCTCTGGAAAACTAGGTAATAAAACAAACTGGGCATATTTAGTTACGGTTGGGAACCTGGGCTTGACACTGCTTCAACCACTGCATTTCTGTTAAAAGGTAAAAAGGTCATGGTCACCAAGTAATTTGCATGTCCATTTGCATCACATCAAAAAGTTAAAATAAGATCAGATTAGCAGAAAGATCGGGTTGCACTTTGTTGTACTTAGAAGACAACAAGTAACATTTACATACTGTGCAACAAATAGTCATGTGTATATCTGGAAAACTAATAACAAAAAAAAACAAATTTGGAAAAAGAGTGCCTCTCTCACACTCACTAGAATTAGTATATATCGGAAATCAAAAAGATATAGTCCTAGGTTACAAAGCAATTTAATATGTTGCTCTGCCATCTGCGAAAGAAATAGACAAATTTTAATTTAATTCAGTAGGAGTTTTGACCATGACATTAATCAAAGCTGCTACACATTTGAAACTCAATGAAATTGTCTGAAGACAGTAATGGTAATAGTGAGACCTCGAACATTGGGAAGTATTTCAAGATTACATGTCGATTATAACTTGACTGTACTCTTGGATATTCGAGGGACTTGAAAGTCTGAGAGCAAAGATGGAATTTCAAGAATCTGCTAATCCTCTTGTGGAAAGGTCCATTAATAACCATTGCTGAATTCATATAAAATTAAATGAAAAAAAATTGTTTTTTTACTGAATGCAGCTACGTAATAAATACAAATAATAATGTGTCACTGTTTTCCACCATTTTGTACGCTAAGTGTGACATATGTGTACACGATAAAGCAAAACAAAAACTGTAAAATACTCTATAGACCCGAGCCGATAATGTTTCCTGTTGCTCACCTGATAAATTTAGGAACATTGCAGGAGGTATGACTTTTTCTAAATATATTTTCTGCAAAGAAAATGGGAATGGCTGCTTCAGCAAATTTATTTTCATGTGTGCCATTGATCGAGGAGCTAGTGCATTTGCAAACTGGAGGTGCCTATGAAAACGATTCATTTTTTGACTTGGCATGAATGAATTTTTTTTAAACTATTTCGTGATAAGCAAAGTGTTCATATGTCATAGCAAAGTGTTCAGCTGCTGATATGGAAACTGTTAATAATGAGGCCAATGATGAGTTCGATGATAACAAGCTAGTTGCAAAAAATCTGCAGAGTTCGCTGTGGAAAACTTCACAAGAAATATCAATGTGGAAAATGTGTAGGTGACACAAAAGTAAAACATGTATAACTGGCGAATGCAAGAAATGTGGTACACAATAAACTGCAGTATCAGTTTGAAACTAGTGTTTTTAGTTCTCATTTTGTGTTATAAAAACAGAGTTATGTGAAAACTAGAAAATAATAAAAATGACGAAAATAATTAAGAATGAAAATCAAGCTTCTCAAATAGTTCTGACTTTTCTCAGTGTAATTAACAGTAGTTTTAAGCTTGTGCACAGTAATGTTGATACAAGTATTTTTCTATCTTGTGAGAGTTTACTAAATTTCATTTATTAATCAGCGAAATTTGTCGGTCTCGTTCTTGTTTCCTGATCTCATGAGTCAGCAAATCTCATCTCGATGTCGTCTCGCACCAAAATCCTCAGTCTTCCACGTCTCTAGGTAATGGGCAAAATTTGGTACAGGCACACAAGTATAGACTAAACAAAACCAAGCTAGTAGAACATTTGAGACGTAGAAAAGTTAAGATGACGGTGACAGTTGGTTACATTTCTTTGCATGTCATAAAATATAATCAGAGTTAGAAAACAGACCACCATCAACACAGGTCACAAACAGAATTTTTAAGGGTGAGAGATCTGAAACCAAAGTCACGCCTTAACCTGATGCAGTTAGAAAGAGAGTACTTTCGAATTCAATCTTGTTTTTCGCAGAAAATCATTCCATACGAGTAAATAATTTACCAAAGCAATACAATTTTAACATTTATTGCAAATTTCAAAATATAAGCATTAGATACCTGTAACTTCTTCTTAATTGCATCCTTGCTACTTGAATACAACATCTTCCGCTTTATCTTTGCTTGTTCTGGGCACCTACAGTGAAGAAAAATTAAAACCTATTATTGCTATAGCAACTGGCAAATGGCCTGCTGAAACTTACAGAAACTGGATTTGTTGGAAATTCATAATCCCAACAAGATCGATTCATAGATAATCCAAGATCGATTAATTAATAACTTATATTCTTTCAAAGAAGTCACTTTAGAATAATTATAGCAGCTTTATATTAATGTATAACTGTATTAGCATTATTGTCAGTCTGCCTATTTCCATTCTGAAAATAAAATGCGATTATTTAGCCAAGCACCCAAAATGGATATATATTGGATAAGCTTTTTGCTGAATATTAAACAGTACAAATACTGAATTCTTAGCTGTACATCGTGAAAAAAATAGCAAATTATTAATGGATAAATTCAGTTGGACTACGATTGAGTCAAGCATGAAAAGAGCTGTGGTATAGTCATGTGTATCGTTGCTGTAACCATTTTGGTGGCCACCTTGTATAATGTAAATCTCAAAATGCAAATTCAAAACCAGTAGGTCTCAAAGAGTTAGACATAAAAAAATGTTGTGTGGATGACAGTTTTATGTTCAACCAAAAATCCAGGTTTCAGTACCAGACTAATATTGCAAAGTAAACAAAACTGTGGTATTGTTATATCCATCAACAAAAATGATACAGCGGTATTTCTTCTTTATTTACATGTATACATGAAAAGATGTCAACAGGTGAAGGGAAGTTATCAATTTAAAGGGTAGGCATACCATCAAAAGCAGCACATAAAAGTTTGTCACTCTCTTTTTAATAAATTCCCGATTGATTACAAAATATGTGTATTTATGCTTTTAATGTACATTTTTCACTCCTTAACTAACCAGCTGTAATCGTGCACTTACATATGACTTACCATACATAAAATAATAATTTATTTTGTGGAAGGTTGGCTCCGCCTGTTCGCTCTATAATATAGTCAAAGTCAAATATGGCATATCGACAGTCTTTCTGACCTTCGGCTGCTATTAAATGACTGAGGAATTCTTCATAGGACGCTCCCGGTGCTCCAGCTGTATCGACAATGATCTGCCGATCGTCATCGCTCATACGGTATATAACATACTTAAACTTTCGCCTCAGCTTTATCTCCTCGTAAACTCTAAGGCACTCGTCATTTACGGCTACTCCGGAGGCCTAAGCAAAGGAAAAAGTATCTTTAATAGCAAAACAAACTTTAAAACATTATCAAAACTCTGAGCATGGAAAAATAACTGCATAAAAAGAAGCCACTTACAAAGTAGGTATATTCATTTCTATCTTAACGAGCACAAACATGATTACCTCATGAAATTTTTTCTATGGTACAATGGGAATACTCTTCTGAATTTGAATAAGGTTCTGAATTAAGCAGATATTTACATGCCTTTGAAAATTCAATTTATATAACCAAATAAGCCAAGGTTGTACTCTAAATTTTACTGCTTTTTGCTACTGCATTATGATGAAAACTATCATACACTCATACATGATGCTGCTCAGCACTGTGATGATAATGGTATAATTTGACAAAATGAGAACACATTTCTCAAAATATTTTAAACTAAAAAACTCAAAACAAAAAACTGGCATGATTTTAATTTTCACTGATTTATCAACATTCCACTTTTCATTTACTTTAAAAAACCACTAAGTTTTAAGGAAAGCAAATTCACAGCTAACAAGTTACAACAAAGCTAAAATATTCTGAAGCTTCAAAGGTCAATCACAAATATGTGCCAGTGACACATCATTTGGCAAGTGCTAGATCAAGCGATTGGTTCAAAATCCAAATTTAACTAGGACATTAAAAGCAGAAAACTTTTCACTAAATCTTATGTCAACAAATTTTTTGCAATTTTAAAATTGGTATAGTTCTCGTTTTGTTGACAACTTTAATTATGTTGTCAGCAAGCTTTTACTTTGTTGATAACTTTATTTTGAAGTTTTAGCTGACGTATGAAATGTAGCATTTATGTGGTAACTTGGCTGCAAGGCAGCTGAATTCAATATTTTTTTATTATTATATCTATAATCATCAAAGCTCTGCACTATAATGAAATACCCCCACACTATAATAATTTTAAAAAAATCAGTAACTTTTTATAAATTTTTAAGAAGACTTATATAAAAAGTGCAACTAACTTTGGCCTTCAAATAAACAAAAAGTTGAAAGAAACGTGACCACTAAATAATGTCAAAGAGCCACCTAGACATTGTATATCTAGGTTTGAGCCGACAGCTATGGACCCAAAAATGTTAACATCCAAGCACATTGCCCGGTCTCCCTGCTTCCAATAATAGCTAAGTGAAGCTTGAACCTGCAGCTATGTGAAATTTGATAAGCCACAAGAGCAGACAGCGGATAAGTATTTACACACAGCCAAACAGCTTTGAAATCATTTAGAATGACAAGTTGAGTGATAGTAAGTTTCTAATAAGAAGTGTCTTTTAAATGACAATTTACAAGATGGTCAAAAACAGTAATTAAAAATTTTCACAAGCAAATTTTACGAAGTGTTATAGCCAAACTTAAATGTCACTTTTAATAAATGTAAAAAATGCAGACTCCATATATATACATATATAACACCTACAAATTGTTTTGGAAAATACTAGTAAACATGCTGTAAAAAACTATAAGGCTTTCTTGTTTATACAATTGTCCCAGCCATGTTATTACTTACAGTTTTTAGTCACTTTATTTATAGTTATGAAAATTTAAGCACAAATTATTCAGAATACTTCTAGTAAACATAGTCACAGTGTGACATATAATAGAACTTAGACCTTTTTATTAGTATAGCTGTGCCAGCCATGTTCTTACACCTTTTATTCGCTTTTTATCATTATATTCCTTACATGGGTAAATTGAGTTTTATTTTTCTGACATCTTATCAGCAAAAGCATAAAATCTCTTAGTCACTTAGCACTAGGCCCTTACACAAATATAGCTGAGACCGAGTCGATGTTGCTAACTAAGTCAAGCAAATAAGTGTATTTGAACTTTATACTACGACAGGATAGCCATTACAGAATTACCTAGCCCGCAGATGTAAGAGTAAAGCTAACCTATAATATATGATAAATCTCTTAAGACTTTAAAATGTACATAAATTTATAACAAGGCCTCTACATCATCTAAGGTGCTCTTATTTATTTATTTATTTATATCATTTTCACTCAAAGTCAAACTTTTACTTGCTGAGCTCAGTACAGCCAAGGTGAGCTGGCTAGGTAACTTAAAGTAGAACCAAAAAACTACACATTACAGTATATTTAGCAGCCTGATTTCCGCTACTCAGAAGAACGGCCTAACAGAGGTAAGATGCAATTACCAAACTCCAACAGGTGGCTTAATATTCTAATGCTGAAAACGCGAGACAAAACTTTTGTACTCGTGGTTGTGAAAGTTGACTAACAAAATGTGGTGTATAATAAAACTAAGTTTAAGTTATGTCCACACAAATATCTATAATTGTACATAATTAGGCCTATTAGTTAAATAAGAGACAGATAAAGATAGTTAAACAATGTAATATAGTTTTGTTTTTATTTTACTTACAATGGTGTACTTGCAGATATTAGTGAGAAATATAGCAGAGTGGTGTGCTTAATGACTGAAGTTAAACGATGTGAAGGCAAACCCGGTTCAGCAAATTACTTTCTGAGTGGTTTTCTCTGCTATAATACTTGTGCCGAAACTTACCTCACTGAAAGAAGATTGAAGAAATATGCATATATGGGCTAAGAAACATTTAGCGGTTCAGTGTCATCCTAAGACTTGGAGAATTATCCTTATTAATGAGTTAAACTATGCCACCACAACCATTTCAAGTAATTAGGTCATGCTACTAACTGTTGATTAACAGCTAAAAAACTCAATTTTGTAAGCATAGGTTCCTACTGCAGAGTGAAAATAAAACTGATCATAGACCAGAACCCACACTAGGAAAGAAAGTTGCATTATTTACTCTAGCTGCTTGCAGAAAACTGTATAAGAAAACAAAAGTTGTCGCTTTTCATTTATTACTGAATCATTGGCAAAACTCACTCGCACAAACTTAATTAGGCTTCAATCAAGTTAATGCCTAAAATTGTTCTTAATAAGAATAGGGTGCATGTATGTCCCCGAAAGCACTTATTATCACATAGTTCTATATCACAGAACCCCTGCTAAGCTATAGCGATAATAGTAAAATAAATCAGATATATCAAATAAAATGTCTGTAATATAAAGTCATAAGATAGTAAGATAGTCAGCCAATATAATGCACAATGCCAAGTGTACTGCTACGCTGGGTGAACTAAAATATCTGTAGTTCAAAAATTACTAGTTTATGATGCCAGCACTTAAATTATATGTACAGTTTGATAAACTGAATGAAAAACTGCATTGATATCATCCAAAGAAAGAAGCAACAAATATGTCATGCCTTTTCTCAATTTTAAATTATCACTCAACTACTGAGAAAATGCTGTGTAAAATGTCTCAACTGTTGTGCACAGAAGCATAATGAAGTGTAAACTAAAGAGAAAAGTAATCAACAACCAAATTTTAGGAGGACAGATTTGAAAAACTGGGAGTCAACCAGATCTAGACTCAGAACACTGTATCTCGGGCCGCACGTTCCAGGAATTTTATTAATAAGGGTGATGATACCGAACATAATTTCCCAGGACGAAGAAACATATGCTCGATACTTTAACTGTAAAGTGGTTTACAAATTCCCCATTTGAAATAATAGTATGAATACTCTGCCAACAGGGAAGTTTCGAAAACTAGAAAAGCCATTCAGCTGCATATATATATATATATATATATATACACCAACTGAATGATTACAAAATGTAGCTGAGTACACCAACTATATGACTGCAAAATGAACCTTAAGCTGAAATTAAATCTGAGCGTATAAAGCTTGCCTACGCAGAACACACATTATTTTTGTAGAATCAACTGCAAAAATTTCATTAAAAACACAAGAAAACACTCTTCATAAGTAAATCTTAAAAAATTCACCTTGAAGTTTTATTTACTTATATACTGTGTTATACTGAATGAAAAAGTGCATTTGTATCATCCAAAGAAAGAAGCAATATACTAAACTATTGTATTACACGGCTTGCATTATTAAATAAAACTCAAACATTAATAATGTGTTGTTTAGTGAATCAATGGGATGGTGATACAGTGCTGTTTTACCAGGTTGCGCGGATATTTTAAATTATAAAGAATTTTCTTTTTCAATTACAGAACTCTTTTATAACTATATAAGTTTTAAACAGGTAAGTGTAATGATAAGTAATATAACTTTGTATAGAAAGTTCTTTTGGTTGTACTTTAAATTCTATTTTCTTCCCCTTTAATTTACATGCTTTGCGAGTGGCTATTTAAAGGCATTCCGGTGTGAAAGGTAAAAAAGGACTTGAAAATGTGAGTATCGCAAAAATAACTTGCAGGGTACATTACTTTACTGTAGGCCACAAATTACGTGACTGATACCGCGTGATAGTACGCTGCGTTTGTGAGGCATTGTTGTGGCCTAGGTTTTAGTAGGCAGATTTCAGTAAACACGCCAATCATAAGTTTTTTTTAGTAAAAAATAACATACTGTACCCACATACGCCCGGTAAGTATTCCTACTCGTACCGTAGGATGCATTCATAAAATACATAATTTTGTTACTTGAAGTTGCGTTTTGTGTCTTACAATTACATGTCTCACAAGCGCGCTTTACTTATTTACGCAAAGCCTAAATACCTAATTAAGATAAAACTTATAACTGCACTTACCATTTGATAAAAGTTCTAACCTGCAACACTAAAGTTAACTGATTTTCAACGATTTCCGTCGATGCAGGGCTCAACAGGGAAAGGGCGGAATGTTGCGCGAAGTGACACGGCTGCCAAAAGCCGTTATAAACTTTTTTCTTATTGGTTACCGTTTGCGAACACAAATTATTAGAGAGAGAAAACGCAGCCAATAAAGTTTCTGGTATCTCCTCGCATAAGCCGGTTATGTTGGCATTATTTTGGTTTTAATTTTTCAGGAAAAGTCACGTTGCTGAAGATAGGAATGACTCGTGATTAATTTACTTATTGCACTGGAATTAGATAATTTAAACTCACAAAAATCTTTTAGGCATAGCATATTTTTAAAAGCAGAACTATATTCTTCACATGAAGCGGATGAGTCGATGATGTCACCTCCGAATTCGCCGGCTCAGGCAGCTCGCTGCTCACAGTGGATGTGTCAATCAACCGCGGTATGAGTAGCAATACCATAAATGGATGTACGCTGTCGTGTTTTTGTCTGCTAGCAACCTAATAATTACGATGGGTGGGAAATTAGTACTGGGTATCGACGTGCCTGTTTACACAATTCAGTAATGATATTATCTTATAGTATTTTAGGAAAACTAGGCAAGAGACATCTGTCTAGGTTTACTTTAGGCCTAATCCGTAAGTTGGGAGTGCTATAAAATGAAAACAATTTTATCTCTCGCCTTATTATTTCTAGTCGCTACTCTGGTCATCATTACATTGCTTGCGTATCAAGCAATGTAAGTTAATAATATCCAAAATCAAAATGATGCATGTTCACTATAATTTATTCTGTATAATGGTAGAGTGGAGTAATGTGAACGCTCGGGTAATATGGATACCCTGTTTCATTCTACCGTTTATGACTGGAACGTACTGCCACTTGTTAATGTAGTTTCCTAGAAGACATGCTTGCTTATTCATAATAGACACGTTGCTGATAATGCAGAAGGCAAGAAAGCCAATTTATGAGAAATGTCTTACTTTCTTGCGAAGATCACGAGTTTTGAAAGGTACGCTAGTTTCATGAAAAATCGTGTCAAAGCCGATAATCACTGGACACCTAGAACAAATCTTCGCAACTAACACAAACATCGCAACTACAAAAACAGTCTGATAAACCTGCCAATGTCGGTTGTTAGCTCTCCCCAAAACACCCCAGCGACAACTTTAGCGTCACGACAGCAGTAGTGCTGTATAAAACATGAAAATTTAAACTCCCGGGATGATCGTTAGAAGCAGCCATTTTAATGGTAGGTCGTTTGAAACAAATAACATTGAAGTTTGAAATAATAATCAGAGCATTCATAGTACACATGTTACTAAGTAAAATTTTAAATTACTGTATTTTGTCAATAAGATTAAAAATACGTTTTTTTGGCTAGTGAGTGGCGCACCCTGGAGGGTGAGCCAGCGACACTTTACCAATTGGCACGAACATTTAAATTATTAATTCTAGTTACACAAGTCTTTCCAGCAGGTAAGCGAAATGCTAAGCATATAGATTTGCATTGAAAGTTTTTTGGGACGTAATTTAACATTGCCTTTTCTTCCCCTGATTTACGTTTGTGTACATGATGTCATGACGTCGGAACAGTATTGCTGGAAATTTAAAATGAAAACAAACGAAAATTCCTTTTAACGCGAGTATAATGTATAAAATTTTAATGTATAAAATTGCCGTAAAGTAATATAATTTTAAGGCGATTTTTCTGAAACCTATTTCAGGTACCCCTTTTCTTGTCCTTTAAACACGATTGAAAATTCAGAAAGTGGCTCGGTCTTCTAGTGCACTGTCATACATAGTGAGGGCTTTATTTTTGCTAATGCTAAATAATACAGGGTTATAACAACTTATTCGCGGCAGTAATATCCACCGTTCTGGTTATTATCCACTGGCGATATTTCATCTTCATAGGTTTTACAGTTCTTGAATTACAGCCAGAAGAATGTCCAACATGGCCCTGTTTCTCTCTCCTAGGTAAATGACGTAGTGAGGCCTTGCCGTATTTGTTCCTGTTGCTACCGAATAATGCATGTTCATGACTCTAGTTAATGGTCAGATATGCCCACCACCTTTGCTGTCTGCTAGTCAAATTTCGTCTTGGCAGGATTTACGGGTCTTGGTTTGCTGTTTTTGTATCCAAAAGAACACCCAACATGGTAGTGCCCATGAAAAATCTAGTATAATGCACCCAAATAACTGCACTTGGAGAACTGAATCACCCCAGAAAAGCAATCCATAAACATATGGTTGCCACTTAGTAAATACCTACACTAGCCCTATCAGGCCTGCAAGTCTGATAGCCTATGAAGGCCTAAATTTTATGGCGTCGCTTTTGAACTTTACTCTTGGTTACTCAAAACTAGAACACCACGATGTCGCTGGCAGTGACAGTCCAACTAACTGTCTATCCAATAATGGGTCACACACGATGTATATGGCATGCAAATCTACATGGCAAAATGATGCACTGGCGAAGTGTACAACTATTTAAATACTTAATGGACTAGTTCTAACTATAACTGGCGAAGTGATACACTGGCGTTTGATAGACTGGCAAAATGATAGACTGGCGAAGAGACAAACTGGTGAAATGGTGGACTGACGAAATGATAAGTAGGCGAAGTAATAGACTAGCGAAACGATAGACTAGCAGAAGTATAGATTGGCGAAAAGATAGACTATCGAAATGATAGGCTGGTGAAACTAAGCTGCCGAAATGGTGGGAAAACGATAGACTGACGATATGTAGCACTGGTAAAGTGAGTGATTACACTTAAAAAACGTACGTCAGATTTTCTCCATATTTCTGTTTCTATAAAGAACAAATCGTAAATAGCATTATGGACAACAAATGTCATTTGTCACTTGAGAATACTCCACTCACAGTCACACTTATTCTCTTTAACGCTTTACGAACCATGACAGGAAATAACAAACTAGTAAAAGGAACTTTATAGACGCAGGCAGCATACTACAACTTTTATCCACAGTGAGCACATCTATTTAAAGGTTCACCAGCAACCGTGACAATCTAGTTTTCTTCTGGCGTCACTTTGAAAAAGCGATACACCGTTGTCATTACAATGTTGCCTTCTAACAATTTTTCTGAATTGTTAAGGTCTTCATTTTGCGACGTTTGTTCCATTGAGACATTGCAACCTGTAATAGACGGACGGACGACGGTTTTCGCGCTGATATGCTTCTAAAGCCCGTCTGCCGTTTTTACCACAACGCCGTAGTTTGCGTATACGTTTTCTCTCTCGGCTCAACAAGTAAAATATGAACTGAACAATAGTTTTATGGAATTTTTACACTGTTAAGTATACTTTTGGGCAATGCTTTGATATAAAATGTTTTACAAAGGCCAAAGAAGATCCCAATAATCTTAAACGACGGTAAATATATTCAAAAATTCAAAAGCCCGATTGCCAAATAACCAAATAAAATTCAAGCTTTTGCAAAATATTTCCTAGGTGGTTGCATTTCTAACAGCCTAACAATTAGCAAGATTAAACAATCCGTCACTGGGAGTTTTAATTAAGGATGCAATAGCCCAGTATTAAATTTAGCCTTGCATGGATCTACTTGCATATGTTACTTGTATGAGTAGTATCAGTGCGTTAAATTTGATGTTACATTAAGATTATAGTTAAATAAAGATAATACAAATACAAATGCGTTACGAAACTGTTTGGACATGTGTTTTGCGCACCTGTTTATAGGATAGTTATTGCATGTCAACTGACATCCTTACCATTTCAATGTTGAGTAGACGTCTCCAAATAAAACTTTACATTTGTAAATTGTTTCTTTCTCTTTTTAAGAGTGTGCTTATTTTCTACGTTATACGTATACAAACCTACATGAATACAAATTTGTGCATACGTACATACACGTGTAACATACACAGATATAGTCAAAGCCAAATATAATCGGAATTAATGATATTGTTACATATGTGCGATGCTCCATTAAATCCTTGCGATGTTTCAATAGTTTTCTTGGTTTAATCTTGCCACCTCCAGAGAACCCTGCTTCCACTAGGGCCATCTAGCGAGCATTTTTTGCCGATTTTTAACTACATTACAACCTACAGGTGGTATGAAAGCCGAGTATTTTGACAAAAGAATTTATTTATATGTCCACTAAATATCAGAAACAAAATAATGAGTCAGCTAATAATATTTTATTTATCAACAATCTTCGTTACAGATGTTACGCACTTCAATAACTTGTAGTTCTTGCTACACATTTAATAGCTGAACAAATGAATAATATTACTGATATATATATCATGACTGAGATTATTAGCTCCATGTTAGATTGATATAAAAAAACATTGACTGTTACGAATAATGTCCTGTCAAGATAGAGAACTGTTGATAAAATAAAAGTGACGAGGCAAAATCAACCATTTTAAAAAAGAGTTTACAATAAATATAAAAGCACTTGACAAAACTAGTGAAATAAATTTTTAGCAAATGCAGCACATAGCAATTGTCTTATGCAAAAATATATAGTTTAACAGAAAGTCAACATTGATAAAAACCAGAGAGCCCTTGATGAAAAGACCACACCTCCTTTATTGAACTGTACCAGGCCTGGCATCTGCACACATTTTTTGACTGCTTAGATTTTCAATAGTTTGCTTGGCTTCCATACAGACTCAGCATTGTTTATCAATACTTTTAACTTCAAAACCAGAAAATCATTATAGTAAGTAGGAGGTAGACAGTGGTGACAATTTTTTCATATCAAGCTAACTGCTATACTCATTTTCTGTCCAGCTAGCATTACTCGAAGTTTCGAGCAAGCACATGAAGACATAATGAAGACAAAACGGGTGGAGCCATTTAAAGAAGCACTTAAAGACGGGCATTTAAGAGCATGTATGGTGTGTTAGTAGCCTAGTAACGGCTTGCCAGTTTCAGTAATAATTTTTTTCAACTATTGTTTAGTGAATTTTTATAAGTAGGTGAAATGGCCTGTGAACTGCTTACACTAGTTATACTGGCTGATTCATCAATTTTCAGAAATGTCGCCCATCGGCAGTCTAGCATTGTAGCCATCACACGGCGAAAGTCCAAGTTATAATACGCGTAAATGACCACATACAACCAGCTGTTGCAAAACGTGAGAATCGTGGCAAGGTGGCGCACTAGTAAAATTTTCGTGTTCATCACGTGACCTTGAGACAGAGTTGCTAAACGTATAATGTGAATTGGAAGCCAGCACAGAGCAAACAACGTCAGTATCCCGAGTGACATTTTGATGCTTCGTTTTTTCCAGCATTGCTCCGTTAGACGGATCTTCACCAAGCTGGTTCTCCGGTTCACGTGCAACTTCTTGATTATTCTCCCATACAGAATGGCTGTCAACAACAATGGCACTAAGTAGCCAATAAGTAAATCAACATAGTATTTGGTCACTATTTCCACCATAGTATAATAGCAGTAAAAGTTTGGCTCTTCTTTCAGTGTAGTGGTACTCTTTCTGTATATCAAGAGAGCGGCAGTAGGAGCCCCATACAATATAGACGAAAACCACAGTAACAGAATGATATGCATACATTGCTTTCGCGAGTACTGTCGCTTCTCCGGTTGGATGACAGCTCTATAGCGATCCAGTGCTATGACTACCATGGTATAAATGCTATGAAATAAAACTATATCACCAGATAACTGTTGAACGATACGTAGATTACATATCAACTCCTCCGTAATGGACACTCCATGGAACATAAGTGCTATCATTGGTGCACACGCAAATGACATTAAGAAGTTAGCGGCCGATATTGATGACACATAATAGTTAACTGGTTGATGCAATTTTCTATTAATTGTAACAGCTGTTATCACACAAATGTTCGTCAAAATTACAAGTACACCCATCAGAATATAAATACCAGATAAAGCCCATAGTATGGTTGGACTAAGATGGGCACGGTTTTGTCTAAGCTGTAAAAAGGAGCTACCAATGTCCGAATATTGGGTTGACTCTTCTGTGTCTGTCATTGTTTATGATCCTTTTGCACCGTGAAAGATAGTTGGCTCTTTCCACCTCCAGGTTATCTGAGTTTAGAAAATAATACTTGATAAATGATTAATATGTATTGCATTCAGATAAGTTTATACATCCCAGAAAACAATTTTATGAATTATTTTAGGCAAGTGTACATGTAACAACATGGGTAAGATGAGTATGAAGTATATACAAGCAGACTAAAATTCACTAATGAAGTGCACACATCGGTACCAGGAACCGCATTGGCTCATGTTACGGTTTGAGGCATAACATTATGGTGTCCGGTTATACAAATTTACTGCAAACTAGAGAGCCCTCATATTTTCTTCGGTGAGATTGATATTACCGCAAAAATGTATTTTCTGCATTGAATGGAAGCTTAATTTTTAATGGAAAAAATTTAAACATGTCCAGTTACAATGCACGTAGGTTAGAACTCTACGTAATGATGCCCATAAGCCCATAGTAAACAAAATACCATGTAGAGTACGTAAGCCACAATTCATTGCTCACAGGTTAATTGCATAAAGCCTACTTATTAAGAGGTTAAATTTCCAATCTCGAGGTCTTCAACTTAGTTACATGGTCCTATGCATGGATTACCCAAAAGCAGAAAGATTTTAGCAATTCTATAGCATTTTCTGTTATTTCTTCCAGAAATTTATGCAAAAATAACAACTCAAACAATCAACTACAGCCAGTCTACAGTGGCAGTACAGCCATGGCAAGCAATGGGTGAAATGATCTTATGTCAATGAATAATGAGCAAGGTTCAACAGGACAAAAATGTCATCGGGTAAGAAAATTACTAGGAAATAATAGCAAGTCAAACAAAATTAATTACTATGTACAAGATTAATTAATAAAAATCAAATAGTTTAGTGCAGGAAGCCGTACGAAAACTCCATTTTAATGAGCACAGTAAGAGCAATATGTAACTGTGAAGCAAGCCATTCTTTGCTGCAGCACACAGGAGGTAAACAGTAGGTATCAAATAATAAAAAATGTCACACAAAAACTAAGAAAGATGATTAGTATCCAATCATGTAGTAGTGCTTTTCTTTATATGATAGCAAATTCATTTTATTTCTATAGCTTACACATAGGTCAAGAACAAGTTTGATTCGAACTGCTGTTCAAGGGACTCTCTGAACTCAAGATCCTGAATTAAAAATGATGCTACATCTTGAATTCAAGATGGCAAGTCAAGAATTTGACTCTGTCGATCCATGCGGAATACGTTCTAGTATACTGTTATTAAGTATTATGATGATCCATTGCAAAGTGGCAGAGCTCTAGGTTTTTTTAAAAATGATGTTTTTGCAACCTGTTTGAATTGGCAGCTCAAAAATGTGATTTCATCAGCCAGGTCAAAACTTGTTGTAGTACAGTAGTCGCCGCTTAATAGACTCACTTTGGGACCGATGTGTTTTGACCCAATTAACCGATTGAACCTATTAACCGATGAGTGTAGTATTACTGCCATAGAAGTATGAGTCATCAGCTTACTATGCACTGCAAAGGCTTTTAGTCAATTTTAGAAATGAAGTAATGCCTAAATTCCTTTGTGCAGTTAAAAATTAGAAAAAGTATTTTAAAATAGTAATTTATATAAGTGAATTAACAATAAATTAAAAAGTATACTTTTCTAAATCACACAAGTCTGTTTATTTGCAAAAATTACAAAAATTCCTTCAATGTTGGCTGCTTCATTTTCTCTCGAAGAAGTTGGCTCACAAAGTTCTCAAAATTACAAAAACGTTGAAAATCTGTTGTTGTGTGAAGCACGTATTCTCGTAAAACATTTGGCGCTTGGCGTGCTTGAGCATTTCTTTGTCACATCTGCTGCTTTCTGTCGCATTAAAGAAGCGTTCACTCGAGCATCTTTTTCTCTTGCGTTAGTAAACCACACTTTCAACGCTGACTCCACTTTACAGTCTTTTCCTGTGCATCACCTGCATCACCTCTTAAATGCTAGATTCATATTTTAGCTTGCTGACTGCTCAATTTCAGATCATTTTTTCAATATTCTGCCGAGAGTACTTTGGGAATTTTCAACTGCGCTGCTGCACACCTCTGTCCCATCTTTGGAAGTTTATCGTACTGTTCTAAAATTTTCAGTTTCCCATTAACTGTTAGATCTTTACACTTATGCTCCATTTTTCAAACTTCTTAACTCTATGCCCTTATTTGCTGTATGATGTTTACTCTTGTAAGTCACAAGGAATACTGGCTGATTACTGTACCTGGATCTTTGACTATTAACTCATTAAGCCTGAAAGCGGATTTGCAACTAGAGCATCAAAAGGAAACCACTAGGCAAGTGATTACATGTTTAGCTTCCAGAAATTTTTTGGGTAACGAGATTAATTGCAGTGGGCGAGCTGGCAACAGATTCAAAGCAAAACTGCTACGCTAGTGTATTAGCGCCTGATAAACCAACCTGTTTACAAACAAAACGGTAGTTAACATGATTATTTTTACATATATAATGCACAAAAGGAAGTAAAGATGGCATAAAAGTAGGAAAGGCTGTTTGGGCACATACAACTGTCTTATTTTAAATACGTGAAGGAAAAATATTGAGTCAATGAAGTGTTGTTATATGAGTCAATTAGCGATAGTTTTTATGTATATTTGAATAGAGGCGGCCTGTTCCAAGCATTTTTGAGTCAATTCAGCGGCGACTACTGTATATTCCTGTAAAATTTCCTGGCGATCCATTGTGAACAGGCTGAGCCTTAGGGGTTTTTCGAAAATTATGTTATCACCACCATGTTAAGTTCAAAACGTTAGAACAAAAATTTATTGCATCAGTCGATGTGGAATTTGTTCTAGTATCTTTTGTACTAGAGGTTTCTCGATCTTCATATAAAGTTTTACAACGATCTATTGCAAATTAGTAATTGCAAATCTATTGCAAATAGCCGTTTTTGTCAATATTCAGTAGAGCCTTAGGTTTTTTCCAAAATGATGTTATTGCCGTCGCCTTGAAATCAAAATGGCAGATAAAAAATCTGGCGCCATCAGTCGATGCAGAATTTGTACTAGTACATTCTTATAAAGTTCCTGGTGATCCATTGCGAATTGGCATCTTAAAAATGATGTTATTGCTGCCATCTTGAATTCAAAATGAAGGATCAATAATCCGACTCTGTCAGTCAATGCAGAATTTCGTCTAGTATATTTGTGTTTAGATTCATGGCAATCTATCGTGAATTTACAGAGCCTTAGGTTTTTTCAAAATGTTCTCCCCAACAAGAACAACATTCACAAGTATAGTCCCTTGACCAGCAAGGTTTTTATCATGCAAAACTATAACCCAATTGCATTGTTTCTAGTTTTTAAACAAAGCCATAAACCATAATTAAGGACATGTACCTGATTATTACTAAAAGCACAGTCCGTTGAAAACTGTCTGCCATTTTATTAAAAAGATTTCCTGAACCATTTGGAAAGAGGCATTAGTGTACAAATTCCATTTTAAGAGCAACTTCCACATATCTTTAAAAATTCAATATTTGTTAATCACGAGTCTAGAAAAAGTTTAGAATTACTCATGCATTGAATCTTCAAGTACCTGTTGAAGAAAGGGAAAATTTTCTTTGTCTCAATTTCCATAGTTTCAGCCTTGGCTTGACCTAAAGGAAAAAAGGCAAACGAATTGGTTTTATATTTTTCAAACGAAACTCAAAGTAATTATTAGAGAAATCACTTTGTGACCCAGATGTCAACAATGCTTTGACAAATTACACAGTTTTTCAACTGCTGTCGATATCCTTTTGACAAATTAGAGCATTCCGAGCTGCAGACCCATACTGAGAGAAATAAGACAGTACATGTCTCAGATTCAGTTGCAATCAAGTTAGATTGAACATTACATTATTGATCAAACTAAGTACAACCTAACAGAGAACATCTGTCAGAATTTGAACTAATAGGTCAATACTTAATGCAGTGGAATCGTATTTACCAACCGTATATGTGGACGTAACTCAATGCTGCCCATTGCTGTCCATTCCACATCAAAAATAGTAAATGCCAGACCAATTAAATTTGCTGCTTCAACGCATTTTTTGATTCTCAAATTAATGTTATGGCAACAACGAAGAAGCTGATAATGTACAAAAAGACATGACGAACTTAACAAATGGAAGTAGCAAAGATGCAAAAACAATATTATATTCAATACAAAGTGTTTGTAAATGAAATATGCAATATCACTTGCAAATAAAAGTACCTTAAAATGCTTTTAAAGAGAAATTACCAACTGCTTTTAAAGAGAAAAACAACATTTTTGCATGATTTTTTTGCAGACATTGAAGACTGACAGATATCAAGTTTTTTGAGTTTATAATCAACAGATAACAACATATTCAAATGTTTTTGCAATTTATACAGCAATCATTAATTATTCGTAGAAATGCATGGAAGAAAGAAGTGTATTGAAAAAAAAGAGAGATACGACGGTGCTGCGGGTACCATTACTCTCAAGATTGACTCTTTGAGGATCTTAACGTTTGACACAAGATCATTCTTTCTGGCCAAATTTGGTTCACAAATTCTCACGGGCAATAAAGGCATGCAAAGAACACTACTAATTTCCCAGTACTTGCTCCTGGTCAAACAAGGTCAAACGGTCTTCATGTCCAAATTTTCTACAGCTGGCGTTATTGGCCACATTCAGCAATTTTTGCCTTTTCCCAGGATCACCGCCCAAAGGTCTTCACTCATCATCTAGCACCTGCATTTGCTATTTTGTGCAACAAAACCTGTCTTTACAATACTATAATTGCAATTATTAGAATCCTGCATCTGTGCACCTTCCCTCCCCTGAAGGAGGGGTAAAATATTTTTGTCAATGTTGGATTGACAATATGTGACAAGTCACTGTAAATTCCTCACATTAAGCTGACTCAAGTTCTCCTACTACAGGTTCCATCCTGGATTCTCTCTTCCTCCCTCCTGGGGGATGGACATTGACCACTCATCACCTAACAGCTACATTTGACACTTTGCAGGATAAAGCCTGCTTTTGTAATACCATAGTTCCAATTGTTCGAATCCTGGATTTGCCCTTTCCCTGCATTCGTGAGATGAATACCCACTGGTTGATTGACGCTTTGCGGAATGGCGATCCTTGTTAACCCCAATGTATTCTCGACATTTCAGGGGATAAAACCTGCCTTTAGAACACTGGATTTTTAATAGGTGACACGTCACTCCAATTCATCGCACTGAGCTGACAGGTTCTCCCACTATGCCCACCATCTGGACCGTCCCTTCATGAGGTTGTGGGTAAAATTCTTTATGTCTGTGTTGGGTTTGCAGTAGGCAATAGGCCACTCTAATTCCTCACAATGAGCTGACTCGGATCCCCCAATGCCCACCATTGATGTGCAGCTGTTTCTACCTGTTTATCCTTGTTCTGGATAAGCCTTTGGCCTTGACCACCACTTGGACCTACTGTTACCCCATACAAAAAATCTTAAGACTACCCCAAGTGGCTGAGGTATAACTGGTTTAAACTCAAACTGTGAAGACTGGTTTAACCTCAAACTATAAATCGACAACAGACGATGGACTGATGATGTGGGATGACGTGTGCTGCCTGTAAGTCTCCAGACTTGGATAATAATTTCAAAACAAGAATGGGGATTGTTAACTACCCTGGCAATCATTCTGCCACTCTTAGCAGTGATACTTGTATTGCATGTTCACAGTGCAGTGAAAAAAGAGGATGCAAAATTGATTTCCTGTAGCAATACAAACCAGAAAAAATTTGGATAATTTGTCATTAGATACAAATATTTGTAAAGTTACATGTTAATCAAATACCGAAAGTGTTGACCCTAGTTTTGAGTATGAACATGGTGTACTGAGTACTAACTGAGTACCTTGCATTCTAATCTGGCTAGGCGACTTGTATGTAATAGAGTAACGACGCTAGGCCTGCAATGAGCACACTGGAATGGAAGCTGACAGCTGCTTAAATCTTGCATAAGTATCTTACACTCATCTAGAGTCAACTTGTCTCCAAATCGTATTGCTCCTACAAAAAAAGTAAAAGAAATCCAGTTGATTATGAATCATGTTATTGCAATTCATTCAAATTTACTGAAAGTGTTAAATCATAAAAACATGTTGAAAGGATATAACTGTTCAACCATGATTCATTCAACGTCTTCACACATGAAAATTTTAGGGTGAAAATAATTATAAACTAGTTTAAATTCATCCATTTCAGAGTCGGATTATTCATAATGGTTTATTATATGTAAAAATTCACAAAATAAGGGCAAAGTAGCACGTGCTGCCCTGACACAGTTGCAAATGTAATGAATTTATCACTTTTTACAATTTTTCCCCCACCAAAAAGGCACAGGCACCCTACCAACCTTAGGTGCTCAACAGACTATGACTGCAGTCAGAATAACAAAAACAACTCAGGTCATGCAGTAATTCAACTAAGCCAACCTTCCAGATCTTTTGCAAAGCCATTAGAAATATGAGCAACAACACCAGCAGTACACGTGTTAATGGCTGCTTAGCTAGTGAATTATGGCTGTTAGTTTTGATTGCTAATATATTTACACACGACCAACAGTGTACACCCAATAATAGCATTATATTATGAACTAACAGACTTGCTCTGCATTAAAGCCCGAGGTTATGCCTAAGTTATGCACAGCTGATAATAGCATGCCTTTCAAATTTTTTTGCCTTTTCATGCAGCCTACTTTCTATACAGGAAAGGCAACCACGAAATACCAACGTCTACAATTATATATTTATTTGTCAAATTTCTATAACATACACAGGTACAGCTGTTACATTAAAGCAGGAATTAATATTAAAAATAAACACGTTATTCAGACTAACAGGGACTATGTATAGTACACGTTTACAATAAGAGAGTTAATTTGTAGGTAAACAGTTAACACATTGATCTACTAAAAATGTAACGTATCTATTATATTTCTATTACACCAACCATAATTATGTAATATTTCTATTATATCTTCCCTGTGAAAAGGCAGTCAGTAATCTCTGTTCGCCCTGCTAACGTTTTGTGGGAAATGATTAGCCTATGATGCTGTTTATTATACTACCAGGTTTTATTTGATGCGCATCTGTTATTTGGCTTATCGTCCCTGGATGCTTCATTATAACTAACGTACACATGATTCGTTTACTTTTATAGGATAATTTGGATTATCTTCTGCACGCTGTTGACAATTTAACGCACTGCGTAATTACAGATATCAGCAAAAATGCGTGCGTGTAATTTGACGTGGCTATATTTGTTCGTGTAACACATTGCAAAAATAACAACGTTTTTACAAATAGGCTGTTATGTCAAACAGTGTTGCCGAAAGAAGTAAGCATTGGATATGCATTAACATAACCAATATAGTTGGTATACATACCAGCAGCAAACCAATACGTGTTACGGCAAACTTCTTTCGTGGTGTGGTTATTTGCAAAGGGCTTGACTCGATAAGCGGTTTACGTTTAGGGGCACCAAGAAGACTGACATCCCGCCAAAGTTGGCTTCCCCGAAGAGTAAGTACCAAGTGAGATGAGACTCTGACGATTGACAAAATTAAACACCGAATAAATCAGTTGCGGGATTTGTTTGTAGCTCGTATACCAGCTCAACCATGACGTGGTTTCTACGTGCTATGAAATCACTGGACGGTGACGATTAGGTTGTGCTCTGGCACAAGGAGCATGATTGTCTAGAATATGCAACTAGATTTAGAATCTGCGCAAATCACTTTAATACCGCCTATTCTTTACACGTTTTCTGTGCAATTTTTTCCACCTTTCTTGATTCTCATCTAGATTTCTAACGAAATAGATCGGTACTTTTCGCCAACGTTATAGCAAATTAGTATCTCGCTCTAGCGTAACACAGGACAATTTTCTACCTTTATTCTTCGAGAATTTTTCGAAAATTTATCTTTTTTTGCACTTCGGTGCTCTGCAATAAGGCACCCAGTATTAAAGGACAGGGCATAATTATTGCAATGATTGTACTACGACCGGAATGTACCTAATGATTAGAGATGTCTCCTGTAAAGTCAGAAGTGTCTTATATACATGCTTCCCCAACGAGGTAAACAGGCGTTTTAAAGGCAATATGACAGATATAACGCCCAGAGGAAGTATTTTGGGCGGGTAACCCACCCATTTACTGATCAGGCTTGATGTGTAGTAAGATTGGTTGGTAAGCCCACTATGATGTAACATTCTAAATAATATATTTTATTTGTCATCGACAGAAAGGTATATAACTTTTGCACATAAATTGCCTGTTGTCTATTATTTCCTCAAATTAGGAGTGCATGCGGTGCACTAATAGTGTATGAGGTAAGTATGAGGTATATGGGCACTGCGTACGTATGTCTATAGAGCTTTCCGAAAGCGGAAATATTAGGCACGGAATTAATGTATGTAGTGTACGACTGGTGAAAGCCGCTCTTTCCACTTGAGCTGTGGGAACGTAGAATGCTCGCGGACTGTCAGAGCTTTTCCAAGGTGCAATTACTTGAATAGATTCAATGCAGGACACGCGAGAGATTCTCAGTGTTATAATAGCCGCCAAGAAACTAATGAAAAGATGGCATTTATCAACGTAACAATAACACAAGTGCTAAAGCAACAAGCAGACGGCAAAATTGCGCCACACTTAAAACATATGAGAATATTAATAATTTGAAGATATATAATATTTACATGACATTGTGTCATATCTCATGTGTGTAGCATGCGTGGAGAGAGTCCGGTTATTCGTTCCTTCGTGTTTTCATTATTTATTCACTCTGTCATCAACTCATTTTACATGTTATAAAGACGTAAATGTGATCAGTTGCAGATTCAAGGTTTAGCGGGAAAATATCCTTTTCGCCATCAAAACGCTTGTAAAAATGTTGTTATTTAGTATATTAATTCAGTAACTATGCAAGTGTGATAAATCAATATACGCACAGTTGTGTAAGTAAACACTCGCCTGTTCTTTCTAATCACGTCGTGGCAGAGGAAATATTAATAAACCCTAAAGCAGACAAGTTAGCAACAAGATTTTCTTCCCTACGCTAGAAAACACGGTAAATCCAACAATAACATCAGTAAGTTCCTAGTTAGAACGACTGTTCAGACATCAGTTTAAAAATATCAACGTGAGCTGGCTGGCTACTGCCAAACTGGGCTACCGTCACGTGCGTACAAATGTACACTGATGCATTCACTGAATATGAAACTCGTAAGAGGCCTGCTTCCTTTTTGACAGGTACTTCTAACTGCTAAAGAAATCCAAGTCTTTTTTTAAGAAAATTCAACACCGTCAGGCTGCCAGCCGGATCACAGCACACAGGCAATGCTAAAGTGTGGCGGACAAAAAACAGTTTTCCAGATAGTCAGCTATCGACAAATCAGTTAAGCAAATCAGTGTTTTACCTATGTGAACTATAAGAATTACTGGAGCATTACCTAGATATCACTTCCTTATCTGTTATTTGTTCAGCATGTTACCTGGGAACTCTATCAATCGGTTTTTCTAGACGGGATTTACCCAACCCGCTGCAAATTGTGTACTTAATGATCGGTATACTTAATGGTCCCTATTGTGTACATTATGTTTATTATGTCACAATTAGCTGACGGACGGAAGCTCAATAAAGTCCAGATGGTCACCAAAAAAACGCGTTTATAATAGATTAGATACGATGTCTGGTCATATTAAAAACATTTCCTCCCAGTACGTAGCTTTTTGTCTGGAGATACAGTTTTGTCAATCACTTGTTTAAAATGCAATACAAAAGCTAGGCCTAATATAGCATTCTATCTCATATCAGTAACATGTGAATGTCCGGATTCACAAGAAGTTTAGACACAGGTTCTGAGTTCAAAACGTAATTTGACATTAACTTGGAATTATTCAAGCAACAAGGAAAGAATTGCACAGAGCAGCACAGAGTGATACATTGCTGTCATCACACCTAAGAACCATTATAATTATGGTGATTAATGCAGTACTGTCATCACCACTCAAATACAATTCGTTTTACCCTGAACTCTGAACAGACAGCGCGTTGAAGGACTCACTCAAGAACAACTAATGATTTCCAAATTTATAAGCGGGGGAATTATAAACAAATCTAGCATAAAGAAATCCTTGTTAACATCTAGTCTGCCTCCAAATATCAGCATTTGCCAGAAAGCAATGAAAACCCCCACTTGTTTAGCTGACACTTGGCACATTTTTCACCCCCAGCTGTAATAAAACAGCATTTTTTCAAAGCACGTTTTTCGAAAAAAATTGAAGGTTACTACTGCTAGAAGTCATTTTTTGCTCTGTTAATTGAATTCTGCATCTGGCATTCTACACACATACACACGAATCCTATCTAGTTCAAAAAAACCAACAAGCCACGCAGACAACTTGAGATAAGAAAAATTTCCGCCGTTTTTAAATCGCACATGAGATTAAAAGCAATAACGAAGAAGGCATCACACCTATTTTATTTCCAGTGTTTTGGCACACTAATTTCTGTGTTTGCTGCTATAAGCATTCGAAATTTTTGGTAAAATATTATTTAAAATAGAATTTGTATACTACTGAGCAAAAACTACAGAATTTTTTACACAGATCATACCAAACAAGACCTGTGGTAATCTGTCAAAGTAAGATTACGCAGTTAGAATGCGAAAATAAGAATATGTCCAAAAATAAGATTCTTGTTTGGTTGGAATAGAAAGTAATAACTTTGTTATTTTCCTTCTTAAGTGCCAAAACCAACTTCTAGTAAAGAATTTCACAAATAAGAGGCAGGAGGGAAAAGTTGGATTTATATAAGCAGCATTTATTTATTTATTTTAAACGTACGACTCCATGTGCACATAAATGCGCAATGCGTGATCTCTGATACGTAATGCGTGATGCGTATTGACCGTTTCCATGTGTCCATAAACGCTACGCGTATTAACAAACCACACGGCGCTCTTTCCGACATTTTTGAACGGTATTCGTGAAAATTGCAAGCAATGGTTTTTGGAAGCCTTGAAAACTCGCTATAATCACCTAGGCAATTGCTGCGCGATGCGTATTTGGACGACAGCGATCACATTTGAATGAATACGCAACACGCATTACGTACATATGGAACACTTCTACATGTTTAAATACAAACCATTGCATACGCATTACGGATCACCGGATCACGCATCACGATTACGTACACATGGAATCATAGTTAGTAAGTGTATATTCCCAAAAGACAAAAATATTCAAAGTTAAAACCATTGTTAAGAATAAAACTTCATTACTGCGCGATGTTTTCATTACTTGAATTTAACACCCGCTGATGAAAGCTAAAAGTATTCTTATGCAAAATCTTTTTAAAATGATTACAGTCATTCTCTGCATATATTCTAGATGCTGTGGTGCCCGTACGATAAGCAAAAAACTTCGCCAATGCAAAATTGTAGGTCGCTTTTAATTTTCTAATAGTACTAAGCATTAAAAGTGATCCAGAGGTTAGAACGGTAAAAAGATGAACAATCAGATTTAAACAGAACACGTTCTTAACATCGGCAAAGCAAAAACCAAGATCTCCGCAAAAATATTAAATCTGATATCAAATATGGGGCAACTAATTTAAAATATCAGCATCATCTTTACAATTATCGTTAATTGTGCGATCAAAGTATTTTATTTCGTGTCCAGTCGTCATTTCGTTATTTATTACTGCCAGTCTGTTGGAAAATGAATGAAGAAAGATCCAAGATTACTCGAATTTTTCCTAAAACAGCTTGAAACATGCACTGATTGTTACTAGCGCGGGTAATACTAAAGGAGTCAACGAGGTGATTGAGCCAACTGATTCTGATCAAGGAAGTATACGACGACTATAAGGGCATCTTTCATTGAGAGGCCAGGGGAGAAGCTCACAGTAGGATAAGGCCGTCAGAGCTCAAATACTCAAAAGCTGCCACAAAAAGAGGTTTAATGTAACAAGCGATCCTTGAAACGCAAGAAATTACAGTGCTAGTTCCAAATCAAGCAGTACCAAATTAGCAAAACGATTTTGCAACCTAACAAACTGAGATACGAGTCCAAGTGGCTGTAGTACTCCAAAAAAGATCGCGACTACATATGGTCATGATACAGTATTACATCATCACGAACCCGGAACACAAAATATAGCCACCCCAATCTCTTTATTGGTACGTTCTTATCTACTTCTGTAAAGTACTTTTCCTATGAATTAGTCGGGCCACGAAACATGTGGACAAAACATTATATTGCAACAGGAATAGGTAATATTGCAATGTCAAAGAAAGGATATAACCTTCGTCTTCTTCAGAAACATAATGCGTATCATCTGACTTACTGCGACATCCCCCTGGAAAATTTTCCATTCCTAACCGAATTTATGGAAAATGCAATAAACGCGAAGTTTTATCCATAGGATGATCAAATTTATATTCTGTTGGCTCTGTTGAAAATAGATTTGAGATTCATCGCAAGTCTTTGTAACAATAAACAGAACAAGAGCATTCGGCAAAATATTTTATGGTGAAAATATTTTGACCTTGTCGTCTCTACCTTAAAACAGCTGAACGACAATATGAACTCTCTTTTGGCACAATCGGTTTTGTCGTGTCTAATATACTATTTATTTAACCAACGAATGGTTTCTTCTGAAACAAAGAAACGAGTTGCACGCAAAGGATGTTCAGATGTGTTTATTTGGCGCGCACGTTCGAGTGCTCATGGATGAACAGACTGAACACAGCAGTAAACTTGAGTTTTTAACATTTGCTGAATTTTTGTGTATCACACTAAAGGTTGTACACCGTACTTCAAGTTTCGATTTCGAAAAACACGTGCAACACGCTCATGGAATGTTTGCGCTCTTGAAAATTATGTTCGGTTACGACGTCATCACTAATTCACCGAGAGTTAATTAAGTTTTTTTAGCCTATATTTAATTATCAGAACTACATTATTATAGGTGTTAAAATGTATACTTTTTACCCTACTTCACTACTACCCCACTATGTGTACTACCCTACCTTTTTACTACTTCTTTCAAGTGCAGAAGGATATGAAAAATCACTCCGTTTTCCTTTAAGCAAATGACCACAAAAATTTTCAACCACTGCCCAACCATGACTAGTGAAGGCAGGGACTTATCTATCATATTCATAATTACGTACGTCAAATGTCAGATGCGACATCATAATAAAAAGTGCGGTACTGCAAAAAATTGTGTTTCTCTTACAACCGACAAATTGTTAGTTCTAGCAAAAATATCTTTGTTTTTATTATTTTACGCTCTTTAATTATGCTATTCTGCTATGAAAGAACAGACTGCACGAAAACTTTCTAAATTTTGCTTAAAAGAGTTGTGAGCATCGTCATGGGCCTGGCGTCGTAGAAGGGAAAGATTACAAAACGAATACTTACTCAGGTCATTAGTTATAACTGTTTCCACTATTTACTTAGTTCCACAAACAAACGTGTAGCCCAGCAATAATTTGTCCAACTAATCAACATAATACCATTCACAGCTCAGCCAAGCTTGAAGTGAAGCCAGAACGCACAGAGATAACGTACCTACATAGTTAATGAAGCGACGTAAAGCAGCAGCCTAGCGCGAAATGGAATGGGAAGAACGGGGCTACTCTGCGCAGAAAGAGAAAGGAGAAGTTTAGCTAAGAGTGAAAGAACTACCACTGGGTCTATTTACATTTTGTAGAATTATAACACATCACAGGAACATTAACCAAGATCTCAATATATGAGAAATACCAATAATTGTATCACAAGCAAATTCATAAGTCACATACTGACTGAAATTACTACTTTAAAGTTATTGGGACATAAGGCATTAAACCTTGTAGCTTACTACATACTTGCCAATTCACGGTGAAACTTTACAGAAAATTTGTTTTCATTAAAATACCCGTATAGTGCATACCCAATATTATAAAACACGCTTTTAGTTTAATATTTCAATATTACTCCAATTTTCATTCATATATAAAAATTACTAGGAATAACAGGCAAGGCGAGGGCAGGAAAGGTAAGTGAAGAAAAAAATGGAAGGAAATAAAAGAAAAGAGAAAAGAAAAGAAGAGAAGAGAAGAAAGGAGAGAGGAGAGGAGAGGAGAGGAGAGGAGACGAAAGGAATGGAAAGGGGTGAAGAAGAGGGGAGAGGAGAAGTGAGGAGAGCAGAATGGAAAATGACCACAAAAATGTCCATGGGAGACTGAAATCCTAAAGCAAAACCGGTCCCATCCTTAAACTGCAGGTCAAAACAATCTACTCTTTATAATATTGAAAGAAAACGCACTATTTTTTCAAAAATGACTTACGTTAAAGAATTAATTACCACACAAACACAAGTTCACGTTCTTCGCTATTACATGCAATTTCGCCATTTGCTAGTTAGTCGGGCACTAGTGCCTGCTTTTTGGAAACGCATTGCACAAAAACAGGTGCTGCACCTTTCAGTTCAGATGTGTTAGTTTGTGAAGAACTACATACGTTCGACAGTTCATGCGGGAGTACAGCAGTAAATTTTAAATTTGAATTTTTATCTTAAAACTTGCTTAGTTTAGTACAACACACTGAATATCCTACAGTAGCACTGTACTTCAATTTTAAGCTTTTGCAAACATGTGCAACATGCTCGTGGAATATTTTTGCTGTTGAAAATTATGCTAATTTGTGATGTCGTCAATAGTTGGGCTCGCCCGCCGTTAATTAAGTTTTAATCTATTATCTAATTATCAGAAACGCTCATGCAGTGTTAATTGTATACTTTTTGTCGGACTTGAAAATGGGGTGGTAAATGAAAAGTCATCCAGTCTTCCTTTAATACATCTTCGAGTTGTTAAAAATTAGGTTTACATTTGAAAGCGAGAGTGGTTTTTAAGGAAAATAGCATATTTCCTGAACCGCAAGCAATTGAATGAATCCATTACTTACACAATAACAGATAGACCTTATTGAAAAAGTCTTGCAAGAACTGTACATTGTCAAGGGGTCTGAATAGGAAAAACTCCTTAATAAGTAAAAACTGCATACAAAAAGTTTACTTCTTATTTAACAACTTTTGGAATACGCACTTGTACTGAATAATGTACAATTTTTCTTGCCTTTCAGTCATTACTTGGCACCACATGTTTTATACAAAATACTAGAGGAAATATTTACTTATTGCCACTTAACAACTACATAAGTTGAACTAATAGACTGCAACCTAAATAAAAAAGGCAAGCAGTTAAATCTAGAATATAAGCAGCTTAGGCTCTGGCGAGTTGGTGACAACATCAAGCAAGTCAGAAACAATTTGTGCACATACGTAATACAAGCATGTTGCTTTAAAGATGAGATCCAGCACACATCCTATCAATAATTTAGTAGATTCCCATTTTACGAACTTCAAATCCAAATATACAATTTTGGAACTAATACTACCACCAATGTATATGGGAATAGTAGGCCCTTCTACATATTAATGTACTAAAACTGTTTGTTTGGTACTTTACGGCAGATGTAATAGAAAAAAATAACTACAAAATTCTGAGACAGCATGATAAAACCAAACCGATTCAACCAAATTAAGCAAGCTGAAGGCTTAGGCAATCGAAAATAAGGAACTGATGTTAAAACACCTGTGGGTCACAGTAGCTATTGAATTTTGTTTTTGTACAGACAGTCAAACTTGTGGCCCAATTATTATCAGAGAGTTTATATACTGTTCAATTTGTTTTTGGTTTTACAGGCAGATAAGATGTACAGACAAAAACATGTGTACCATGTGGCCTGTGTTCAGTAACACTCAGCACCTTATCTATGTTCTCTTTCCACAGTCCATCAGGAAGAAGTTTACTTATAAATCACCAAGAAACCAGGAAAACACCAACAATCAACAGATCAACGAGCTAGATAAAAAATTAGCACTTCTCAAACATCTCTTAGCTCTCTTTCAGGAATGTCCTTGTGAAAAATGCAGACAAAATAAAATGGTGCACAGATAAATGATGCATGAAACAAAATCATAGTTTACCGTGACAAGCTTTTGAAGCCAGGATTTTGTTCAGAGTTTGTGGCATTCCTTGACTACCTCCTTGGGATATTCTGATCATGTGCAATATTTCTTTGAAGAGTTCCTGCAAGAATTAGAATAAGCTAGGAATAATATTAATCAGAAAATACTGTAATAACAAATTCAGTTGTCCTTAAAATGGAAAAACTTCTGTGTTCAGATTTGAAGTGGCAAACTATAAGTGATCTTGAAAAGATGCTATCACACCATATATGCCATATATATGGCATGTATGCAGTGCTTACAGTGTATTTGTTTAGGTAAGAGGTCTCATGATGAACAAAGCAAGACCAAAAACCAATGCATTTCCCCCAATTTTAGGCATTTGAGGCCTGTAATGACTGAAAAAAGTCAGTTCAGTAAACAGTTTTTCAACTCTTTTTGCCATCAAGGACACAAAATCTGGGTCTTAATTCAAAAACACTAATTGATTTTTAATCAGTGAATTAAGTTTTCATCAGCTAGCTTTTGTACACTACCGGTATAAGTCTTGGCCTATTTAAACAGTTAAACTGTCAGGAATCACTAAGCAAATGAAATACAACAAAGTGCACTAGCTCCAATTTACATGGTGACATAATTATGCTTCTGTTAAAGACAATCACGCCAACTAATTAAGAGTGTGCTTACAGCAGAATCTTCTTGATTTACCCCCGGTTTTTATTATTATTTATTATTATTCCGCCGTTTTGTTTCTTTAATAACTTGCACATGCACAGGGCTAGGCTCACAAAACTCACAGGACACACTCCCCGGGTAGGGGGATTTATATTTACAAATGACCCGTCACCTCTGGGTCAAAGGTTGCAGAGCGGGCAGGGTTTCTTGTTTTTTTTTGTTAGGCTGGATCTCCTCCTACAGTTTTTGAACTAGGATCACAATTTTTGGTATGTGGCTAGGTGGTGTTGAGTTGCTGTGCAACGCTCAATATGAGCCATTTACATAAGGGAAAATTTTTCGGTAGGGGGTAAAACACCAAAATCGATGGTGTCGGGGACACCAATGATTCCAGTGTCGAGTAACAGTGTCGTGTAATATATCAAATGAAAGGTCTGGATGATATGAATTGAATGATATAAGTTTCAGTAATTTTGTTTGATCCCTGACCCTGCCAGGGATCAGAAACTGAAATCGAAGGCTGGGACACCAATGCTTCCAGTGCCAAGTAACAGTAGCTCGTAGTATGTCAAATGAAAGGTCTTGATGAGCAGAATGGAATGGTGATTTATGCCCAGATTAGTTGACTCTTGGACCTGCTAGGGGGCAAAAACCAAAATTGAGGGTCATGCAGACAAATGCTTTTCAGTGTCCAGCAGCAACAGGTTGTAGTACATCAAATGAAAGGTATAGTGAGGCTAATTGAGTGGTATAAGTCACGCCTGCATTTGTTGACCCTTGGCCCTGAGGTCATAGGTAAAATGGAAGTTTCAGTTTTAAAGTCTTATACTACATCAAATGAAACGTCTGGATGAGACGAATTAAATGGTATGCCCTAAGCCTAGCTGGTCAACCACTAACCCCACTAAAGGACAAAAAGTGAAATTACATGGCAGTGATACAAATGCCTCCTATGTCGAGCAACAGTAGGTTGTAGTACATCAAACGAAAGGTCTTGAGGAGACAAATATAATGGTATATCGACCCATATTTGGCTGAGCATTGACCTTCAGGTCACTGGTCAAAAAGTGACAAGCTCAGACTTCATTGAAATTGTTAATCGAGTCAAACACAACTGTACTTACTTATAGTTAACAACATACAGTGTTGTTAATTATTTTGCAAACAATCTTTATTTGTAAATACAAAAAATACTGTCACAGAAGCAGAATCATCCCACAGTTTTTGACACAATCAAAAACGTGCACTAGTTACAGCTAAATTTTGTTGCCCCCAACTTTTCAAGTCTAAAGCAAAATAAGTGACTACATGGTAAAGTGAAATAACTCATTGTTCTTGTGCATAACTTCTCAAGAAATGTTTTTCTTTTTTCCTGAAAATTTGCAAGAAAAATGGGTTGCACTATGTATGTTATCGAGAAGGGGTAACAGCAGCTCAGTACAATAAACTACTCGCACCCATTGTTATCGACTATAGTTCACTTTTGCTGACTGAGAGATGGAAATTGCACTATTAAAATGTGTTACAGATAAGCTTAGAGCTAGTTAAAAGGTGATAAAACAAAATCTGCAACCTGGCGATAAATTGCTTTTCTTCAGGTGCAGGGTCTATAATTTTAGATTCCGGGTCTGCGACCCTGACAGACCCAGCGCACTTTAAACACTGCATATGCAAAATATTTTTGCAAAATGCGCCAGTCCATTAATTTCAAGAGACCAATAAAAAATGGTAAACTCTTTACACTGCAAATTCCAACTCCTTGCAAAAATGAAACAATTTTACTAACCTCAATCAGCGCGAATTTTACCCAACATGCACTCCCCGATTTAGTAGGCTCCATATCAGCTAGCAGTTCAGGCACTCCTGTAACCTGTACCTCTTCTGCATCTACCTGAAGCAGCATTAAATACCACCTTAGGGTAAACACCTGTAGCCAACAGCAACAAATTCGACAAAGAAACAAAGGAACTGCAAAAAATTATATGGTTCTTGACACCTGTAAATGTTGAAAACAGAGAAAATAGTGCATTTCTAAGCCCCTTTTTCCTTCTTTTTGTACACTTAATATTATATAGCACATAAAGGTAGTCAGCACATTTCACGGTCCTACTAATTAACATCAAGAGACATCATGGTGCATTAAGAAGTATGAAGAAGCTCAAGTATGCCAAGAAAAAAGAAAAAAGCAATTACATTAGTCTCAAAATGATCAAAAATGAATAGCATTAATCAAAAGTCATAAAAATTATGGATAAAAAAGAAGAACTAATAGTATGGAATACAGAGGTAGCGACAAAGGAAGCGCAAACGACAGCACTGACGAGGATGATGGTTTCACGTAATAGATCCTTACAAGACTCTTTTGGCACAATACCGGAAATAGTGCTTTGTGACAGTATTGCTAATTAACAGTATTCCACTTTTATACCATTGCACAAATGAAAATCAAGTGAAAATATGCAAAATTTTATACACCTATCAGCTGGTCACAAACTTGATCAAAAAGGATCAGCTCAGACGAATGATTAACTGATTGGCACAGGTTTGTTCTATGTGTTTAGGCAAGCTCTATAGAGCTTTGCAGTCTTTGTAGCTCTGAAAAATCTGTGGCCTAAGTTAAGGCCTTTTTTGGGACCAAATTCAACAAAATATCTCTCATAGTTCTTCGTTTTGAAGGTACAGGGTAGACCTAATATGATCCAAGTAAACATGGAAGCCACCTATCGCCACTTAAAGGAACGTTAACTGCTGTTATCCATCAATTTGAACAGTAATATCGCTGACATAAATAAAAATTAGTAATAGTTGCAATCAGTTCTTTGCATGGGTACATAAACATTGTTAAAAAGCTAACTAACTAAATTAAGGCATACAAGCCAAACACATGTATATGTATGTCAGGCATCCTCACATTCAGGCATGTATTAGCAGCATTATAGGCCCCCAGGGCAAAACAGTGTACTTGGGCTCTTACCTACACAACCACTCACAGGACTAAAAATTTAAATGGTCGATAAAATTAAACACACACTGTATATTTACTTTATTGATACTTCCAACAAAATCAGTGTTTAAACATTAAAAAAACATGCTGTACAGTAAAGATTAATCAACATAAACAATTCAACAATATAACATGAGCCTTGAAAAACACATACATAGATTAGCATGTGGTCCCTATGCTTGTGATGCCCCCGGAGCAAGTCCCCAGCATGTTCATGAGTTAACACGGCCCTGCTCTTATTAAATGCCCTAACAAATACACCATCTGACCGAACACTGCTCTTGTTTTTGTTTCTTTTAAGCTAATTTACAAGTCCAAAGGAGCTTCTCAACAAAAAGACACAATGTTAAGAGTTAAAAATAGAAAACTGCTGACAGCAATACGTGCTGGATTAATATATAGTTGCAGACAGATGGCTGAATTACTCTGGCAGTTTACAACGTAGATGTTAGCTTTGCTCTTCAAGATTGGAAAAATGGACGTTTATGGCGGGCTGTCATGGCTGCTAATATGCACCATAAAATAGGAAACTTTATTAAGTGTTTGGTCTTTCAGTCGTTCATTGCGTCACGTTACAGTCACCAATTTAATCAGGTATAATCTCGTCAATATATTAGCCAATTCGAGCACTAGCAACATAACCTGAAAGTGATGCAAGTTTAAAACACCTAGGAGTCTGTGCTATGTTTACTTTAAAAACTTGCAAACAAAGTCCAATAATTAAATTAACAAAATTTGTATATCAATGCAGCACAGGCTCACTAACATGCTTGGTACTTTCACGGTTAGAGAAAACTATAGATAAACATGTTTGCACAAAGGGTATAGAATTACAAACACCTTTAGGTTAAGACTTCATGTATGTTAATTTCATAATTTAATTGTTGCAATATAAATAGTACAACAAAAACTACTACTGAAAGAATGTTCAAATGCTCCACTATTGACTGAATGCAGAAGAATTTAGATTTCTCAAGTTAAACACTACAGAAGTAAAGAGTAACATCAAACTCCTGTAAAAGGCAGTAAGCTGCTTAAGTTTCAATTTTGAAAGAAGAGAAATGCAATTAAAGAAAACAATCATCAGTGATGTTTGCTTAAAATAAAATCATAATTTCCTGCAGAAATGTCAGCAGTCATTTCAACAATGATTAAAAGCATGTATAACTCTATCAATTGATTTAAATTTTAATTACCCAATACAAACTAAACTCAAAAGCAGAGTAGACAAATCAGACGGGTTATTAGTGCCACCAAAACACAACACATTCAAAAAAAACATAAAAATTTTAAAATGAGTATGCACATCCAAAATCAGAACGAATGTGTTACCAATAATTAACAGTAATTACATGGTTAACTTCCTCCCACCACATGTAAACTCGTTATTTATGAACACCCACCAGACAAGGTAAAGCTGTGGCATTCCAGAAACTCTTGGCTAAATGTACTTATCACAACAACTGCTGCCATTTTTATAAAGAAAAAGAGAAATTATATGCAAGAAGTAACCTATAGTGTACAGCAAAACATGCTGGAATACAGTAATGTCTTCCAGGACAATTGTGTGTTAGATGTATTCTTGTTCAATTAAGCCATGTTTCTATAAAATAACGTTATATTATGTTGTGCAATGTTACATTATGTTATGCATATAATATGAAATGTTAATGAAAAACACTCATTACTTAATGTTGAAATTTATTTGCCTTATTATGTTGTTACGAAATGTTAACTGAAGTGAATACATAAGATAAAAAGATAGAAACTAAAAGGACTGTTATTGCACCAAAAGGAAACAGCCTCAAAATGTGTATCTTATTTAAAAAAGTTGTATTATAATCATTAAGTTAGTATGCTTGTAATACGTTTTCTGGAAATGTTCCCCACCCTAACAAACAAATTAAATTTATTTAACCCTTTGAGGACCACAAGTTACTAAGTTACAACTTTTACGAAAACTCTTAAGTTTCTGGTTGCTTTTGTTATCCCTGTGCGAAATATCAATATTGTTTTTACTTGCACTTTGGTAATTTATAGTTACAACCTGGGACACGTGTCCCAATGGTCCTCAATGGTGAAGTTGCAATGATACTTAGTTTGCACTAAGCATATGTTACTTGAAGCTAACTATATATTTAGACACAGCATTTCTGTAATTATCAACAATCAAATAGCTCAGTTTTATCTACTGTGACATTTTGAAAAGCAATTTCTAGTAGAAGTAAAGCAAAAATGTAGTTTACAAAATTAATGTTGCACATGCTCAATGTACGGTTTTCCACTTTTACTTTGGCACACGGCACACATCTCTTCCTTTGCTCAGCTTTTACCATCATATGTTCAGCTGGAATAACAGTCATGCTTCTTGTGACAGTTGTTGGCGCTGTTCCTTTGCGATATGTGTATTTGCCAATAAGCTCTTTAGCTAAAATTCTTTTGAAGTCTAGTGGTCTTATGCTTCCGTTTTTTGCTGGATTGACTTCAGCTAGTAGATCATTGTATACAATGCATGTATTGTTTATGGCAATGTCAAGTAAATCAAAGGCTAATGAAAAGATAATATTTGATGAGTGACTTTCTGTCTACTTCGTAGCTTGTCTTCTTTTGACCCATAAGGTCAACACCGCCCATCAACTTGCTATATTGTTGAATCATGAGTGGACACTTACCTCAAAATTTTCAGAACTACCTGACTGCCTACATGTTACTATAAGTATGTCTGCCGGGGAAATGAAGTTGGAGGCCATTAATACAGATCTGTTATCCAGCCATTACCAACAAAGTCTCATGTATCTAGAATGCATAATACAAACTACAGATGCTAATTCTGTACATGTAAATCTACTATGTGTACAACTTATACAGACAATTAGACTACACTACACTACACTACACCTCCCTACACTTCACTATACTACACTACACTACACTACACTACACTACACTACACTACACTGCACTACACTACACTACTTTACACGTGCATCACGCCATACATCCTATTCTTCGTTACACCTTTCAAGCCTTCCTAACTCATCTTGCCACACAATATATTTACCTTTTTACAGTCTTGAATTGTTGTCTACAACGTATCTGAAGGACAGTGATTCTTTCACAAACTCACAACCTCTAGGAATGCATCTAATCCGTACGCAGTTCACTTGCTGTATTACATTGGAAAATTACCTTTAAGGACCATAGGGATGATGGTGTCCCATTGCATATAAACAAACAGCATAAAAACCACAGCAAAGAATTTCAAAACATAACTATGTCAAACTAATTATACAATCTGGCCCTACACAATGCAAAAACATATTGACTAATACAGCTTTTTACTTTTTGCACAGGCTGATGAAAACCCAATCGGTTCAGCAAGCTGAAAACATAAAAATTGTAAAAATTGTAAAAAATACAAAATTAAGTCAAAACTCATGTCAATCATGCAAAGGTTGTATCTGTATAGCATATTGCTAGAAAAAGTACAAAATTTTGTAAAAGAATGGCCAAGTTACATTTTGGGACAAATGTGTCCCTTGGTCCTCAGAGGGTTAACTGCTAATTTACAAAACTCACATTAAAATGCAACCCGAGTTGATTAAACCTATCAACAAATCTCTTAGCAAGCTTGACACTGTCCATTCGAAGACTCAGGTTTAGAGGGGTTGAAAGCCAATGTACTTTTAATTTCCTTGCTGCAGTTTCTTCATGAAATTCTAAATGCACACAGATAATATAAGTGATAACACAAGGGCATATTTGAAAAAACATGCTTCATAAACAAATTAATGATGAGTAAAAATTAGTCGTCAAAAGTAAGGTTAAAATGTTGGTCACATAAGTCTACTCTGCTTTCTAGATTTCTCACTATTCTTTAAAAATATAAAACTACTACTGAACTGTAGATGTAGTAATATTAGCAGCTGCACAAGAGCATGTATTATTAATCTTTTTGGCAGTTACATTATCTGCCCTACTATTACTGACTTCTAACATGCTATATGCATGCAAGTGTATACATCTGGTAACACTATTCAACACTAACAGGCAACACTGCTTTAAATTTGAAAATTGTTCTTCAGCTCAACTCATTATTGTAATGCTAGTAAGCCTCCACCAATAACGTCAATCATTCTCGTTGACTACCCAATCAGTGTGCAAGATTTTTCATACCCCTGCAGAGCTTACTTAACTCCGGTTCTTTCGAGACATTTAGCTGCAGTTGCGTATTGCCGGGCATCTAACACGGTTATGAAAAATGCTCAACTTTTCATTAGTTAACAACAAAAACATTGGACTGGCTCTATATTTTATTATTATCGACTGAAATTGCAAGTGAATTAGTGGAAATATATAGTCTAGTTTTGTTTATTATAGAAAGACATGCACAACGCTTACGTCTATAAATTGCTAATTAAACCATTTTGCCATCAATAAAATATGCAGTTTAGTTTAGTTTATGACTTTGCAAGTTAGATAAAAACAACTATTTGATTAACTTTAAAAAAGGACAAATTAACCTAACGAGGTCAGGTCAATCATATGATGCTGCTCTAATGTTCACAAACATTAAACGGCCTACCTGAACAGAGTTGAGAAGAAATTTATGACTTCAGATTACTGAAGCCTCAGTTAGCAGGTATAAATGATTGAAGGTTAACATGCATGTAAAAATTACAGCTTGCACACCTCTAAGTAGGTTTACTTAGGGTAATTAAGCTAATCGGCCTTGGTCCGCAACATTTGAAGCCTAGCCGCAGAGCTGAACTCATCTATGGGAATCCGTGACAACTGTCATGATTATGAGCAAGTGAGCACTCGTAGAAACCCCATATTTAGGTAAAATGTTTTCTGAAATTTTTAGGCAAAATGTTTTCTTTTCTGGCCAGTTTTTATAGACCTCTATGAACACTTCACGGTGAAAATTAATTCAAATGTGGTCAAAATTTATAGTTTATTTAATTATTCCATTTATTTGTACTCACATACGGTACAACAAATAAACAAGGAAAAAGGTTAATATATTTAATAGTTAAAAAAGGCAATATCTATCAACTTAATATTAGTTAATTTTATGCTATTTTTCTGGTTATAATCATGGTTAAAAGATGCCATTGGGACTTATGTAACTCGGGCAGTCAATACAAGGGTAGCTCATGGTCTGGAACAATCAAATTATCTGATTTCCGTAGACTAACAAACACAAAAATACAAAACTTGGAAAAGTCTTGTCTTGCAGAAGAGCACATGATCAGTTAAATATAGAAAAAATAGGCAAGAAGGACTTAATATTTTTGTTGCTCATTTATCTTAAAAAGTAAGGCTAACTTTCTTTATAACAATACTTATGTCTCTGCATTTTGTAGTGCTTTGAAACTTCGTCTGTATATTCTGTTTAAATTGAAGTAATTCTTTGGCTACTTGAAGTGTTAATTTTCGGGTAAAAATAACTGCTGTTCTGCAAGTTTGTCTGTATGAAAAAGCACAATCAGTTTATCTTTCTTATTAGATGTTAGTTGTCATGTTGTTTACTAAAGACAGTTGTTATCCAATGGAGCTGCTGTCCCGAATGCTGCTGAGCGTGCTTACGTTACAACGGAGGCAGAGCGATAGGCCAATATCAATTATAAGATAAACGCAGTTTGCCAATCAGAAGCACGGCAGTTCCTAACATGCAGTAGAATTTCTAGCAATATTGTAAGACTGATAGTTTGATAAAGAGAGACGGCAGTGCCACCTATGTTTCACAAACTCAAGTTTGCTTCACTTCTTTGAATGCAATGAGCATTGTTTACATTTGATCGATATTTATATATTTTGATATTGATAATTGCAGTATTCAACTAGTCATGTAGCCCTTTTTCTGAAGTTAACATGAAGAAAACCAGTATTTAATAGTGGCTACCTTTGCAATGTAAGAGTACCTTTAACGTACTTCTCAAGACGTATGCGCTCATGGACTGCATGTTGATCAAACAATACTAATAAACCACCGCCTTGTATAACTACTGTATCTTGCTTGTGAACTGTAGCCCCACAATCTTGAGGATATGATAAAGAATCATCATTATGTAGCAAACAGGCTATAAGCTGGGCATCTACTTGACCAATAACCTAAAAACAGACCAATCTTGTTTATAAACTAAATTTATCCCACAACAGTGGGCAAATACCCACCACGAAAAAATTTCTAGGAAAAAAGATAATTGTCTCGTGAGATGGGAATAAAATATAGAACAGTGAGATATACAAAAACAGTTAACAGAAAGTATAGAAAAATAGAAATTGGGTGAGTAGCTATAAAAGTATGAACATTTATTGTTCCCGCATCAATTTATCATGGCTCAGTCACCAGTAATGTAAGACTGAAATCAGGATGCAGTCCACTATTTAAGGATTCAGACTCAAACTCAAGTGCTAAGAAGCAGAGCCAGATTATGACTTTTTGGCGCCACTAGCCCAATGCTAATAAAATTATGGACATCCTCAGACGGAGCCACCCTCTAATTTGCCTGCACTTATCTTAAATATTTTTTACTTATTATATATTTTAGCAACATTTACGTGGGTTGAAGTAAACTTGTTGCAAATTATTTAAATTAACTAGAAAACTTTTGGTTGTCAAAGAAAATATTCTTTTATAAATACTGCTATTTTACTATTTATTGCAAAGCAAATCAAATTTACACAAAATTCAACACAACCGTAACGAAAAAAACTGATTTTTACCAAATGTTACCAAAACTTGTGGGCCCCCAGCTTGAGGAGCCTATAGGATAATCCGGCCTTGCAGTAGGAAGCCGGACTCAGCTCGAGAGTCCAAGACTATGACTATGTTCTCTCCTTGTCTGCTACAGATTATATTGTATTTGTATAAGCGTATAAATAAATATACCGCTCTTTAGTACCTAGCATAAAGTTTTGTATAATTATTCATCATTGTGCATACACAAGCATATATCTGGCTTTGAGACAATGCTTGTGAAAATGCAATATCAAAGTTGTTGTAGAACACAGTTAAACTAAGTTTTATTGGTGCACCTTTGTGGAGGCTAGAAAAGATTTTGGTTGCCATAACTCATTCTTTCAACAGACAATTTAAATAAAAAACAACTGTGATTCATCAACAAAAGAAATTACTAAAGGCGAGCGTCAATTTTATCACAGCTGAATAAACTTAACGAAATCTAACTCAATCTAACCAAATCTAATGTAGATTAGTCTACTCTATCTAATTATTGTGCTAGAAATGTTCCAAACTGTTTGCAGTATCATCTAAATGAAGACACTGTTTATACTAAAAGTAAGCAGTGATACAGTACAGTTTATACTGTTACAGTATTTACATATTTACAAAAAATTTACAAATCTACAATGTCTTAAAAATCTTAAAATAATGAAATCATCCTCACTAATGTTAATAAAAACTGCAACAAGTAAAAGCATGAACTACTATGAAAACATTGATGCAATACCAGTATATTTTCTAACATTTCCTTTCTCAAACAGTGTTGCTGGTTTAACAATTGCTTCTTAACTGCAAAACGTTGTAAATGCACATCTGAGAGGTTGCCAATACCAGATCTGTACTGCTGTAATGGGTTTTCCCAACAGTAAGTTGAGTCAGTGCCTGCTGTTATAACAACAATGAACTAAAATTAAAATGTTAATAACACAGGATAATACCAAAACACTATTCGTATTTTAATACTTCACTTAATAAGTGATTTCCATGTCCATATTCATAATTTAAGAGCCACTGATTTTTATCCAGTGAGGTATTGCAAAAAGTTTAACTGATATACTAAGTGCGATTTAAATTGATTTTGTGTACTTTAGGGATGCCCCCTACATATAGTCACCCATTCAGTCACAAATCAGACTTTGTTTTGCTTAACCTTGTCACTAAATATAGTAACTACTATGCTATTCATCTTGCTCCATAAAAAATGTGGTATAACCAGAAGTGAAATGATGTTAATGAATGCATTACCTTCATTTGAGATACCTCGAAGCATACTTTGGTGTGAGTTCCACATTTCATTTAACAGCTCACTAGAAGTAGGAGAAAGTTTGTCAAGATGAGTTTGGTTACCCAGTGACGATTTTGGCAGAAATGGTGTGGCATTGTGAGACAGAAAAAAGTGCTTCTTCCCTAGAGGAAATTTGGTGACAATAATGTTAAAAGTAACAAGTCTTGTAATTTAACGTAAACCTTATGTTAGTTTTAATACTTAATGAACACACGTATACTTACACAAAAGCAAACTTAACAATGAAAAGAATGTCTGTTCAAATGAACATGATAAGATATACCTGTGTTCTGCATGAAAAAACTGTTGCAAGTCTTTTCTACAGAAAGAGCTTCCTGTTTGGTCTTTTCACTGCTTTCGACAGTCATGCCAGTACTCATATCTACAGACATCAGCTTTCCTTTTACGGGATCAAAGCAAGTAATAATCTTTGAAACGTCAGCAGTAGAATTACTGTTCTCTGGTGCAAGACATTCTGAAACACTAGATGAGATGTTAAATTCACTGACTGTAATTAAAGGGATATTCTCAGCTTCATTGCTATCAGTACGAGCCTCAACGTCAGGATTTTCATCGGTGAAAGTGACATCACTGGAACCGATGCTGACATCCTCTTTTGCAGCCAATTCAACATCTTCTGTTATAGTCTTTAAACAAGGACCAATATTAATTTTATTGCTATCTTCAGTATTATCACAGCACGCAGCAAAATTGACTGTAGAGTCAATATTGCAGATAAGTGCATTGTTTCTTGATTGGTTGTAGTGGTGGGCTGTATTACTATTGAAATGCTTCAGTCCCCTTTCCAATTTACCTTGCAAAGTAGTATCGCCAAACACAGGCGAGGGACTCGAATCAGAAACAAAAAACTGACTATCTGTTAATTTTTCCGCATTTCCATTATTGCCATTGTCACCATCATCTCTTGTTTTATAAGCAGATGCTATCCCACCATTAGATAATGTGCCAGTGAAATAATTCAGCAGTGGTGAAGGCGAGGAATAAGCCAATGCAATTTGTTGAAGATTATTAAGATGTGCAGACTCGTTTTCTGCACTATCTTCTGATAAACAGCAAAGTCTGTATTCTTTTAGATTACCATGATTGAAATCACTGGCTGCAGAAAATGTCAGGTAGTCTCCAAAACCTTCATAACTTCCATACAGACACTTGATGCCATCACTTTGACCCTGCATGCTTTGACTATCACACATCTGTCCTTGATTTTCAGATTCATTATCAGCCTGTAATAGCTCACCTGAACTTTCAATTACATGATGGTGTTTTTCACAGTCAGAGATGCCTTTACGATTCTCACAGCTTAAAAAGTACGGGCTGCAAGGGTGAGCAAGAGACTCAGCATTTCTATATTTTTCACGGTGTGATAATGCACGGGTTGGGATATTTTCCAAAATACCTGGCCTATTTTTCATAGGCTTCAAAGACCATGTAAGCCTTGCAGAACTTTGGCTGCCTGAAAATCTATGTTGCATGCTCATGTTTAAAATATCCTGTGACAAACTGTAAGAACTGGCAGGATCAAAATCTCTATTGTAACAGGCCGTGTAAATAGGCAGGGTAATATCATCAACATTAAACATCTTAGTGCAACCTATACTCTGATCTTGTTTTGGCACTGTAGCACTTACAACATGATTAAATGAAAATCCGTCAGTAGATTCAACACTTCTATCATTGTTAACATAAGGTAGTTTATGTTCATACAATGATGAGTGCTCAGGATTTGAAGCATTTTTGGCATAGTTAGAGGAAGGCTTAGGGGTGTCGGATGTACAAAGCGAATCAAACGAAGTTTTACAACAATTTTGCTTGGGACTAGTTTTGCTGAAGATTTCTTTATTGAACAAACACAGACTGTTGCATTTGCCAGCTACATGTGTCTCACAGCAATCAATCTCCCTTTGGTGCTCAGGAAAGCAGCTATAGCCAGTACTTTCCAAAACTGCATTAGCTTTACATGTTGGAAACACAAAAGTCATTTCTTCTAAGTGTACCTTATGAACCGCCTTTGTTCCATTTGCCAAATCTGTATTATCACTGGATGACAGTAATGAGCACTGAATAGCTTTGTCACAATGATCAAACTCAAGTGAAGTAATTACTTCCTCAGAGCTACTAGCTTTGCTAGCATCTTTGTTAAAATGTTTTTCTGTTATTTTAGGTGTTAAACTGGAAATCTTTTTTTCAATATTAGTATTTTGGCAAATGGAAGACTGGCAAACTGCAACATGAGTTAAATCCGAAGCTCGACTCTGATTCTGCATTTCTAGAATGTCCACCTTAGGAGATTTAACCATATTGTCTGAGGTAGTTACTGCATGGTGAGCTTTGATGACATTGCCTACACAGTGTAAGCAGTTAAGCCCAGAACTATTATCTGTTAAGTCATCTTTATTAATAGCTGCACCAGGGTTTCTTAAAATATTCTTTAACTTTCTTAAATTTGACAAACCGGGGCTGATTGTCTCTGGAGAACAACCAACATCTGCATACATCAAGTTACAATTTAGTCCTGTAGGTGGAGACAGTAGCTTATCTTGGTTCTTTCTAATAGCATCAGCCAAAGAATGCTTAGAAAGACAGAAACTACGAAGAACTCCTTGCTTTTTGGGAGTATTGAAGTTGTTTTTGTTAGTTAATTCGCTACTATTGTCCACACCATCATTATCGTCATTTATGTCAGCATTCACAGTCATCCTGTCAATATCAACATCTTCATTTTTCTTAGCATCAAATCTGATGTTAGAACTACGAAATTTTTCAGACACAGACAAAACATTAGCTGAAAAACAACCACCAGCAAACTTGCTATGACTGCACGGTCTACTTTTCTTTGCAGTATTTTCTACCTCATCACGTACAAAATTCTTCTTACGCTTGACGACTTTGGATTGCAACATATTATTTAACGAACTAAGAAAACTGTCAGAAGCTGTTGCAACCGAAATTTTTTCTTGTGTTTCATTTGACATATCTCTACATGTACTACAATGTGTATGCTCACTCTCTTCCTCTAAAAGCTTCATTTCATTAAGAAGTTCCTGCGAATCTTCATCATTAATGTTTTTGCCAATGATATCAGTTAAGGCTTGTTTCACAGTCTTGCGCACACATTTCAGTACGACATTCCAGTCTTTAAACTTTATCATCTCTTCTGTACTGGACAACAAATCCAGCTCTGAAATTGGGCAATTTATGCACATTACATATGCAGGATAATTCCTTTCCTGGTTTGATGATGACGAATTACTAGCAATTTTTTCTGTTCTTCCCAGTTCTTTCCATAACAAGTTAACTAGAGAATGTATTTTTGATTTTGTTATTATTCGCTTATTGACATAGACAAACTGAAAATTTTTTTGGCTGTGCAAATTTTTTGAGAAGTGTCCCATTATTTCATAGCCAGATAGCACATAATGGACATTAACTGCTTGTTGGTTGAAGACATCGCAGTAAAGCTGGGATAAAATACTCAAAACACTGGTGCACTTTCTTGTATTGAGGCACACTTCACCAGTAACATCATTACGAACTGAAAATGATACAGTAGGATGCACAATTGCAATGCGCTCTGTCACTCTACACATTTGTTCCATCTCTATAGTCTTGTCCATCCTTAACCGCCGCACAGGTACCTTACAAAAAAGATTTTTTACTGTTATAGTCGTACCAACTGATGGTCTGATTTCTGTGCTTTCAATAACTTCACCACTTTTGCCATTTTCAAATTTCTTTAGGAATGTACAAGAACTTCCTTTAAATCGGCTAGTAATTTCCATAGTTTTACAACACTGAATGATACTGGCCAAAGCTTCACCCTTAAAGCCAAATGTTCCAAGATCCGAGAGGTTCTCAATTGTCTTGATTTTACTTGTGAAATGCCTGAAACGAAATGCAAGTTATCTTTGATTATAAATATCATATATGACAACTACAAATGTTTTTAGTCGTTTAAATGCACCTTGTACAGTTTTTATGCACGAATATAAATTAATACGTTCCTTCTTGTCAAAAATTCGTCTTTGTTTAGTGTACTGCCTGTATTTAGATCTAAATCTTTTAATAATTTAAATCTCAAAAACAGTTAAGTGCGGGATTTAGAATTATGATACGGAATATACTATTATTACCAGTAACGAAAAATAGTTTATTTATTGTAATGTAAGCAAACAAGTAATCTTACAATCAGACTAAACAGCAAGAAATACCAAAAAAGTAAAAAAAAAAGGCTATTAGATTGCAAAATAAGCATAAAATCTAACTTCTAACTACTTGCATCTATCAAATCTTACCTTAATTTGAAATAATGTCGCATTAGCCCGAAATTGACCCATCTACTTACATTTTAACATGCAAATTTATTTCATTACAGTTAACAAACAAATAAAAAAATTGGCACCAAAATGATAACCATGGACAGAAAACTGACAGAAATACCTTTTATTTTACCTTGCCAGAAAACTGACAGAAATACCTTTTTTTTACCTTGCCACATTTATTTTATAAACCCAATTATGCACTATAGCTCAAATAATAACTCTTTATTTCGTACTTTTTAAATAAAATATATACGTCATTAAATTTAAGCTTGCATAATGTTAATTCTAAAGAAGTGTGGCAAAAACCGTACTGACCACTGTCCAAGAACTGCTAAATCAGTCTGTGATATGCCACAGCCATTGTCCACTACTTGAAAGTTAAACTCTTGTAAATCAACACGAACAGCCACACATGATGAACCTAAAATAAGAAAGAGCAATTATACAATAACTCTGATAATGTTTGTACCGTATCCTGCTATAAAGTTCTTTTATTATAATTATACTCTAGTGTGCCTGCATATAAGAAACAACTAAAAACTACCTTTGCTGAGCATCAGGGAAGCAGTGCTCGGTCGGAAAGTATGATAAATTAGGTCAGAGTATTATTATTATTTATTTATTGACCATGGTCAAAGATATATACAAAAAGTCATAAGAATCGTTTCGAGATAGTTGCAACATTTAAGAAATTTAGGCTGATCATAGTCCATAGATCACTCAATGTATGGTGTAGTAACAATTAGAGACCAAAAATGGCTAGAGCATCGTGTACAAAATTACAAATATCAGCGGGATTTCCGCAGTACATTACTGTCATGGTAAAGGGGATGGAGTGCATCACTGTTATGGTAAACTAGGTCAAAGCGCATCATTACCATGGTGAACTAATGTCAAAGTAGTAAAATCATCCAGGTGCATTATTGTCAAAGTAAACTCAGCCGGGTGCATCACTATCAAAATAACTCAGCCAGGTACACCACTGTCAACGTTAATTCAGCCAGACTGCATCACTGTCAAAGTAAACTCACCCAGACGTGCATCACTGGCGAAGAAAACTCACCCAGACGTGCACCACTGTCAAAGTAAATTCAAGCAAGGTGCTTCACTGAAAAAGTAAACTCAGCCAGACTGAATCACTGTCAAAGTAAATTCAAGCAAGGTGCTTCACTGAAAAAGTAAACTCAACCAGGGGGCAATACTATCACAGTAAACTCAGCCAGACTGCATCGCTGCCAAAGAACACTCGACCAGAGTGCATCACTGTCATACCAAATTTAACCAGGGTGCATCACTATCAAAGTAAACTCAGCCAGGGGCATCACAATCAAAGTAAACTCAGCCAGGGAGCATCACCATCAAAGTAAACGCAGCCAGGGAGCATAACTATCAAAGTAAACTCAGCCAGACTGCATTACTATCAAAGTAAAATCAGCCGCCAGACTGCATCACTGTCAAAGTAAACACAGTAAACACTGCCAGATTGCATCGCTGTCAAAGTGCATCATTAAGTAATTGTCATTGTAAAAAAGTAATTTGTAGTGACCACAATCATGGACATAAAGTAAAAAGTGCATCGTGGGCTAGGTTTGGAATGTATCACTATCACAGTAAACCAGGTCAGACTGGATAAATAGCTGTCATGGTAAGCTAGATCGTAGTACAATGCTATCATAGTAAACTAGTCAGAGTGAATCGCTGTCATGGCAAATTACGTCAGAGTGCATCAGTGTCATAGTAAATTAGGTTAGGCATAAGGTACGATTACGTGTACGTAAAGTATGATGTGTAATGCATATACAATCGTTTGTATTTAAACCGTAGTGCATTTAAATGTTGTAGTGTTTCCATGTGCACGTAATCCGCAATCTGCAATGCGTGATGCGTGGTCCGTATTCACTCGAATGTGATCACTATTGTCAGAATACACATCACACAGCAATACAAGACCTGAAACCACTGCTGGCTAGGTGATTTAGAAAGTTTTCATGACATTTCTTCTACATGAGTTTTTGAGAGCTGGAAGAAGTTGTCAGTCATGTGGTTTAATAAACTCCTCTGCTCAGCTCTGCCGTCCTGTTTACAAACTAGCCATCTCCTGGCTTTAAAAAAAAATCATCATTTCTGAAAGATGCTCATATGCAGTCAATAAGTTTTACTAGGCCTACTAAAAAAAAATTCATTAAAATTAGACACCATTCGAGTGGACATTTTTAAAAAGTAAAAAGCAAATAAAATAATTTAAATACTATATGAACCAAAACCATTATTGACTACTACAGTACTACGTGTGTTAATAATTTCATGCAGTGGCATATCAATGGCAACTAACTGAATACACAAAATCGGTTTAATTGCCTGTACCAATTCTTAATAGTCAGTTGAAGATTCATAAATAATAAATTTATAGGCTTCAAATATTTTACAATTTGCATACCGGCATCGAGCGCATTATAGATAAGTTGTCCAACACACTGCGATGCAGTAGCAATTACGATCTCTGAATGAATAACATTATGAACAGCCAAAGGTAGCTTAGTGATATGCTTCTCGGTGAAGTTTAAATCTTCATCAACTACTGTAGTCATTGCTAGAACAAGCAAAATTTATTACAGTTATTAATACCTGCAGACCAAAGCATGGTGCCTATAAAAACATTAATTATACTAAAATAAATTTAAACATCAAAACAACCAACAATTAGACCAATCAGTGCAAAGAGCCAGCATATTGCCAATGGCCAATTTAGTTTATCAAGTAAATTTGCCAGAAATAGCTGCTACATTAAAGGGAATCCACACAAAATCTATAACTATAGGATAAAACAATCTGCCCTATAAAGTACAGAAAGGTAACTATAATATTTTTTCAAGAATAACTTATGTGAAAGAATTATTACCACAGGAGTGTAATTTTGCATTTACGTGACTAATTCTTCACTGCTACGTGCATTTCGCCATTTGCTAGTTACATGCGCACTAGCATCTGCATCACGGAAAAGTGTTGCACAAAAAACAGTGCATACAACATGGGAACATAAATTTGGAACACCATTTTTACATAGATATATTCGAGGCCACCTTTATTACAAATAACTGCGTGGTCTTGGTTAAAAAAATGATAAGGTTAATAAAAACTGAGTTGTTTTTATTTTCTCAAAAATGCAGCCAAGATAAAGGAAACCAACTAAATCTGTAGGCGTATTCCATATGCAATGAGCTGGTATCATGGTAGCTCCAAAGTAAGTGTAAAAATGAGTCCTAGGTAACACACCAATTTAATAAATTTAGATATTACATGCGAGTCATAAAGCTGAATTTGTTCCTTTCCACAGTAACACGAATCACTAATACCTTTTACAACTGCAACTGTTATTATGATAATTACTGAAAAGGCAATGACTGCAGAAGATTTTGCTGGAATTTTTAAAATTTGAATGTAATGGTCATTTACGGACATTTGGTAATATTCAGTGATTTAGTCAGTACGTAATGTGGCACTCAGTGATAGTATGCAGAAGCCATGCTTGCAGAACTTTCAAAACAAAGCAACATCACCTGTATACTGTCACAACTTATAATTAGGATAAGCAAAAAACAAAAAACCACATATTTTTCCACAAAGTAATTGTCAATTAAAGATCAAAATTTTACTAGGGTTGGGTGCAGCTATCATTATTGCAGGTAAATTATTCCATTTGTTCACTAATCTCACAGTAAATGAATATTTACGAACATCAAGATGTGACCGCTCTTTAAAAAGTTTCAAACCATGTCACCTAGTTTTTGAATGAACAACTACATTAAAGAAATTTTCAGGCAAGACGTTTTCTTTCCTAGTCAGCATTTAAAAAAAAATCTCGATAAGATCTCTGCTGTGTCTTCTCAATTTCAGGCCCAGGGGTTGATGAGGCAAATCGAATGGTATAGGTTACAGTGTGAATCGTTAACCTGTAACCCAGTTAGGGGCAAAGTAGGGGACAAGGAGACAACTGCCTTCCAGGGTCTAGCAAAAACTATATGCCTGTAACATCGGGAGTTCCACAGGCAGTGTACTCGAGCCTTTGTTATTTTTGTTATTCATAAATGATCTGCCAGGTAATGTAGGACTGGAAACACTAAAATTATTTGCTGATGATGCCAAACTAAAAAATGTCTTAAGAATGATGGTACTTTTGATATCCAGTTAACTCTTGACAAAATCAAAACATGGGCAGACCTATGACAACTGACCATAGCTCTACCTGAATGTAACACATTGCATATTGGTAGAAATGATCCCGGTAATAACTATTATTGACAAAATCTGGCCATTGAGACTAGTAATGTTTCGTGATCTTGGTACAAAAGCAAACGGATAATCAATATGATCTTTAGAATTTTTTCTGTTAGGAACAAACAATCATTATTGAAAGCTTATAAAATATATGTCAGACCATTGGTTGAATATCTGGAAATAATGTTCTCCTATGTGGATTCCTTATCTGCTTGATGATTTAGATGTTGTAGAAAATGTTCGGTGATACTTTGCAAGACGCATTTGTAATAGATGTGGAATTAATTATGAGTCGTATCCACATAGATTACAAATTCTGAGACTTAAATCATTAGAAGAAAGATGCATAATTTCTGACTTGTGCATGTGTTACAAAATTATGCACCAAGATGTTGATTTAAACAGGAAAACATTTTTTACCAAAGCTTTAACAAATAATAAAACTAAGAGTAATCACTCATTAAACCTCTTTGTAAGGCGTACATGTAAAACTCATTTTCGTGAATTTTTCTCAAACCGTGTTGTTCCAATGTGGAACTCATTGCCATATTGTACTGTATTGACATACAGTAGTTGCACTGTATTTTTATTTTTTTATGAATGTTGTTTTATGTACTAATGGATGTGAATAAACTAAACTAAAGTAAATTAAAATTTAACTGTACAGTTAGCTTCAAAAATAATTCAGACGTGTAAATTGAAATAGAATATTAATTGCCACGGTAAAATATATTACGACATTTTTCGAGTTATCTTAATTAGAAGACAACGAACCAATGTTATTAAGTTTTACTCAAAATATGTTTTAACCAATTTTGCATTTCGTAGTAAAAATAAACACGAAAGGTCAACAATGTCAGACTGTACGTGAACTGTAAACAATTTTCCATAAACTGACAATCCATCGATAATAATGGTAAACTATTTAATTTCATTTAGATATAAATGCCTCACCGATATCATTCATCACTCTTCCGTTTTCTATTCCAAAGCCTTTCCTTTGTTTTTAACAAATGTTTTTACGACGTTTTCACTTCGCTGTATAGTATGACATGAAAAATTGAGAATTCTTTGATTCAACCACGTGAACTTGAAAACAATCTCCAGGTTGAGACAATCGATTCACGAATACTTTTGCGGTTGGTGTCGGAAATTACACCCGTAATAAAATAGCAACTAGACGTCAATTTGTAACCTATTTTGCTTGGCATATTCTGAAATTCTGACCTGATTCAAATGAAGGCAAACATGTAAAACTTTTGCTGGCCTTTTGTATAATCTGCACGTGCCATGATATTTCCCCTCCTCCCCTCTCAGGCTCTCACACACACACGCGCCCAGTGGCGCGCTCCTTCCATATCTGCCTCACAACTACGTATCCTGTTATTGATTTTCTGTGCATGTACAGCAAAACTCTAAAGATTCTAAATTTATGGTTTATTTCGTCTAAAAATACCTAAACCTGACCCTCACCTATATTAGGTTTGAACGTCATGTGCATGATGTGGTACTGTTGTTCAAATGAATTAACAAAAAAAAAACACGTGAGCATCGTCACAAAACTGAGTAACGTAAAGTGTATTCCACTGAGTAGAATCAAGAAATAATTATGTCTTTCACAAACGCTGTATATACATCAGAAGTGGTGCAAATAAACTAACAAGGTCTACGTTTTAATGCATAATTATTGTGATTTTTATGCACTTCAAAAAATTGTGAGTAAAATATCAAAAGCGCTGCGGCTTCCGCGTGATCTCCGGTTGAGCGTTTAGGTACTTCTTATTAATAAGTATTTCTTATCGTGTGGACTCCACAGCAGCAGCAGCAGCGCAAGACAAAATGTGAACTGAAGAACAGCTGTTTAGATTCATTTCCTATTAGTTGACGTCTAACATAATGTCAATCATTTTCGTTGGTGGACCAATCGGCGTACATGTTATTCTCACACACCTGCAGAGCTTAATTAACGCAGGTGTGTTCGGGACATTTAGCTAAAGCTCCATCTAACACTGCTGTGAAAATTGCTCAACTTTTCATTAGTTAGAGGGAGAAATATTGGCCTGGTTCTAGAAATATATTATTGTCAATTGAAATTGCAAGTGAATTAGTGGTAATATATAGTCTAGTTTCGTTTATAGGAAGAAATACACAACGCTTACGTCTATGAGTTGCCGATTAAACCATTTTGCAGTCAAGAAAATACGCAGTTTAGTTTAGTTTATGGCTTTGCAAGTTAGATAAAAACAAGTATTTGACTAATTTTAAATAAGGACAAAACAAAATGTTTAACTTTAAATAAGGACAAAACAAAATTTTTCCTTTTCTGGCCAGTTTTTCTAAGCCTCAATGAGATCTTCACAGTCAAAATTAATTCAAATGTGGTATTATTATTAATTCAAAACCTGTATTATACTTCAATGTAGTATAGCTATTTTACGCCATTTTTCTGGTTATAATCATGGTTAAAAGATGCCATTGGGACTTGTGTAACTCGGGCATTCAATATAAGGGTCGTCTATGGGATGGAACAATCAAATTTATTTCATTTCCTTAGCCGAAAAACGGAAAAATACAAAAACTGAATAATTGCAGACGAGCATATGATTACAAACGAGTTAATACAGAAAAAATACATCGCAAGCATGAATGATGTTCGTATGTTCAAAGGCAAGAGAGACTTAATATTTTTGTTGCTCCGTTATTGTAAAACAAGGCTAACTGGCTTTGTTTCTTTAGTATACTTACATCTCTGTATTTTGTAGTGCTTTGAAACTTCGTCTCTACATTCTGTTTAAATTGCAGTCATTTTTTGGCTACTTGAAGTGTTAATTTGGTTTAAAAATGGCTGCTGCTCTGCAAATTTCTGTTTATGAAAAAGTGCAATCAGTTTATCTGCTGATTAGACTTTAGTTGTGACTGTCATGCTGTTTAGTTTATTTAGTTTAGTTGAGACAGTTGTTCAGCGTGGCTGTTGTTCCGAAAGCCTCTGAGCGTACTGACGTTACAGCGGAGACGGAGCGATAGACCAATATGTTTGACGTCAATTGCCTAAAATGTGCAAATTGTAGGAAAGTTCCGGTATATGCGCCTTGTAGGCTAAGAGCCGGCGAAATGTTAGAACACCTTTAATGGTGCTACTTGTCGTTTGGAACTACTTTGTAGCCGTTGTATGTCTATTGCTGGCAACTGGTTGTGCAGAGGGAAAATGATGGGTGATGAACATGGATTCGGGATCCTTTCATTAGCTTCACTGCCATGTACTGGACAATTTCGACAAGTTTTTTCTACTGTTTCTAGAAACACGCTGTACATACTTTCCACAGTTATGTGGCAGTTGGGCCATAGTTTTTTTGCTTGCTCTTGAGTCTTCATACAAAACGTAAATATATATGCTATATAGAATGTAGGTAAAATGGCACAGGTAAAAATGGTACATGAAGAAATGACACACATATTAAAATATTTTCTTCACCAGAACAGACAACTACGAGTCTGTTCCAGGTTCCATTTCAAAAAATTCTCGTTTGGAAAACTCTATAACCTCTGTTTACTAAAGCGTATAGCCTTATAAGCGGACTTGGTACGTTAATCAGTCTATCACCATCGCCAAAATTAATGGTAAGTAGATAGGCACTATGTGAAATATGTTTGAATTATTGTTTATAATTCTATTTAATGAACAAAATATTTTGTGAGTCTTTTGCTAGTCTGCATAATACCGATACAGACACATTTTTGCATGTTTGCTTGTCTTGTCTTAGCTCTACGTTTTTAATCAAAACAATCAGACAAATAAATTTAGGACTTCGGTTTTGGCTATTGTATGCTTGAGCGCTTCCTGCTAGTTTTATTATAGCAATTAAATGCATGAAAACTGTAGAAGACGCAGAACACCGGTCAGCATGGATTGTGCCTCTGTGTATAAATGCTCGCAGTTACACGTGAAATTAGACACAGGTGAAAACGTGAATGTTTCAAGCAGTTCAGACTACAATTGTCTAAAGAAACAGCCCACACTATGTAATATATATATATATATATATATATATATAATCTTTATTTGCCATAAAAAATCGATATTCACAACTATAAAAGCATAAAAGAACATCGCAGCATGAGAATAAAATTCACACAACTGTTAAAGGCAAATGCGTCCAGTGCAAACTAAAAACTACTGTGCTAAAAATTTAAAACAAAAATATACATAATAATATTATGCGGAAATTAATAATAGACTATATACAATATATACATATAATTTAAAATGGACGCGGGCAAATAAAATTTGTGGATGAATATATATTATCGTTTACGTATGTTGGGTTTTCAAATCGATTTAATGTGTGTGTTTTTAATTTTGATTTGAATTTGTCAAAAGACTTGATTTGTTTTAAATTTGATGGCAGGGTATTCCAAAGTTGAACGCCTTGTTTAGTGATAGAATTGTTGCCGTATTTGTTATTAGTGCATGTTTGTTTAATATTGTGTGTTCTTGGATTTAATGTTGTCTCCAAGAGGAGTGGAAGCTTATTTTTCATGAAGGGCGTGTTAATATTGTTGATGTATTTATATAAAAAGAGGATTGTGTAGAAGTCTTTATGTGCTTGTAAAATTGGGATTTTAAACATTGTTCTTAATTCTGTTGCAGAGGTTTGATTTGTTATGAGGGACATTTTATTTGAATAGCCAGCACCTAATCTTAATGCATAATTTTGAAGACTATTTTTTTGTTATAGCTGTCTCTTGAAACTTCATGAAAAAGTGTGCATCCGTACAAAAAGTGCGGTAGAATGAGAGTTTTAAAAATTAATAACTTTGTCTGTTTCGTTAGTTGACCTTTTACCTGTCGTAAGTAAGAAGTTCCACATGCCATTTTATCGTAAATTTTATTAAAGTGGTTATCCCAAGAAAGTTTGTTATCTACACAGATACCAAGAAAACTTACATTGTTTTTCTGTTTTATTATGCTATTTTCAACTTTTATTGATGTATTACTTATATTGTCATTTGAGAACGGGGAAAGGACCATGAAATCTGTTTTGGTGCTATTTAATTTGAGTTTTAAATGGGTAAATGCTATGTTAATGTTTGCGATGTCCTGTTCTAAAAGTCGTTGAGCTGTTGCTAGATTTTCGTGGCCTAAATATATAGTTGTGTCGTCAGCATACTGTGTTATATTACAATGTGTTAGTGTTTTAGATATATTGTTAATATAAAGACAGAAAAGCAAGGGACCCAAAAGTGTGCCTTGTGGTATGCAGCCTACGCAAATGAATTATCAGCGTATGCAGGTAGTGAGATTCCTGTAAAGGGAAAATGCGCAATACAAATACAGCATAAAGGTGAGCTGTACAACACTGAGTTTATTGTGACACCGTCAAAAGTGCAGTCTGTACTAGGATTAAAGGATTGTCAGGGACTAGGCTTAGTTAAAAGAGTATGGACTGTTACTAAAGTGAAAAAAAATTTAAAGTGGCGCTAGAAAAATACTCGTCGAATACATTAAATAGTGATATTAGCTATGAAGAAAATTTTTTCTCGTCATGGAGTTCCTGAAGAATTGTTCTCTGACAATGGCACCTGCTATTTGAGTGCAGAGTTCTCTACATTCGCCAAGGAATGGGGTTTCAGACATAACACGTCTAGCCCCCATTTTCCTCAAGCCAATGGTCTTGCAGAAAATTCAGTGAAGATTGTAAAGAGAATCTTCAAGAAGGCTCATGAGGGCAAAGAACCTCCATTAATGGGGTTGATGATCTACTGCAACACCTCTCTCGATAATGGATACTCCCCTTGTCAATTGCTAATGAATCGTTCTATACGCACAAACTTACCAGATGGTCGCAAGCTTCTTAAAGGTAGCACCTCTGACAACATTGTGCTTCAGGAGAAGCAAGCTTGTAAACTGAAACAAAAATATTACTTCGATAATCATGCTAGCCAGAACTTGTAACTGGAGACTCTTTTGGGTTCGAACTTCACATCAAAAGGACTGGTCAGAGCAAGGAGAAGTTGCAAAGCAAGTAGCCCCCAGATCTTACATGGTGAGAACAGAAAATGGAGCCCTACCCAGAAGAAAAAGCTGGCATCTTCTGAACATTAAAGACATGCCACCATCTGTCATGACTAATACTCATACACCAACTGTGAAACCACAAGTGTCTGCTGGCCAGACACCTGTTATTAACCTACCTAGACAACAACTGCCACAAGGTTACAAAACCAGATCAGGACGAGTTAGCAAACCACCTAATAAACTTATTGAAACTGCATGTTTTGAATTATACATGTTTGTATCTTGTTTGTACTTAAACTGCAGTACTGAATAGTCCTTTTTATTGAGGTAGCTAGATTTAATTAGAAGGTCCTACTGTGTTTAAATATTTAAAAAAGTGAACAAATTTGAGAGTCGTAATTAGCTTTGTAAAACAAAATCACTATTGACACGATTTGTTCAGTTTGGTTAACTGTTCACTTTAGATACATTTATAACCTGAAAAATTGTGTTTGACATCCAAGTTTCATAAGATAATGGGTAATTTCATTCAGTTGTTTGGAAAAAGTAAGGTTAAACATGATTGAAGGAGGGATAGACATTATCATGATATAGGCAATTTTAAATACCAAGTTTTATTCATGAAAGTCAGCACTTATGTTCTATTTTCAATTTTGGTACCAGATCAAGGTGTATCGTTCCTTTAAAGTAGTAACTCATAAAGTTGCTTGTTTTATCCCGAGAAGGGAAGATGTAATGATAAGAGTTTGTTCATTAATCATAATTTACATAAATTACAATAAATGGCACTGCATTGTTATAACTAATTTAGCGCCTGAGTTTGAGCGCACATTCATTGTTGTTGTTGTTTTTGGATAATGATCAATGGCGAGTTTAACACAATCATTTGTACCTGATTTTATTTGATGTTTCTTAAACCATCCTGTCATCACATATACTGTATAATTAATGCCTTGTGGACCTAAGTTGCAGTTTTTAGATTATTGTTTTGCTTATTGTTATTACAGTAGATGTTTATAATAATGACGACGACAATGATAATGATAATTGCAGTGGCGGTGATGGCAATAATCCTGATATTTATGGTGGTAACTATGATGACAATGACGACACCAATGTCGACACCAATAAAGAAGGAAAGATGGTGATGACAAGGAGATTGAGAAGACTATAACGAATAATGGTGATGATGATGATGATGGTGATAATGATGATAATGATAATTATGATGATGATGATGATGAGAGTGACAATGATGATGACGACGACGACACATTGTTTATAGTTAGTGACTTTTTGGCGTCTGTAATGGCTATGATCGCCAAAGTTTCCGCGGCGCGGCTGGCTAGCACAGCTTAGGTCTTCATGTCACGTTCCCTGCCTTTGTTGCGTTGATAGAACTAAAAGGCTTCGACTGAATTGGAACGATGTGCTCATGCATTCCATTCAACCCTGGTACAATCAAGTTCATCAAGCCGCTCAATACTCGAGCCTTCTCATTAGCGCTTATATACTTCTACTGTGGTCAAATCAAATCATTGAAGAGATGTAATGTAGCTTGTGCGTGTTAACTGATGCTGAGACACTCTGAACGTTTGAGTTGCCGCGGCGTTTCATTATTTTCGGAAGTTGTATCGCTTACTCAATCTCTCTCACCCCTTTAGCGGGTACATCACAAGGGGCTATATTAAAATTGTACATAACGAAATAAAAGAAATATTTACTGTTATTATTATTATTATTACTGTTGTTGTTGTTGTTGTTATTATTATTATTACCATTATTCTCTCTCTCTCGCTCTCTCTTTCTCTCTCTCTCTCTCTCTCTCTCACACACAC
>JAQGDQ010000092.1:42500-75000 GCA_030141605.1 Tubiluchus corallicola | reverse complement strand
GCATTTTGATGAGTTACATAAAATATTTTATAAGTGTAAAAAGTATCGTTTTAAGACACATTTGTAACCATTTTGACCATATTTAACAAGTGGTTCTCACTTATTACTTATTATCACTTTTCCTCTGTGCAAAAATTGTGCATTTCTAATCATTCACAGACTGATACGATGACATGCATATAAGTAATATCATTCCTCGCCACGAGTTTGACTTGCAAATGACCTTGCACGTTCTCAGCTATTATTGTGCACTGCCGCGTTGATGGGTTCCCGGTATTTTGACTTTTTGTCGTAAAAGCTGCTTTTACGATCGTTAAACTCCATCGATGTGTCACTTACGCTGACGACACGATTCTGATGCGGCAGCTGAGCCGTGCATGAATCAATTCCATTATGAATATGAGCGCCGTACACGCTTAACGCGTTTCTTTTACTCTCTTGCCTTCACTTCGCTGAGTGACTGCCTCAATCCTCCATTCATGTTCCATCTACTCGACAATAGCGTGTTGCAATCCAAACCCTTGATGGCCATCCATTAATTGATTTTGTGATGGTATCTGTCTGCGGTTTTGCTGTTGTGTGAGCTTCAAGCGTGGTTGTTTTGCCTGCATGCAGCCCCCACTATTACATCGGTTTCATCGTGGTGCTTTGCTGATGTCCTGCTAGGCGCAGAAAGATGGGCAATGGCTTCCCTTTTGTCTAATTATTGCGTGTATAAGCCGAAATCATTCAGTCGCTTGTGGAATCAATATACGGGGAAACCAGTCCTGGATTTCACTGGCTGCAAGTCATAGCGTTTCCAGTAAGGTTGCATGCGACGTGGCTTCGGGTAACGGTTTTTCTATTGTAACTGCATGTGACACGAGTACATGCGACAATACTTTCAATGAAACTGCGTGAACACGATGTCTTCGAGTCATTATGAACGAATCTAATGCGTATGGCGTCCAGGTATGTATTCACTAAATATGTTAATGTATCTACAATCCTTGCAGGACACTCAACTTGCTATGTAGAGGTCATTGTTGTGCCAGACCCCACACCATAGGCCTTATTATAATAAGCTACCGTTACTGTAACGCTCATATCTAAACTAACAAAAAAATTTTATGACAATAATTGGCAAGCAACAAACTCTGTCCTTTAAGAAACGTGATGGAACAAACCCACAAACAATTAAATTACGACACCAAAAGTTAAAGCCGAAAAAGTTAAAGTATAGCCCGGATTTGAACCAGGGACCTTCTGCTTTCAAGCCAAACTGTGTATCTCCCAGCGGTTAAAAACAGACGAAAGTTCATCTCGATAGCTGGCCAACTGAATTCAGCATTTCCAATGTTAGGTTGTTAGAGTGATTTTAACTAATTAATCAGTCTTAGAATGAACCTGAAATTTCCGTCTGTAATTAATTAATTGTTATAATTTTAATGTCAAGACTATTATAAATAATGGAACAATTCACAGTTAATATAAATTTTGAAACAAAATTTGAAAGACAGGAAATGTAAAGATACAGCCTGGACTTGAAGCAAGGACATAATGTGTCTATACTGTAGTAGTCGTAAGCTGGTAAACATTAAGAGAGCTTATTTGGGCTTGCAAAATATCACTGCTAGGCAAAATTTATTAACTTTAAACGCGCCTCTGCGATTTCGAATCAATAGGGAAGGTTATAATATTTGCCTTTCTTCAGAAAACTGAGCAGATGTTGAACTTGTGCACGTTGAGCATGAGCAAACCTTGCATTCTCAAAGCACCCTTTTAACAATGTAGCACCGTTAACGTCTTGCTTGTTCTAGTTATCGCAAAAACGCTATAATATAGCAGATTAAATGTTGATTTGCCCCTATTTAACTCTAGGTAGATGACAAAAAAAATATTTCGATTAGTCTTCTTCGTCGAGTAGTAACCATAGAGAGTAAATAGGGACACCAGACTATCCTGGCTGTACATGTGATTAGGCCAAGATTAGGCCTAAACGTTTTGATTCGGTTTTCCAGAGACTTGTATAATTCCTTTTACTGTAGTTGTACAACTGATGATATCTTACTAGGAAAAGGTTGTTTGTTGTGCTCCATTGACACAATATTTTACATCGTATACAAGCTTTGTATTATGATTTTCTTTATACGGTTTATTGCATTGCAGAGGACCCTTTCCTTTCCATTTCGTGAAAATTTGCACTTGGAAACGCGAAAATTAAGAACTGTTGTACTTTGCACATTAGAAATTACAAATTGGGAATTTTTCCTTCCGATCGTTTATAAAAACGCGTATATTTTGGAAACCGTTTTCAACTAACAATTTAGTAGCTTGTATCTTTGCAACTTACATATAAGTAAAGGACTAAACAATTGATAGTCATATAAACCTAGAATTCCTGAACAGACATCATTGGTTATATGACTTGCAAGTTCCTTAGCGCAATGGATTTCTGATTGTCTCCTCGATTTTTCTTTAGACATGGCTTAACCTTACGCTGGTTGGTGCTCTGGGAAGACATTAAAGGAAAACCTACTCTCGAACAACATTTATTGTATTTTAATATACACTTAAAAATATGGAAAACTACCACGTAATATACGTGGCTTAAGAAGTGAAAAAGAAATTTGAATCACTCTTATCTCCCGCCAAACAAACCTTGCTGCGGGCATATTTGAAAGAAAATGACGTGAGATGGTGGACACACTCAGAAATTCCGCTATTCTAGCTGACTAAATCTTTGTGTTTAACTGTGTTTTTTGTATAAATTAGTCGTCTGATCAATTTGCATTAACTTTTAACATTTAAGTGCTTACATGGCTTTAATCCACAGGATTATACCTCAAAATGCGTACGTGCTACACAACACAATTATAGACAAGCCTGGAATCATGCGAGGCAACGAGCATATAGGTGCCGGGCGATTTACTCAGCTTATAGAGTTCAGTTTCAGCTTGTTAAAATAAATTTATTCTGTTGCTTTGTCGGCGTTGTCGTTAACTAGCCGAGTTGTAGGATATTATATTATGGTCCGTAACTGACATAGTGGGCAAGGGGATTCATCAAAAAGCAAAAAAGTGTTAATAATTAAATCTCTCGTTCAACATTTTAGATTGTCAGTAGTTCATAATGGTTATAAAAATTTTGCTCAAGAATGATCGAGCTCAAGCGTGAAGTGATCGCGACTTTAAATTGATTTTACTAATTACGCAAGGCGCTAATCACAATTTTATTGCCGTAACTTTCTAACATTTTTTCAATCAAACATTAAAATAAGCTAAACTTCCTGGGAGACGGGGCCATTCGTTTAATAAACAGGATAAGCTTTCTTTCCATGATGATCTGGACCAACCCATAGTCACCCTGTTCGGTCATTTCTGCAATATCTAAGCAGCTGCAAGTATATTCACTTATTCATTAAATTTTTCCATTCATCCATTCGTGATTTATTCACGTGCTCCGCATTTATGCACTCACTCACTAGCTAGTTACTCCATGTTTACTCGTTCATTCATTCATTCATTTATTCATTTCTTCATCCATGTATGTTTGTTCATTCGTTAGCCCATTGATTCATTTATTTATATTAATTAATTAATCAATTTCATTCATTCATCCATTTGTTCTTTCATTCATTTATTCGTTCATTCATTCATTCATTCATTCAGTCAGTCAGTCAGTTCTTTCCTTAAAAATATTGCTAACAGTTTAGTTCACTTCAAGGCCTTCCCGCCCCCATCTGGTGATTTACTGATGTTCAGCAACCAACAGATTTGCCGATTAGCGGTTTAATTTTTTCCATGAATATTTGTTTTTTCCTTTTAATTGGTCTCATGCTAAAGGTTTTGCTTTCATGTGCTAAACAAATTTGAAGAAGTTGTTACATTCCGCTTACACTACTTATCATACATAATAAAATCGAATTGCAGTTTTCATGATGTTTATAATTGTTCAGTTATAGTTTATGGTTTTCTTCACATTTTTATGACCTATAGGCGTTTCATCACAAGCAGGCTTTACTAAATTTCTTTTTTCGGCAGTTAATGCACCGTAAATTTATCTTTCTTGCAAATTAGGCTTCTTATCGATTTCCGGGAAAACGTGAGTGTTTCTTCAATAATATTTCATCGGTCTAGTTAGCTTACACTATAGGATAGTCTCTTCTACAAAACTACGCCCCTAGAGGTTGGCTAGATAATTTCATATTCTGTCGGCATGTCTTTTAGAATTAATGGGATTTCATATATAACTTATTTTAACAACATGTCGTGGACGACGGAAAATTAACAGCGGACTAATCTTGTTAATGGACTACTTTCGTGGCGTATTTGAAATGAAACCAATGTTTACATGTGGGATTGAATTTGAAGTAAAGACGTTTCAAATAATAAAAAAGAACTTCATTTCAAATCCTCGGGGAACCTGCGTTTCTGTCGGGGATAGATCATCGGAATTTGTCAAGAACTGCGTTGTTTTTTTGTACCGTTCAATACACGACAAAGTAGAATCGGTAGGCTAATACTTCTGTGTCCAGCTGCATTAAGCACTCAACGGCAGAACGTACTACTAACCTAGGTTATCACCAGGAATAGTCCTCTAAGATAAAACACTGCGCTGCATGTACATCAATGAGAGAAATAATCAAAGACACTAGACAAATGAAATCACCAAAAGTAGTTTTCCCAGTTAAAGTTTTCATTTGCTACGGTCTGGGCCGTTGTCTTGAAACGTTTAAAAAAATCGTTACTGTAAAGACTGACATGGCAAAACAAAAGCACCGCTGTAGCTAAATTTTTGTAAACTTTGCATAATTATTTCACAGTGCGCATTCTAAAACTTTTAAATGTCTTTTGCCATTTCAACCTGTTTTATGGCATGAATAATGTTTATGATAGTTTCGCAACCGATCAGCAACCCCTTTTCAACATTTTCATTCATTATTAGCGAAACTGTAACCTGTTTCCACAAATATTGGCTAACACTTGTGCGTCCTGGATTTCTCGATGTAACGAATATATTTCTCTGCAGGCCATGCTTATATTTCTACATCTAATAATTACGGACAGGCAACCAGGGTATTTAGAAAAACATGCAATAACGGACGATGATCAATGATGGTAGATGAACGACTTTTCCTAGCTCTGTCAAACATAAATACGGCATTCAATCAATCAAAATAACATGATAGATTCATTACTAGGGAGATTTCTCTGGCTTTTCTAATTACAGAGTTTCCTGTGTGTTTGGCATGAAAACAGGCTGGCTTTGAGGGAATCACAAATACCCAGTTGATTGATATTCAGCCCCTCATTAGCAGCTGCGTAGGGGTTTTTGTTAGTGATTAATATAGCTCAGGTGGTGCAAAATTTTGAAAATAAGTTAGGTTTGTCACCTGTAAATTTTCAGATTCAGCTGTCAGGGAAGAAAAGAATCTCTTGTCGTAATTCCTTCGTAACTTAACATCAGACTTGAAAAAACATGGTTAATTTACAAAAGAAAAACTTCATAGAAATCATTGATAGCCTAATTGCAATCAAAAACGGAGTACCGCAGTATGTCTGAAATTCTTAATTGCACTCATGTAACTGCATATTGATTAACTCTACAGATATTTTTGCTTAGTTACATTTCTAAAACGCATGCTACTAGCTGACTTGACGTGTAAGTATAATTAGAAACACGAGAAACTAAAAATTCTACCAACTTATTTTAGCTGTAACTCTCGTTTGAATTTCTAACTCTCAAATTGATCCTGGATATTGATATAATTTATTTATTAGTAAAATATACAAAAGAAGAAACAAGACATATATACAATTTCAATAATAAAATATATCGACGCTTCAAGTACATAATTATTCATAAAACAAATATATTCTAAAATCGTTCTTGTTAGTTATTTTAGTCCATAAATTTAATTATTGGCGTTTAAAATATATTTTGTCACTCATCTGGCTTCATTTTCAATGATATGATCATTTCATAGTATATTTTTATCATGTCTTTATCACGGTTTTTCAACAAAAATCAATAAATTACTTGATTTTATTACTTCTAAATCTTTTTCCCATCAAGAATGAAATTTTCATCATCCCTCATAATTGCACTGAGGTGATTATGATTATAATTTTCCTCTAAGATCATTGTAATATTAACATTTCATAACAAAGTGTAGTTTGAGTTCGATTTCATTTCTTAAACAGTATGAACATATACGATTCTCAGCTAGGACTTTCCTATGTTTAACGTATATCCCTCTTTTAACACCCAAAATATCTGAGCCAGTTTTATCATAAAGTATTTGGAATAAACAGAAAACTCCCTAAGTAGTTATCAACAGTACTTGGTATTGTCTTTCGAAGGTTCGGTATGTTCGCAGTTTGTTTTGTCTATCAAGTTTGTTATCGTTATGGATTTCCCCTGTTTTTTTCTTCCCAAAATAAGGTATAATCCATTTTCATTTTGTTCTTCTAATCTATTAAGCAGAAGCTTAGGTGAAAACGTTGTCTGGTTATTCCAAACTTGTTCAAAGCATTTACGCATAATATCTCTACTTAACGAAAGTAGTCCAACAAAAATAGTTCTCGGGTAAGGCTCGATTTTCATTATAAGCTTTGTCTGTTACAGGCAATGTGTGAAATTTAGACATTTTATAAAATTCCTAGGTATTTCAATTAACACGCATTTCGGCAAAAGTGTGAAATAAATCTTTTTGCTGCGATTTTTTCACACTTTACCTAGGCGTTTTGCACCTAGAAATTATGCAAAATACGTTAAGTGATTTTGGCAAAGTGTAAAATGAACATAGTTTGTGTTAGATCGAACTTTTTCTAGGTATTTCATACAGTACTTAGGCACTGGTTAATGGAACGCATACCACAACTTAGCCAACGTACAAACCAGCAAACAGCATTGAAAGATGACTTGGTTCAAATTCACATATTTACTAAAAAAAACTGGCTTTATATAAAATGCCTAGGAAAATTATATCAGAGCAATTGAACATTTGTTTTATTTTATATTAACTAAGATTTGTTCAACATACTACAAAATGCCTACGAAAGCTTTATTTCAAATATAAGAATTACACACTTTGCCCAGACATATATTTGCATTGTACGTAATACCTTTGAAAGTGTAGAAAGATCTATTTTAAACACTTTACCTGGTTTGTTTTGCACTCCGTAAAATGCCTAGGCATTCCGTAGAATGCCCGGTTTCAGGCATTGCCTGTAACATATACATAACTAGCGTAAGGTTGGCTAATATCGTGCTTTATGGTGATTAGCATCAACAAGCCATCATGGCCATTGGTCTAGGGTATATCAGTTTCTCGCTGAAAGTTTTATTTTTCTAGCAGTTTATGTGCTGTTAATGCTGTAATGGTGCGTGTCCTTTAACTTTCATTTTTACCGAACGGATATAATTATTTTGCATTTTGACCAGTGCATAGTTTCGTGATTATCTTATGGGCAAAGCATTAAGATATTATTCTTATTTATACTATATTATTATTATCATTGTCATTATTATTATTATTATTATTATTATTATTATTATTATTATTATTATTATTATTATTATTATCATCATCATCATTGTTATTAGTTTTTTATTATTGTTGTGAATACTATATTTATAATAAGAAATAGCCTTGAAATGTAAAGAATTATTTGTTTCAATAGCTTGGGTCTACATCATTCAAACGTTAATTTAGTTTCATCCCTTACTGCGCCCAAATGCACCTTTTCACATATGCAGTTATTTCTGGAAGCCATGTCACAGGGTTGTTTTTCGTAATTCATTGTGGCTGTTATCGCATTGCTACTTTGAACAGACATGGGTTTTATTGCATTTCTCTATTTGCACTGTCAACAGATGCACATGCAGCCAATATAGCTATTGCTTGCTCAATTTTCTCCGAAGTCCGAAGCCATTTCTTATCATGCTCTGAAAGATTATCATCGTCTGGATGCGACAAGTTTGACTGAGACAGACAGATGTAATTCTGTCCATGACGAGTTACGATCATTTTTACATTCGCTTACTTTTTCCGTATGAGGTTTTGTGTGGTTATGTTAATTTACAACATTTGGGACGAAGTGGAGAATAGATTTAATCAATTAAGAAATTCTTATATTAAGATTAATATTGATTTAATATCACGTTACGATACTTATGTTAATATGGTAATAATGGCAAATCATAAATGACATTGAAAGACGAAAATATTTATGTTGTGATTACATAGAATTTTTATATAAACAAGATCCCTAGTCAGTTCTCTAAGAATTATATTCTGATGTAAGAGTTGAGATATAGCGAAATGGTCACGCGGTCCGTTTAGTGATCGAAACTAAGAACGCGGCTGGCCAATTGACGTAACTGTAACTGCTTGGGTTCGATATTCATTCTGGGCGGTTCATTCTATATCGACACGTCCTGAACATTTACATCATAGAAGAAAGACGAACTCACATCCGAACGTGGCTAAGATACCTGTAATGGTCAGCTCCCCTTACAGTGTTAGCCTTTTAATGAGCTAGGTCTGGTCGCGTCACAAATAGAGACCTTTGTAAACAGCTACATGCTAGATAGTTTGCAGTGCGCGGTATTGTATTAATAATCCTGTTATTACTAAAATATATTATGCTGTAGAAAGTTCAATAAAGCTCTACGTTTTAATTTAACAATCTATTTAAGGACCCTCGTCTCCAAAATTGAGTTTACTTGGAACTCATTTACTGAAAGCACGTAACTAATGTCCAGCTGTTTAACAACGTTAAATAACGTTACGGCGAGTCATAAATTAAGATTAATATATCTGTCATACAGATCCGTGATTGCTTGGTTTACAAGGTTGAATTGATTTCGCTTGATTATGTCACGGAATATTACACTGACTGATGTAGCTACATGCTCACACGTATAGTTAGTGTGCTTGCATCGCAGAACTGTATAATATTGACGCAGATCTTGGTCTGGGATCTGGGATATCTCTTTTGTCGAGCGGTGGACTCACTGTTGTTTATATCCATGAAGTCTCTGCGTAGAATCAGTAGTGACTAGAGAATGAAAATTAATGACACAAAGAAATGGACCAACAGTTAGTATTATTAGTAAAGAAGCGTTTGTAAGCATAATGTTTTACAACAACAAAAGTCGTGAAACAACTAATTTTCCAACACATTTCAAGTTCATGAACAGTAATTGTATAAATGTCTTAAAAGGGGCATTTATTTGTTTAAACTGTCAGGTTTGAGCAATAAATTGCCGTTTCTTGCTTTAAAAGCTGCTTACTTTGATTAACAATGTGAACATTTGACAGAATTTAAATTTCGTTAAAGTAATTTGATAAAAACTGCGACTAACATTGATTCACGTAATAAAAAGCGATTTTGATAAGACAAAATTAAATTGAGGCTGAATGACATCGCAGCGTTAAAACAGACACCGCTTCTCCCACAAGGGAGATGTGGTACCTGTTTTATCTCTCGTCTATCCTCCGGTTGGAAATGACGAGGGCTACTTAAAGAATTGCTTAATTTCAAAGGTTAGCAATTTCCGTAGATTGCATTCAACGCTAATGCAAACCGTGACAATTATATATTTCATTCAACGATACGCTATAAAGTTCCGCTTCGTAATAATCACCCACTAGGCGAGTAGCATCGCTCATTAATTTAATTAAAGTTAATGATAATGGATTTAGCACAGTCTCATAAGTCTACATTTATATAAAGTTTCTGTAAAACGTTTGGTTTTTTTTACCAAAACACATAAATATAAATATAAATATAAATACAAAAATAAATAAATATAAATGATGCGACGCATGGGCATCCATAAAACAGTAATTTGTTACGCGTTTTAACTTTTTTCATTCTGTATTCTATCTCGATGTGATAGCTCTAAGCTGGACTTTGGCTTCACGTCTTACGTGTGGGGAATTCTAAGTCGCAAATAAATCACATCAATCAGTTTTAACGCGCATTTGAATGCAGAAGGCAGTATGCAGAGCGCATCTAGGCAGAACGTGGACGCAAGTACAACTCGTTGACTTGACTCGTTGAAAGCATTTAAAAAAAACTACGTAACTATTATACACTTCCTTGAAGGTTTTTTACCTGGCAGTGCAATAACTGTACAAAGGAGTGGACCAATTGCTTTGTTTTCGCTAGACTTTTCACCGTCCGCTTGTGTACTTGAAATTTACGAAAATGCCACAAGTCGTACGAGTGAAGAGATTCATGGATGCCGACGATTTTTGCCCTGTTTTTAATGCAATCGCGATGTTTGCTTTGGCTAGCTGACATGCCATAGAGGCAGCTGAGAGATCTAAGTTGCGTTGAATTTCACCAAGTTTTTTTCTGGAGATTTACCTAATGAAATTTTTGTTTGATCTCATCACCCTTGTTATTAGGACCACTATCAGTAACAAGAGCAACAGCAACAACAGTACCACTACCAACAGCAATGGCAACACTAATTAACATAATTATTTTTAGAACTTTTGTTGTTTTCATACAAAGGTAATTGCATTTTGCATTATACATGGCTATTAAAACGGATTCAGAACAGTGAGGCCTTGGAGTGGCTTCCATATTATCATTAGTTTTCGCCAATGAGAATTTTAAACCCAGTTGTATTACTTAGATAGTAGACAAAGCTTTCAGTTTCCCGTTTATATCTTATTTTTAATACAGTGTAGTCCCAATTTCTCGGAACTGACTGGATAGCTATTATGATAATCAGAGAAGTTTTATTAACGCAGATTTTTCAGCGTTGATACTGCTCTTGCTGATATTGTTTTCTAACGTTGTTAGTATACTGCACTAATTATTTATTCTTGGGCATATCTATTCCATGGACCAATGGAAATAAGTATATTTTACTTTCTTCTTTTGCTACAGTTCTGTACCTTTTTTATTTTCCACGATATATATTTTTTGCTTGTTTTTAAATGCCTTTGCAGCCTGAATAAATTCGGAGCAATTTAATTCTGGGGTGTTTTTATATTGTATAAAAATCTGATACTTTCCTTTTGATCGTTCTTCAAGCGGGATAATATTAGTAAAAAATATACAGCATGCTGTATTCGAACTCATTTCTGTTTTGCATTTATTTCACACATTCACATAGTAGTTATTACTTTCTTCAGTTCTGCATTGACACTCTTTGGCTTGTTTGCCACATGATTTCATGTGCTCGTAAAGCAGTTTAATTAAGCAGCCGATGATCCCATTGTAATCCTTTCTTTCATTTTCAGCAAACTTTCGCTAGGGCACTGTCGTCAGTAATTTTGTTCTTTCCATTAATTTGTGCTATTGGACAAAAGATTTGCCACGCTGCTTTTGTTGATTGGCTACGTGAATAATCTACAGCCTTCTTGATCTAATCGAAACTGCACTTGGTAAAGTAATGATGTGCATGTGTTGTAGCAACTCGCGAAAATTCTAAACAACAAATTACTGAAGTACGTTCCTCAGTGCTATACGCCCAGCCGACGCCCATTTCTTATTAATTTATTCCTTTGTTCTGGACGTTAATTTAGCAAACAGAGCCATTTACATTCATTTGCTGAAAGTAGTAAATAAAAGGATTCTACGCGCAATGAAGCTGCAAAACTGGTATAGACTGATATTGATTCAATGCCGTTGTGGTTAATAGTATTTTCACTGTCGTTGCAGTAACATAATTAATATCTAATTGTGCCAGTATATCTGATTTAGTGTTGATGTTTCTGCTTTGCTATCACTGCAGCTGTTGCAGTTATTATTATTATTATAACTCTTTTTTATTACATAAATATACATTGTATATTATACAATTCTCTCTATTTATAGGAAGGTCGTTTTCTTTGCGTTCTTACTTATTATCTGATTACTATTATGACATTACGTTATAACATATTCGCATGTAATAGATTATTAGTAATGTTTCAATTAGTTTTTCATAACTATAAGATTATGTCACATACAATGGATGTCTCTGGGAATAGGCATTTATACAAACTGTTAATATTAGCATTTAAAGAAGTTTTCACTTTTTTATATTATCAATTCCATTGCGATTAATCTTCCACTATTTCTGTATATAATTAATGCATATTAGTGTGTCGGCTACGATAAATGCCTCTCGGCTCCATGGATGGCACCATCTGATGATCTCCCGTCTGCATTCCTGCTCCACATTGACATTGGTTTGTTTCTGCTAGTTCCAGGTGGTGTAAAAAACCTTTGGTACGTTTGTTCTTGCCAATCGGCAGTTTGATGGCATGCAGAAACAGTGGTAGAGATTCTGTCCGTTCCCCTGCTCGTCTTTATGTATTTCTCCGTATCCTTCTGCAGCCGTGTCCACCAGTTGTTGTTGGTCTGTCTTATGGACACTTATTCCTGTTAGTGCAGTTACTGCTGTTATTTCTCATTACGTTACTATAATCACTATTACGTTTGCTGTTGCTTAAGTTGCCGTTACCGTATTTGACATCGTTAAATACTATAGTCTTTGTACTTTGTTGTTTCGTTTTCAGTCACAATTAGTTTTTAAAAAAATTCTGTGCTCATTGTTGATGTTGACGTTTTTGCTGCAGGTTCCGCCAAAAATAAACAGGCAAGTTTTTAAAACTTTTTATAAGCTTAAAAGTCTCACTCAAAATTAAATGTTTTGTTTTTTTCAGCAAAGACCAGTCAAGCAATCTTTCTGCAGCTCTTTAAGAAGAGACACACACTGGAAGTGTCTAATCCTCAGCTTCCTCATCTACGGTTGCCTAGCAGCAATCACCTGGTGTCGGCTGACCACCGTGTCCAAAGTGATGCTCACATTTCATTCGTTCCCTTTTACACAAATCAAAGAAGTTAGTCCCTGTGACGAAGGGTATGTGTACATTCCTACCGCATTCATGGTGATGTTGTATCTTGTGTATCTAGTTGAATGCTGGCATTGTCACACACGAGCAGAGATACAATATAAAGTAAATGCACAAGAAATATACCAGTGGATAACAATGATGCAAGAGGCTCTTCCCATGGTTTGGTGGAAGGCGACATGTTTTCACTATGTTCGCCGCGCGCGGCAGGTGACGCGCTACAGAAACGGTGATGCCTATTCAACCACCCAAGTGTACTACGAACGAATTAACTCTCACACCGCAGGCGCCATGTTTGTGTTTACTAGGTGTGGTGTTAAAGACACTTCCAAAAAGCTAGTTGGTTTAGAACAATATCCTGCCACCAAGATAAAGTTCAGCAAGTGCTTTACATTTGCCAACTTACTAGCAGAACAAGAATTTGAAGAACAAAGAGCACATTTTTTCGGAGACTATGCCGGACGAGATGATTACATGGAAACACGTGAGGGAATGGATTTGATGGATTTGTGCTTCAGGGATTACATGATAGCATACTCTGATGCAAATTCAATGCCTTGGTATCTCTCATCTCTTGCATTCTGGTTAGCATCATTGATGCTACTTTCTTGGCCATTGCGAGTGCTCATTGAATATAAGACGGCATTTCTACAATACCGCATCACAAAACTGTTCGGTTCAAACTATTCCGATCTGCCGCCATATTCGTCCACTAGAACAATCTACGGTAGCGTAGATATGAATCCAGAAAATAATTACATTGTTCCAAGCTACTCAGAAGCCGTGCTGATGGACTGCCGCAATAATCCATCTATTTTCGAGCTAAGCACTCGTATCCGAGAAATTGGCAGCACACCGAATATTGGCATACATACAAATACTGCCAACTTAAAGCAAAAGGGCAACAATTGCATCAACGTATTAAGGACTAATGACATAAGGAGGTTACGGAGGAGCAGAAGCCGGTTTTCGCTGCTTTTACGTCGCTCTTCATTTGGATCATTTCCGCGAAGTCATACTGTGACCTTAGCAATTACTCCTGAGGAAAGTGCAACAGGTTGTTGTACTGGAGCACTGGACACCCCTACAAGCCCGCCTCCAAATTACGACCAGGCCCTTCAAATGTGTGTGCCGATGTCACAGATGAAAAGGTCTAGGACAGAAAGAGACATGATTAGTCAACGCAGATCCGATACTAATAGGTCTGTTTCAGAACATATGTATCGGCATGCAGTGGTCGCAGATACTACCAGAACAGAATCAGAAGAGATACATCAGTTAGCAAGAGATCTGACTAACCAGTTCTCTGGTCCGAAATTCAACAGATCAACTTCAGATACCACGAGTCTGCGGCTAGAAAACATTGTCCACCATGACACGAGTCCAAGCACTAGTAGATCACTTACAGAAGGTATGAGTCAGAAAGCAAGAAACGTTGTCAATCAAACAAACTCTCATACTAACTCATGTAGAATAACCTCGAACGATGTGACACAAAAGGCAAGGCACAGCTATCTTTCCCATCCAAATGCTAGAAGGCCAAACACTGAAGACGCTACTGAAGGAATGGAAGACACTTGTAAATGTAACCGCCCTAATGGAAATACTAGTAGATCACTCTCTGAAGAACCTACAGTGAATGTGAGTCAACATGTTCGAGAAACATCTTTATGATGATACGATGATGTATTTAATACGTGAATTTTACAGATTTTGTAATTTAAAATTAGTTTTGTTAAGTTAATCTAAACTAGTCTGTACATAAATTTCTGCAATTTGTAAACAAGACTACACTTCTTCTGCTATACTCATCCAGTTATTTACATTTGGGCAACTTAAAATTAACAAAAAATAGGCAGTGTCGAAGCAATTTTGGATTTTAATAATATTTATTGTGCCAATCTTCATCAATGAAATATATGTCTGTGCAGGTTTGTAATATTTGTATGCTGTATTAGGTTGGTTAGATAATGTCATTATCAATTATTTGCTTTCACTTGTAATACGCTGCTATGTGCATATATGCACATAGCAGCGTATTACAAGCGTATATTTATTTATTTATTTCGATGATAGAAACTGAGTTTCATGGCTTATAATACAGTATTGAAAATGAAGAAAAAGAAGAGTTTAATAGAAGACGTTTATAATTTAATCATGTTTTACAAAGCATAAATTTTGAGTTAGTTTATGATGACAGAATAAACTTTAGAAAATTGAAGCATTCATGAGCGTACAACAGTAAACGGACGGTAAGAAAGCTGGCGGATATCGGACAACAAAAACACTCGCTAATGAAGTATTTGCAACTGGACTAGAGTTATGGTTGTGAAAATGATGAAACTGGACAATGGAAGTACGTGAAAAGAGGAGTTAGGATTTTAAAAATTTTCAGATAAAAAGGTTGAGAGAAAATTTAGCTAGGTGTATGTTGCACATGGAGTGTGCAGTAGAATTTGCAGAATGCTGCTGAAGACCTCAGACAATCTTGTCATAAGTAATTGACTTATAATTAGTGTACAATAATACATGTAATACACAGATACCATCACCATTAGACTATTATTTACAATAAAAATTCCTTTTGGAGTGGGCGTAGTGGATAGTGTTGAGAAAGGATGCTTAAATATTTTTGCCAAGGTTGTCAAACTACATAGAACTGGCCCTGGTTATTTATTATTTTTAACAATGCACATTATTGTTATTTTTACGAGTGTGGTAAAATCATTCTAGCTAGCTCTGTTTTTGCAGCAATGGCATTATTACTGCATAGAAAATGTTTTTAACATTCTACAAGAAAATATGTTTATATACGCGCCCAAACATTAACTCAACGTCTGCCGAATTGTTGTGATTGTTACTGCAAAAGACAAACACAAAAACTGCCAAAAATATTTTCAGTTTTAGTAAATGCCAAAGAAGAAGGAATTGTTAGCTGTCACGATGTTCTATGAAAATAAACCAATAAGCTAGACACGCAAACAATCACAACCCTCATGGCAAATGTGATTTGGCCTCGTCGACTAAGTTCATCACGTCGTTGATGGAAAATTTATGAAAGCGTTGAATTTTGCGAAAACTTGTGAAGTCATGTCTGTGTTTTGCTGCTCATTGTTTATTTCTTATTTTATTTGCATGTGAATCATTCCATGTGCGTTCATAGAGGCGTAAAACGCCTAAATAGCTATTTGCAAATATCTGCCAACGTTCATGCTTTCAACGCTAAGTGACAAGCAAAGAAGGATTCATGAATCTTTAACAGAGCACGTGTTCTTCAAATTGCTAACGGCAACACGTTTTTCTTGAATATTGTTCTTTCACCACATGCTACTAGCTCTTATATATACTTAATAAACTGATAAACAAAATTATATAACTGACGAATTTTCAAAACGTAGGCGTATAAAACCTTTTAAAAATAAAGAAAGAGCATAGAGATATTCAAAGTAGGCTTACATGTATCTCGTTGAGAACAAGTTACAATTATGATTGTAACTGTTATTACGTTTACAACAAAGATTTACAGTTGCGCCATTTAATATTATATGAAATTGATAATGCTTTAAATAATACTAAGATCACGATGGTAAAGTTTCAGCAATTATTGCATAGTGCACAGGTATATGTAGTCATACAGTAACTAAATTGAAAGACATAAGACTTTTTCAGCAGAGCTTTTAAGTGTCTACTTCTGCAATTATATCAAAATATTAGGTAAAAACACAAAACTAAAATTGTTGCTGAAAGCAATTTGTGTACTTAATAATAGATTATACAATATTTATGAATTTAAAACCGAGTATTATCCAGGTCTAGGAAAAATTTTTTTATCCAGAATAGTATAAAAATGATTGACCGCATTTCAAAGGATTGCTTAGGAAATCTGTGTAAAGCATTAGTATAACTGTTACTATGTATAATTAAAAGCTGTGATTTATATACGTGTTGTACGTGATTTATTTTCCTATTGGTCGTGCATTTTCTGAGTACGATTTTTTATTCATACACGGTATCTTTTTCTGGAATAAAGACTAATTGAATAGAATTGAATGGGTAAGCAATAGAAAAGTTGCCTTGGATCCGGCTATTATTTCCGATGAGGAAGGATGTAAAGACACGATACTTCTCTACTTCCTGCGGTCCTACGTCTCATCCAAAGAGGCTAAAAGAACCTCTTTGATCTCATCATAGGAAATTGCCCTTTGTAATGAGTTATGTTTGGAACCCGAGGAAACTTGTAGGCTATTGTGTGTTGGAAAGAAGTGTACAACTAGTAGACTGAATGTTGTGTGCAGTGATTTGCCGTTATATTTTTAAAAAATATTAGATCAAGTTGGTCACATTTCGATCGGTTTATTCAACGACTTTATTTATTCAAATATTCAAATGTAATTCTAATATTATTTTCAAGCAAGCATAACCAAGTAAATTTTATTAAGCAGAAACGGATAATGTACAATACCAACCGATAAATCATAAAAACGGGACCAGACGCGGCCGTTTTTGTACAATATTTATACGCAAACAAAAATACAAAATTTATATACAAACAAACAAGTTGCAGACAAACAAGCCACGGCCGAAGAAATAGCAAATAGTGATGGTGTCCATTGATGCGCAGCCATTAACTAAACTAAATAGATCAATCAGTACTGGTCTTCAGAGTGTGGGGAGATTTGAGCCGCTAGCGACCTCGAAATTCGAACACTACGAGCACTGTGTGCTTGCGCCATCTGCTGGCAACCACGAAAGCTTTTATTCATAAACATTATCAACTGATTTTAAAAAGGCCTATGTGTGTTATTATTACTAAGGAGTCATCATAATTATCATTTTTGTCTGCAACTAGAGTCAGCCGGGGTGTATATATTTCTGAATGCATAAATAAAGACTTATCATAATCATAATCATCAATATCATCATTAGCACAACGGTCATAATCATCATCACCATCATCACGCTTCACCATCAATCATTCAGGTAAACCTTTTTAAGTTAACATTATCTAAATAAAAAACTCAAAACGACCTTTAGAATCTAGAACTTTAGAATTTAACCGAAATCTGTAGATAAATCTATTGAGACTTCCGATCTGCTGCTACTCAAATTTTAGCTTTAATAGTTAGAGAACCTAGACGATTTTGTCAGTGGAAAAGGTCCAAATTGTTTGGCCATCTGATACGAAAAGGTCCAGCAATGCATTTTTGGCCATGGGACATTAGACTCTAATGTCCCATGGCCAAAAATGCATTGCTGGCTAAGACCAGTAAACTGACAACTTAAATATCCAAAAATGATATTTAATCAATGGAAAAGATCCATGAGCAATGGAAGTAACTTCTGTCTTTCTGTGTAAGTTTGTCCTCCTTTGGATAATTAAGTTGCAGTTGCCCCACAGAAGTTACCTTGTTTTGCCACCCTTCTTGACAGAGTTAAACGTTGATGCAAATGCAAGAATTGTTTCTTGATAGGAAAAACTGGCGTCAATAGTTCGGGCAGCTTAAAAGTGATTGAAGGAACTCACATATCTGACCAGAAATAGAAACGACAGAGAAAAAAATTTCAATCAATAAATGACTACAAGTAACCCACTCTACCTGATACTTTCGTATGTAATGTTAGTAACAAAATTTGCCAATCACGAACTAGACTGCTTTAAAACCTAATGACTTTTAGATGACAATAGCTAGCCTCACATGTGAGGATATATCCGATATCGTATCAGAAACTTAGTGACAATGTCATTTTCCCTGCTTTTCACACTTTTGCTCCTGTCACTGTGATGTTTGCCCCAGAGGTCGCAAACGCAATAAAATTTAAAATTTGCGTGTTAATTTGTCTTGTTGAATCAGATTCATATCGGTAGTACTGTTTATCTTCAGATGTCGATATTTCACTGCAAGGTAGCCTTCTACCGGCAATTGTTTCTCGCTCATGCAGCGCTTTTTCTTCTTCTCACTGAGAAAATAAAGACGTAGCAGTTCTTCCCTAAATACCTTGTAAACGTTTCTGTTCACCGTACCTGTTCGGGTGTGTAGAAGAGAATGCGCAGTTTGATTTCGTGTGATACCGTGGTGAACGAGAAACGCATCGTCCAGTATGTGAAACTCGTAGTCTTGAAAACACATTTCCAGTACGTGTTGTTCCCTGTCCTTGCCATATCCTAGAAATCGTTCATCGTGCATTGGTTCGCTGTTGTCACCTGCACAGAAATAGAAAACGATCGTAGGACGCTGTAGAAGCCACTTGAGAGAACTTTAGCAGAACTAGATCTAAAGCATTGCGATGGAGCAAGAACAGTGCTTGGGAAAAACGAAATGAAATGAAAGAGAAACTGCAGGAGTGGAAAAGACACAAACACTGGAAAAGAGAGAGAGAGAGAGAGAGAGAGAGAGAGAGAGAGAGAGAGAGAGAGAAGAGAGAGAGAGGGGGGAGAGAGAAAAAGATAAAAACAGCCAGAGACGGAGATAAAAAATGTGTGCTGACCTATATAAAATGGCTCCCATAGTGGAGGAATCCATTTGGAAACGAAGAACTCATTTACTTTTTTTGTAGAAACGTTCAACTTTCTCCACAGATCGAGGTGTGGGATTCGATGACAATGAGAACAGATATACTGAAACAAAAATAAATAAGTTCAAGTAGCTGTTGTAGTTATCTTATATGCGGATATTAGACATTTTGATTTTGTTTTTTTAATTGTATGTTAAATGCTGTTACTTACAACAGAAGTACGACAAAAATCGTATTGGATCAAACTGCTGTAGTTCTGACTTCTGAGTTCTCTAAAAACTCATGATTTTGTTACTAATTGAAACTCACACAATTTTGAACTGCACGAACTATACAGACTGGTCTACTTCGTTTCGAGTAGTTAAGTTCATATCTTTAGAAATTCGCACAATTTTCATACAAATACATAAACAACTACATAAATACAAAAAAAAATGAAAAACTTGGTCACATTGATTCTAACCCCCAAAAATATTCAAAAGAAAAGTTGGTTCAATGCAAATTGTGATCCAGCATTCTTCAACATGTTTTTGGTGAAATCAGACATGGTTCATTATCAACATTGTATATCTGAAGTGAAGCAATGAGCTCCCTTTTCTCGAGATCGGATTTGGTTTTCTCGCTTTCAGGCTCTGTAAATGACATTCGGTTTGTCAGTCTGTTTATTTGTTTGTCTGTCTTTGTTTTTTACGTGTTAGTTACACGTTTTTTCATTGCTACAGTTTTGTTTTTATTGAACGATAGGATCATTATTATTTCCACATTTTTTGTACTTAAACCTAACACAGAGGATTCTTATTAATGATGAAAATAGAAAACGTTATGAAATATCGAAATCTATTACTGACTTACTTTGTGAAAAGAATTTGCCAAGTTGTTTTCCAGCAAAACAAGTAATTCTGATCTGTAGTAAGGCATTTTTGCAGATTCGTCAACTTCAAAATGTGGAACAACGTACACTGCCTTCTCCTGTTTCTTTCTCGTCAGTTGCCTGCCACTTGACTTTTCTTCCATCATCGTGATAAACATTTCCATAAGGTTTAGAGATGGCTGCTGTTCAATATCAACGTAGAAAACATATTTTGTTTTAACAGCAAGACGTGCAGTGTTTCTGCCTACGTTAAAAGGATACCAACCATAAAGTGATAAATCAGGCCCACCCTCTAGGGCAAAAGGCAGATCAGCGCACTTCCACTTTCTAGTGTCCCTATTAACTAGTGTGCAGGGAGGGGCACTTAGAGGAAAAAATAATGATATCGTCACAGATTCAGCAAATTTAGAATAGCACTTCCTCAACAGCTGAATGTAATCCGAAACCAAATCGTAGTTATCTGAAGGCGTGTAAATAGCTAACGATATAAATCCATTGTGTCTTTTTACAAGGCTTTGCAAATGATGTAAATATTGCCAGCTGCTCTGAGTTGCAATTGTTAGAGAGTCGCTAGACGAAGACGGCTTAGTAGCTTGATAATAACCGAGAAATTTTCGATATCTGAAAGTTTTATTAAATACATCGTGGTAAAACTCTGTGTCTACAACATTGTCATGCGTTATTGGGATGCACTTGTCATAGCCAATCATATCATTAGTGGGTGCCTTAGATCCTAGGGTAACTGTGCTAAGGCATTGCCGACGTGTAATATTTAAAGTTACCAATAAAAGTATCTGTACAAGTATCAATGCAGTAACACATACGCATGTTTGCTGTACTAACTTTCCATTCATATTCTTCAAAATCGAGCGTTGAAAAAACGAGTCTTTATATTGTGTTTGTAGTAAATTAGTAATGTTATAAGTTTCACAAATACACGAATACAGAGTAACAAATTACACAAATTCTAGTAAACTCCTGGCAATAAAAAGAAAAACTGCGACAGTTGAATAGTATATTGAAGTATATATAGTATATTGGTCAGGTATAAATCACACAAAGCTATTATTGTAACAATTACCTATTGTTGCATGTTCCAAGAACTAGGCCTCTTTAATCTAGGGTGCATGGCTATCAGCGTCATCCGACGCTTATTACTGTTCCTAGCTAGCCAATCAGAACCTTGCTAGACACCCAAACTAATTGCTGCGACTGTGTTGTAAGCCTAATAAAGCATCCAAAGGCATTTGACCACTAGGTACTAAGAAAGTTAGAAACCATGCTGGGTACAACCAGTTGCGTCTAACAAGGAATTCCTACTATATTGCCAGCATGTAAGCGAGTCTAAAACATTGTTCCTTTTCATATGGCTAATGAACGTTATTATCTCCACTACTGTCGTATATTTAAATAAATGTAAATAAACGCGTATAAATGTGTACAAACATATAATATCGACAATTTTAAAAAAAATATTGGAACACCGTGATGCTTGATATAAATTTGTTCATTAATGTAAATGATGAAATATTATTTCATCATGTTAACGCACAACCATGCAACAACGTTGATAGAACGGTAAACCGATATTAAACTAAAAAATAAAAATAATTACGCTGTTTTTATTAATTCGCTCATTTTCTCAAATGGTTCTAATTTTGCGAGTTTACAAGAAGAATATTTAGAAGCATATTTAATATGATGATACTGAGAAACTGCGACCGCTTTATTATATTACAGCGAACGAAGAATTAACTTCATGGTAACGCGGAGACAATTCTTAGAGGCAAGAGTGGACAATCCTACAATTAATAAAAAAATCTCACAATAAAAAAAGAAGAGATAAGACAAATGTCGTGTATTTTTTATCATAGAATTTGTTGTGAGACGTTGGAAGAAAACTATTGCAAGTTTTTCTAACTACAGCAACTTAGTGAAACCCATTTTATTTATGTCACATTGTGCGAGCTTTTATTTTTGAGCACTTTGACACAACTTTTATCATTAGACTTTTAAACATAACATTATAAAGTTCTAACGAACAATTTGTTTATTTTTAGATAATCTGTGATTGTTCTGCCAGAAGCACGTGTCCTAATCACGAGGTAATTAAGCAAGTAATTACAATTTTGGTTAAGCAGTATATTACCGTACTATCTGATAAAATTGATTACTTATTTACCATTTATTCGTATATGTTTTACCCAAAAAATACAATCACTTTATTATAACACACTTGTACAACATACAAAAAGGAAAATGGATACAACGGTTCCAATGGAACAGACTTGCAACTAAAATTTAAGGCATGAAAAGTTTACATAACTTGCGCAAGCAAAAACTGAGGAACTAACTTTGACCATTGCAATTTCGATTCTCCAACATTTAAAAAGGAATGAAAATTTACTCGTACGTAGAACTTAGACAGTAGTTATATATTCAAGTATATCGTACAGTTCTACGTTACTTAAAAGAATGAAGTTGTTATTTTTATGGGCATCTAAAATGTCCAATAAAAAGTGTACGGTATTCATTTTATCATTATCAAGATTATATGGGCGTTTACAGATATTTTTACAGCTCTCTTCAGATTTAAATGATCAATTTAAATAATAACGGTCATCAAATATTGCCGAATTGTAACTGTGGATTTCGATTTGAGTCTGTTGAACACTTTTTGTTCCACTGCCCATTGTATCGACAAACTACGGTTGTTATGTTTGATAACTTAAATGTAATACTTCTGCCTGAAAACCTTAATATAGCTGCCTTAGGAACTAATGATCTGTTGAAGTTGTTGTTATTCGGAAAAGATGAATTTAACTATGTTGCTAACTGTAAAATATTCCAAAGCGTACATGACTTTATATTACGTACTGAACGCTTCTAGTAGTTTCTATCTGGTATGAAATGCATCAGTCTTAAATATTCGTACTTTAATATTTTCTGACCGTCATTTTTTACTAATGTCTACAGTAATCTTGTAGTAAAACTTGTCAGCTTATGTAGTTATAGTCTATTCTTACTGCAAATGTTTTTGTAAATAGTGTGTATAGACTGTTATGGCGAGGATACTAAATCATGTTGTTCAAACTGTCTGATCCAATCCTATAATAAATTATGTTTAAACTAAATGATCAATGTATAGTAGTTTGGCCTGCACAAGTTTCTAACTGCAAAATGTAACTTAACTCCTAGAATGGAACAAACAGATAAGTTAGCATTGCGAGCAAAGAAGCTGTTTTTGGGCATTACTGTTGCACAAACTTTTTTACGCACAACTTTTTAAAACGTTTATGAAATGCCACACTAATATGATTAGTATCACATACGTCCGTAACAAATACCGATGACCACGATGATAAACCGGTAAATTTTTCTCACAGCAACATTCAAAGTTAATATTTCTCACAGTTAATATTTTCAATATTGCGAGTGTTATGTTTCCAAGTTTGAGATCCGTAAAATGATTAACAAAATGTCAGAAATATTTTAATTTTCACTTAGAACTAACAAAATAGAAATTCGCAATAACACTATTGGCCCTATAGTGTCATCAAAATGAAATCATTATGATGTAGGCCTACTTATGTCCTGCAAGACTACACCAATAGCCTGCTTACTCCAATAGCCAACATTTCAATAAAATCACATTAAAATAGCTTTTGCTGTCTAATGGGTGCTATCCAAAATTGTAATCCAAGAGCTACAAAGCACTAATATTAAATTTCAGCTACAAGGAAATTCGGGAATTTAGTAGAACTGCAGATTAAGCTAAGTACAGAGGAAAACGCCGTGTTCCTAAATGAGTTTAGGACTACTGCCTCACGTACTGGCCACCAATGTAATGTTGGCGATGGTCATGAAAACGGTGTTTATCTTATTATGTGTAAAGATAGTCATAACTAACCAGAGAAAGACATTCCTCGAGGAATCTTCACGAACATGCAGTATTTCTACCATGCGGCAATTTCCCTCGTGAGGAGGACGCGTAGATTTTAACTGGCAGCAGAATTCCTCACGAGAAATTCAACGAAGAAATTGTAAAATGCACCGTAGATAACAATGTGTTCTATGTTCGCATGCTGCAAGGATTTTTTCATCGAGGAATTTTGTCGCCCATCCTCACTGTGAAGTGGGCCTTAGAAGGACTTATAAAGCCTTAAATACATTAATATGTAATGTCGGCATAATGAATCATGACAACTTCCAGGACACTACACTTTATTTTCATATTGAAGGAGTTATCTCACTTAAATTAATACTAAAGCTAAAGTTTATGTCAGGTGACAATGCAAGGCCTATTTCCAAACAGTCATACATCCTTCTGATTCCCAGAATAGAGCTTTTTGAAGATGTTCTCCTCTATGGGTATTGGTATTGGTTTTTCCGTTGAATGATTCTCAACTGTTGATGCCAACAAATAATGAAGATTTTCCTTCATCTTCGAAAATTATTTGAAACACCTTTCATCTTGGTAACAACGCAAACAACCACGTGAAGCAGTATGGCAACTACTCAAAGAGCCAATGGAAAAACGTGCTAAATGGCAAAACGCTTAGAAAGTGTGCCTAGAATAAGCACTATGGGTGAAATTGGCTCTGTGCTGGCTTGTGTTAAAGCTCAGTTCCGGTAAAAAAGTTCTAGTACTACTTTTCATTAAAATTCTGCAATAAATAATAAATTCTAGAATAAATAAACGAGTTTATTAATACAGTTATAAGTGTCAATGACTTCAAACGACCTGTACGTGGTTCCTTCAATTAGATGATTTTGGCGCCCTTTTTGTCAGATGTCATTATTTTCCTCCTTCCTTTTATCATTTTTCTTTCTATCTCTTTCCCGTCTGTTTTTCTGTCTTCTTTATGTTTCTCTGTGATGCGCTTTTCCTTCTTCTCTTTCTCTCTCTCTCTCTCTCTCTCCCCTCTTCCCCATTCCCTCTTACCCTTCCCCTCTTCCATCTCCTTCTCTCTCTTTTTCATAATTTTCTTTATACTATTAACAGACTATTAGCCAGGTATGTAATTTAATTAAACCGTGTAATTTAATGTTGTTATTATAACTACAAAATTCAAGCGTCAGCAGCCAATATGAGTATCCATTCTAACTACTCTAAATGCACGATTCCCTACATTAACAACTAATAGGTTTCATTACGCTGATGACATCGCGGTAATTAACAGTTACTAATGCACAACAGGCAGCTGCTAGCATATCTTGCATTTGTAACCAGCACCAAACAGTCATCTACATCTAGTGCAATAAATAGATGTGTAAATGAGTAACTAGATTTAGCATGACGGAAGTATGTGGTCCACTGAGACCATAGACGCAGTCAGTAGAATCCCAAAACACAGACTCTCATACAATCACCATTATCACACTCTCAGCTATCCTTGTCATGGTTATTATAATCGTCATCACAACCGCCACTGACGCTTACTATCGTTGTAGTCATTGTCATTGTCATTTATTATGATTGTCATTGTCGTCATTACAGCATATATAGTACGTTGTCGTCTCCAAAATGGTTATCATCATCATCGTCATCATCATCATTACCAACATCATCGTCGTCGTCGTTATCATCAATCGCTTTGGTAGACCTTTTTGCGGCATCACGACAGCAACACCAAAATTTATTGCTATTACCACCGCCAGGAGAAACTCCGACTACCAAAGCTAGTTGAACTAGAGTAAAACTACTTGCAAAAGTTTTTCAGCCGTCAAAGTAGATTTAATATTGACTCAATCTATGGTCCTACACAAACAAGAAGCTACGACCACAAACGACCCTTGAACGGCATAAACACTACAAACGTTTCTCTAACATTCTTCAACCATGCGCTCTGACAAACTTTGAATGTGCAATTCTGTGCGTGGTTCATTGACATTCAACTTTTTGGAGCTTTTGTTTCGCAACCTGTGTGTCAATAATTGTTTTAAGTCGAAAAGTAACGAGAACTATTTTAACAAAGACGGTTTGTTTATAACAGCTCTTCATGTGATTAGAAAACGATGGATCATCTTTATCAACTTTGAATTTTTTTAAATAAAAAAAAACGAAAAATGGCAGGATTTAACAAAATAAGTACTGGAACAACACAATGACCTAGCAACGCTGTGCTCGTTTTCTATTGAACAAGAACAAGACCAAGAAGGAAAAGGAATGTTTTCATCGATTTTGACAAGTTAACTCAATTTTACGAAAACCCTAGCTTTAGTGATTAAGCAATCGCAAAAATTAATTAATGCAACATCTCATTCTGAAAAGCGAAAAAGCAAAGCTTTGTTTATGGATTCACTTAGTCGACGCAAATAGTCAGCTTAATTTAGAAAACTCTTGACAAAGTGATCCAAAAATGTTACATTTCTTAAGGTGTTAGAACTTTTATACATAAAAAAGCTGAAGTTGTGCAAGAAGAATGGTAACCTCTTAAAGGATCGCAATGCAGTAAGAAGTTGCTTTCAACACACACGCGCAGTTTTGAATCAGCGGCTCTGCGCGATTTTCTTTTATAGCAACTTCAGTGCCGCAAAGAGGGCGTGCGTCACTTATTCGCAGCTCATGGGTTTCAAACAGCAACCAAAAATCGATCTTACGCCGGCAACGTCTCCATAGATCGTATTCAAGAACTGCATTTGATACATTTATTCATATTAATTGTTTCATCAACGGCATATTATACAGTGGAGCTATCACTAGAAGAGAAAGCTCGATGTTCATTGTGTAACTGTACACTGTTTAGTCACTTATGAATGAAATGCTTGGCATGCTGTAGATCATTTTTCTAAGTATTACTGTTACTTGCTGACGATGGGAAGAAATTCGCCCACCTGTATTAAGGGCAACACTAGGTAAGTTTCTTAAATTTATTATCTATTTTTTGAAAGTGATTTTTTTCAGTCTTACGTATTTTTTTAAATCAAATTTCATCTGCCTACGTTTTCACCGCATAGATATTGGTTACAAAATTTTTTATCTTGCTCGTATAGCTTCGTTAAATGATATTTGTTTGGTCACTGAAATTACACTGATAAATTTTTATTTTTTTGCTGCTTAATTATTGCTTGTAGTTAAAGTTTGAAAATATGGTTGGTTACAAAAAATTATGTTTTACATAGCTTCATTAAATGATATTTGCTTCGTCACTAAATCACGCTGACAAATTTTTATTATGTTTATGATAATTGTTACTTACTACTTATTATAATTATTACTTAGAAAAAACTGTCCATAAAAACCACTGCCACAGTGACTTTTAATGAGTTTTGTTTTTAATACATGTAGCGGTTCTATATCCTATTCCCTTGTGCAGTGAAATTACTAGTTTGTCAATGTGCAACAAACAGATAATAAAAGGTCCTGAAATTCGTTTTAAAAAAGTGAAAGGTTTTATAATTAACAATTTTTAAGCTGGTTGCCGAACAGCGAAACCACGCATACAGTTGAAGCGTCTAAAATCTAAAGCTGCCACAAACACTATTTTGTTAGGGATAGGCAACACATCGAAACGTTTCGTCGGAAGGCTTTTAAAAATAACAATACAATAAATATTATCTAGCCCATTATAAAAGTCTTGGTTTGTTTATGTTTTCCATTCTAGCCCATTAGGTATTGTACAACGCACGACAACGCGCAAGTGCGAACTGTATTCGAATTAATGCAAATCGCTATAATATGTGCCTTTAGTACATGCATACTGTATTATCTGTAGGGCGACATATAGGCTATGATAGGGACCATTGTTATGAAGTGTAATATTACTAGACAATTTGTATTAGCGCAGGTACTACAGTAACATTAAAGTTTTTTCTATCGTCTGTTCGAGTAAAAGCTAATTTAAATTAAACAAACTGGTGGTGCATGTTCGACAACATGCTTGGGTGTCCCGGTGCGAGGTAAGTTTGGCACTGGTAATTTTGGTACGAGGAAATTTTGGTAGTGGGGAAATTTGGTACTAGGAATTTTTGTGCGCGATAATTTTGGCACAGAGCAAATATGGTACTAGTAAATATAGTACTAACGAAGTTTTGTCAGGCATTTTTGGTACAAGTAAATATGGTGCAAGGTATAAATGGTACGGAACAAGTTTGGTACTATGAAAGTTTAGTGCGCGGTACAAGATTGGTACTAGAAAAATTCGGTACAAAGAAAGTTTGGTACAAGGAAAGTTTGGTATGTACTATGAAAACATATATTATATAACCTGCTCGAACAAGTTATAGATGCTCACATTGTTGTATTTTTTGCTTCTTTTTGTTCGCAGTCTCTTTGTTTCTTTGTCTGCTGTTTGTTATTAGGTCTGTTTCTTGCTTGCTCTTTTGTTGTGATTACTGCCACCACCAACACCACCACCATCATCATCATCATTCTTGCTGTCACATGTCATCGTTGTTGCTTTTATCGTTTTGTTGCTGCTGGTTATTGTTGTTTTGTTATTGTCGATGACGTCGTTGTTGTTGCTGCTGCTGTTGTTGCTATTGTTGTTGTTAAACTTCTTTATTTTCTTGTCGAAACAATTATTTTATACTGATATATAGAAATGCTCTCTTTTTCGTTTAGTACCATATTTTCCTAGTACTAAAACTTCTTTGTACCAATATTTCTTAGTTCTAAAGAATCCTGGTACCATATTTTCCTCGTAACAAACAATTCCCGTACCACATTTTCCTAGTAGCAAAAATTTCTTGCGCCTTAAGATGATAGTATGAAATTTACCTGTACCAAAATTATTGCGTACCAAACTTACCTGTACCAAACTTTCCTGCGTTTGGCTGTTACCCGTAACGTACGTTACTATGTTTTTAAAGGGGAAGAAAAGGGAATTTCAAAGTATGTTCCAAAAAAATAAATAACTATGCCGTAACTGAAAAAGAAATTTCTTAATAATTTAAACTGTTCCCGCCAAAATGGTGAAACGCCATTGTTTTAGCTGTTACCTTCCCAGTGTGCACCATTAGGTCACCGAAAAACACCACCATTTTTCATCTTCTTGACAGTACAAAGCAATTTGTCTTTTGCTTAGTTAGACAAAAGTGTGCTACGAATGCGCTGATTATTTTTTCAAATTTTACACCTACGCAATGTTATCTGAACTTGTTTTGTTTGACCTACCAGTAATATGGCTGCGTCTGACAGGATTACAGACTGCAAACTAGTTTAGAAAATCCTACTTTAGCTCACATTTACAGGTTTAGTTACAATATAATTAGTCTATAATTTTATGTTGTGGCTTTGCATTTAGATTTCTGTTTTTTTTTTACGGTATGCAAACTAGGTTAAAATGTCCCATCTTTTCTAATGATGTAGCTATAGTACACAGTGAAAAGAAGTAATAACAGATTTATCGCTTTAAAATATGTTAATGATCAGGACACACATTTAATGAGTTCCAATAACAACTTTGTGAATCGACGGATTCATTTTATTTTATATACTTTATTATTATGACAATCATTCTGTGCGACTTCGCTGCCACAGAAGCGTGCGCGCTTCATTATATACTCCGTAAAATTCTGAAAATTTTTCACATCTGCCTTCGCATTATTTGACGAATTTCTGTATAATTAACAAAAACGTCTCCACACTTCAATTTACAAAACTTACAAATTATAGAACTTGAATAGGAGTGTAATTCCATTTTTGATTTGCTTTATACCATACACATCTCATCCGATTGTCACAAAAATGTCAGTTAAAAAGCGACATTTATTTGTAGCACGTACAGGACGTTATTGCCTTAATTATTCGCTTACTATATTACGTACTTTTATGTTGAGCCTGTGCATTGTGTAATGTAGGGTCTACATACTATTAATGTGCGTTTTGCCTGTGTATTTGCACACTTTATATGCGAGCTTTCAGGAAGAAGTCGATAATAGTTAGTAAACAACTTGAAATACCTGCTACAAAAAAAGACTGCTCTAACAAACTTGTAAGCTGAGGAAATACTGATGTAAGCGTGAAGCAATAAGTCAAAGAGTCGTACTCATTCGTAATTATCAGTGTTATCATCACCGTCGTCGTCGTCATCATCTTCATCATCGTCCTTCTTATTATCATCATTATCGTCTTCGTTGTCGTTGTTGTCGTGATCACCATTATCGTCATCATCTCCATCATCATTATCCTCCTCCTCATCATTATTATTATCGCGGTCATCATCATCATCGTCACTACTATCACATTCTTGCAAAAAAGTTTTGAACCTTTTTGTATTATTATTCGAAATATATAAATATTTCGTATAATATTATATATTAGTATATATTCGTATATACTAATCTGAACGACCATGTTATACTTTTTAAAGAGGCAATTAGTGTATTTACTTACTGATACCGACGTTTATGAACGTTCAAGTGCATTATTGCAACCAAATTACAAGCATTGCGGTTATTAACACTGCATTAACAATAAACTGCAACGTCATATGTTATACCTGTACAAAGATAAAATGTTTTTGACGCTCTTTATTTTCTCATTCAACAAAAGTTGAAAGGAAGAAAGAACGTCAAACTACACTACACTAGTTTTTTATGAAAATAGAAAAAATTCACTACCGTGCTGTGCTAATAACATCCGGTGCTATGAAAGGCACCATCCAAACAAACCTTAATCAGTTACTCGGTCTTCCCTCTTTAAAAGCCACGGCTGAACTCCTTATATTTCAAACTATCCAAAAATTATTTTATCATCAAGCTCCAGATTACTTAAATGGAATAATAAATGAATTTCGCCGAAGTGTAGAATATTATCCCACCCTTGATCCGTCTCGTCTAAAACCTACAAGACAATTGTATAACAGTTTTTTTTTCAAAAAGGCATGAGAATTTGGAACTCCTTACCTAAAGACTTTAGAGAAACATATACTTCCAAAAGTTCGTTCAAAAACAAAATCCTTGCCTTTTGGAATCTTCCCGCAAAAATATTATGTCCTCGATACAATAATGATCGGGCTAACGAAATATTTACTAATAGATGTATTACAAATTTTTCTCAGCTAAGAGGCGACCTTTTTATTAGTAAATTAATTGACGATCCCCAAATGTAGCTGCGGTGATTTTATAGAAAGTTCTTACCATTACTTTTTGGAATACGTAACATATGATAGAGCTAGAACGGCATTATTAGACAACCTACTCGTCCACCAGATTGTACTTACTTTGTAAGTGTATTTTTATTATTACTGTTGTTATTAAAATATTGTGTTTATAGTGTTCGTGTATGTAAGTTTCATCACCGTCTCTTAATCACATATTTTATCGAATTGAGTGTGATAATTACTTGTATCAGATCTGTCCCTGTAACTAAACTGAAGAAAGAATTTATTGATTTATTCACGGAAATCCTAGCTTATTTTGACTTTCATGCGTTTCAACCTGTGAGCCCAAAATGCTTGAATGACATACAAAACAGCGCTTGTTTAAGGAAGGGCAGACCACTTCCTTTGGCTAAGCTGTGAAATTGCCGGACGCTCAAAATAACGGGAGCTAGAGAACTTTGATCACAGCTAAGCTTTGTATAAACATTCGGGTTGTACAGTAAAATTGACTTTATTTAGGAGCGTCCCTAACGTGTTTTACATTTACATTAAAAACTATCATGATTATGCACGCATTGTTGCTAAAACCCACAGGAAATTCTGCAGAATGATTTATAACATGTAATTGGCTATATTTCTCCAGACAGCCACTTATTTCAGTAAATGTAAAGCTTTATTTTGTTTAAATGAGTCTCTGATACTCAGAGGGAGTAAAAAGCTTTACATTAAGTTTGCAGCCACCTGCTCACTCCCCAAGAGAAAATTCACTGCTCTCTCTCCTAGGCGGTGTAGTCGGGTCATTTATGAAAAATAATACCCGAATCTCATGTTTGTATAAAAAACTGTGCATTTTTTTCGCTACAAGTTTATCAGTAGGTCCCAGAGTGTTCCAGAAAGTCCACCCCGCATAATTTGTGAAGCATAATTAATCTGAAGTACGAGAGAGCTCTACTCCTATAAAGCTCTGCCCAGGTTGCACTGCCCAGCATCCTGCTTCCCCTAAACTCTTCAGATAAATGTGTTAAAATTGGTAGAACAATTGTGCAAGCTCGTTTTCTGACATCATGCTACATACTGTTTTAACATTTTATCTGTTATTTTCAACTGATGAGGCCCGCTAGGACGAAAGCTACTGAATAAATGTTGTAATACACGGAAAAGCCAGCTTCTAGGAATCAGCATGTTTATTGAGCGACGATCGTTTCGACAACATGTTAG
>JAQGDQ010000092.1:0-37500 GCA_030141605.1 Tubiluchus corallicola | reverse complement strand
ATATAACATGGTCAACGGTATCGAAGGCTTTAGAGAGATCACAAATTATACCAGCAGTGATCGAGTTATTTTCAGTACATTTAATTAAGATTTCGCAATGGTAATTCAACTGGGGAACCTTTCCTAAATCCGTATTGTTTATCATTTAATATATCATGTTTTATTAGATAATTGTGCATTTGATTATAAACACAGTGCTCAAAACCTTTTGAGAAAAATGGAAATAATGAAATGGGGCGATAATTATTAGTTATAGTTCTATCACCAGATTTGAATAAAGGTATCACTACAGCTTTCTTAAGAGAATCAGGTACAACGCCAGTAGATGAGGTATTTATTAAGGGAGACACGGGAATGATACGCAATGAATAATATCAGACACAACTTTAGAGGAAAATTTAAAAATATCTGTATTTCTACTTGAATTAAGGGATTTGCATATTATAAGAATATCATAAGGAGAAATGGGTTGAAAAAAGACGGAATTATTGTAGTTGAAATGTAAGAATTGAGTGTACAAAATATGATCAACTCTGATTTGACTAGCCAGGTTGGAACCTACTTTAGTAAAGTAATCATTGAAATGGTGAGAAACAGCATCGGGATTGGAAATTCATATTTAACGTAATACTAGGAGAGTATTTTTCTATGTTCATAATATCCTTCATAGCATCCCATGTCTTTTTTACATTATTTTTGTATTGCACAAGCTTACTTTTATAGTAATTTAATTTGGATGTTTTAATTGTATTAATCAAAGTATTTCTGTATCTTTTATAATTACCAACGTTATCAGAACTAGGTGTTTTTAAAGTTAATTCATATAATCTATTTTTGTGTTTGATACTATTTAATAGTGTTGGTTATCCATGGTTTTTATACAGGAAGTGTTAGTTTTATTTTTTACATGTGACGTAAATTTTAAAAAACTTTTTTTGAAACAAATTAAATGGGAGATTAGCATCATCTATGGCCGTGACCTCAACCCGTGATTCATGTGATAAATCTGCTATTAGAGAGTCCCTTACGCGATTGTTATAAACAGTTACATTGGAAGCAGATGAAATTGGCGTATGAAGTTTCAAATCAATAAAAGTGAAGTTGGGCAAATGACCAGAAGTGCCTGTAAGCAAGTTGCCAGTTTTGAAGTTATAGTTAAGTAAATTAATGAAAATATCAATTAAAGTAACGGAATGCTCAGTTATTCTAGTTGGTCTTGTAATGGCAAAGACATATCAGGGCGTCCCGAGTTAGAATATCGATCGACGTCCCCTTACTATCCGAATAATAACACACTCCAAAATGGCATCCAAAATAACATCGCTGAGCGGATGGATAGTAGTGTCTTTAAAATTTCTGCCGCATTTGCTTGGAATTCAAAAGACAAGCTCCGAAGATTAAGATTGTTAGGACATTTTCTCAAATTATCTAGTTAGTATGGTCTTAGAAGCCTTAGAATCTTGGCAAAAAACGGCCTGGGAAACAAAAAAAATCAACTTGGATAGCTAAGATAAATAAAGATGTTTAGCAACTTCAACCAAATAAAACACACGTTGTTAGCTCAGATAGGAGTGAGTGGAATGCTCTAATAAATGGTAATGCCTCAACGTATACAAAAGACTGAACGAGAACTTGATGATAATGTTTGTCATTTAGCATTCAACCTGAGAATTCTGAAATGGAAACAAATACATCTTCGGTTATTTTTATCGCTTAAAGCTGTACCACGTACAGTTATGTGTTTGCTTGCGTCTTTCAGTAGTATACACAAAATTTAATTATTTGTTTAGATTTAAATTAATACACGTAGTATTATAATTATAAAACAGGTAAAATTGTACAAAAATACGTGTTAGTTTAAATTTTAAATGAATAGATTAGTAATTAATTCTAATATTGAAAGAAACTATATTTTTTATTTTTAAAGATTATATTCCTCCAGATTATTGTGCAGCGTTGTGTTAAATAATGGTTAAGGTGAATGTTAAAAGGATTCATTTATTTTATCGGCAGCTCTGCTCTGTGTGTTTGCGTACTGTTACATACAACGCTGTAAGCAAAAGCCTTACTTTATAAACTTCTTTAAATCGTTTTTGCTTAACGCTGCATGTGCACCTTACATGGTTTGTGAAGTAAAACTTTCTTGTTGTTTTGTATTATACCTCAGCAGATCTTCTTTGCACTGAATCCCTTCCCTCCTGCGCGAAATTTTATTTTTGGATTCTGAAGAACAAATACGTCCTTATTTTGATGGCGCCTGTTGCTAGTACACGGCAGTTAATTAATCTTTCAGTATTTTGATGAGGTCACTACTCTGTACATAATATATGGCGTAATCACGTGAGTGACTGCTGCCCATTCAATTATACATTAACATTCAAATACAAGTCTTTTCAACAGCTGTGTCAACTACAGTAGATAGGAAAATTTTACAATTAATATAAGAGTCGTAAATTACCAACAGAAAATGGTGTCGAAAGCTATATAAGCAGAAAGAAATTACGTGTTAAATTTAAACTAGTTTGCATTAGTATGATTATTTATTTAAGGCGGTGGTTGAAACGTGTTGAAGGTGGTTACGCCACCTACTGATTACATATTGAAACTAATAAGCGAATGCCACTTTGACTGACGTATATACATGTGTGTGTGTAGTTAGTTCACCTCTGCGATTTTTCAGAAGAAGTCATTAGAAGTTATTTTGTTACCCGTAATAATTATGTTCGAAGATCGTAATAGTGACGCAGTGGTTTCGAACAATGTTGAAAATAATTAATGTCATTTACTAATAAAAAAGTAAAGACGGACTTGGTATCATCGGATGTGACCAATTACCATGGTTACTGCTTTTCAGATGAAATAATTCAAGATGGCAGACACCATGGTCATAATAGCTGTCTGCTCAGCACTGGGCGTCTTCGCCGTCTTGGCAATATGTGTGTGTTTCTACCTGCGTCGACTGAATAATTATAAAGAGTCAGCAGTAGATGAACCAGATGACACACCTCCAGATGTCAAGAAGCTGCAGACACGTGACCCAAACACCTCTTGGTGGAGAAATCCGGCAGTAGCGAGGTCGGCGGTAAGGTAAGTCCTAAATTTATTGTCAGCGAAAAAGAAACACTTAGACAAAAGATACAGATACATATATAATAATTCTTAAAAAACTTAGTAGCCTGTATGCTGGATGGCGGTGATTTCAGGTTTTTAACAGAACTTATCTTCTTTTATTTACCATTATTATTTTTTTTTGAAAATTTTATTACAACTTAGGCCAAATTTTTATTACCTTGTTGTTATTTTTTTCAATCTGAAGTTTAAGCCGAAACGCGATTGTGTACCACATCAAATGCCATTTTTCAACAATGCTATAATTTTTTGCTTCTTTCTGTTAAGTGTCTTATTTAAGTTTTGATATTATTCTCCTATTCTCCTTTTAACTGATAGGTTAGGCCAGAGTACATGACACAAAAGTTAGGGTGTCATGAAATGACTGTAACATTGGCCTCGTTTAGTATATACGGCACTCCGTTTCTACCAATTCTGCTTTTAAAAAGTCACTTTTGATTTCTAAAATAAATTTAAGAACGTAGAAGCACTACAACAAAAATTTCTTGTTACCATGATATCGTTAAGCTTATTAAATTTCTTGTAACGCTGCAGCTGTATGACTGACTGGTTATTATGTGATTGTTATATGAGATACTGACATTACGATTTACGAAACAACGGTGTAATGAAGTAAATTGTAAATTAACAAGAACCCAGCGTCTTTGTGCACTGTTTTAGTTGGCCCTATGAAGGCTGCAATAGCACCCTAATGCTTTTTTCTTGCCAGAAGTGAATTGTGATCCTGTGCATTCTCTTGATACTTATTTGAGCTGTTGTAATATATACGCCACACAGAATTGTTGTGTGAAACACACGCACTCAGCATTTTACAACAAGTTGCATTTTCGTTGTGTGTTGTATGATTTACGTCATGTTTATTTTGCGATAGCGAGGGTAATTGTGGTGATGTTTCCCTTCTTAGCGTCTTCAAATATAGGTCAGACACAATGGTACATCAATACAGTTTAACAGTAGATTTTGCCTAACTATCACTATCGCACAGATTATGGCATCACTTTTTTCATTTCAAGTTTCAATTCACAACATTTTTTGTGTTTGCTGTTGAGTATATTATTTTGATTGAAAATAAGTTAAATTCTTATTTTTCTTTTTTGCTTAGTTTTGCTTGTTTGCAATTTTGCTTATCTACTGTTTGCATTTGGTCATAACGCAGAAGAATATGTGCTTATTATACTTTTTTCTAATTTGAAGTCAAGTTTTTTATTTTTTCGTTCTACTTTGATTTTGATTTTTTATTTGATTGCAGTTTTTGACATAATTGCTTACTGTGCTGATCTTTGTTTGAAGTTTAATTCTTGCTTTGTTCGCTCAGTTTGTCAGTAGTAACCTTTTAATTTGTCTACTATGACCTAGTGCAAATTTGATTATTTTTGTAAATTTTTATTTTGAGGTTAAATCTTATTTTTACTTAGTGTGTTGTTTTGTTTGAATTTATTAACTTTGCTTGTATATAATTGAAGATTGATTTTTTCGTTTCTTTTTTTCTATTACGGTTGTTACATGTGCATCATTTTGTTTAATTTAATATTTTATATTAATTTTATCTTTACCCTTTCTTACTGGTGTATATGTAACACCTGCGTGCCTATGCTGAAAATCTATTTAATTGACTGCAGTTTACAACCTGCATGTTTCCTTTTGTTTATAGTCATATTTTGGTTTTCCTCTGATCCAGCATTTTCATCCGTTTGCGAATAAATATACAATGCTGACTAAATTAGGTACGGCCAAACTAAATGACTTTAGTCTCTTCGGCCTCCCAAGCTTCAATGTGGAACTAAGTAAATTAGTCGCCCTCGTTTCGTATGGCAGTCAACCGAGATTTGATTTGTCATCGTTGGTGTAAAAAGTAAAGGCCAAAAAGTAACATCCAGTAATTTCCATTTGTCAATTCAATATTCACCACCATGTTACCAAAACCGCCAGGCCTCGTATTATTATCATTGTACATCAAACGAAATTGAAAGCTGTGAAAAATATTGCGGAGTTCACACTGTGCCTTTTCAACACTTGAATAACAAATAATAGTCATGCGTTGTCTGGGAAAATTTGTCCTTGGGTTGAAAGACTGAAGACACGGTGAAATTGTGTTTCGTGACTATCACAACGGTATCACTCACATAAGCAAACTACGTGTTAACTCCTCTCAACAGGAACATGTGCAGAAACGACTCCGACGATTTCACTTAATATTCTATTAATGCAGTTTATTTTAACAATGTCATGCATACAGTATCCACTGAGTCTACACGCAAACTGTTGCTGTTGAAATATCCTTTATCTCGCTCTGAGGTATCACTCTTCAGTTGCCTACTTCCATCCCATACAATTATGCTCGCCTGGACTTGAAGCATAACACTAGAACTTATCTAGTTCTCGAGTAACAAATATCCTCGGAATTGATATTACACAGATAACTTGTTTCAACAGGCTCTTTTGTTAAGTAATTGAACTGTCTTTTTATTTATTCTCTCTGAATATTCGAATTATAATAGTATCAAAAATGCAAACAACGAAATAATAAATAAATTCATGGGTAATAAGAATAGGCTAAAAGTCAGAAAGAAAGTCGGGCTCCCTTACTGCGGACAGCATCTTGTTAGTTGTTATGATTACTATTTATTGCAATACTGAAGTAGAATAACATGGTTAGCAAAGGATTTTTAAAAACATCGAATCTACAAAATCTCTCAAAACGTATTTTAAACCCTGTCTTGAGGCCAAAGTGCTGCTAAAATTATATTATTCTTACTAATTCTGCGTCCGGTTTATATTCTCATTCCACTAATTACCCATGTTTTTGTAGGTCTTATCAAAAACTATAAAAATAGTAATCAAAGAAAGAGCTTTGAAGAGCTAACAGAACAACTTTTAAACCATCAGTTATTAATCAACAAATCTCTCTCCCGCCTCTCTTAACGAATTCCATTTCTGATGCCATTCAATGATTTTGTGTAGCGACTGCTCTTACATTTCAAAAAAAAATGTTCGCTTTGAGTCTGTTAGTTTCAAGCGAATTAGATGCAAAACAACTGCAATTTTGGTCAACATACAGCCAGACTACTAGTTTAATAGGGGCAATTCTTACAATAACGACAATGTTAAAATTTCATTTGCTAGCCTTTGAATTTGAGAAGCTGTTTTGCTCTACTTCACGTTATTCAAACATGTATTACTTTTAAGTTATTTTGCGTGTCTTTATATCCATGTAATTATGAACTTAGCAACAATAAAAAATCGATTTTTTGCGATTTTTTGTGAATCGTATAAACTTGTCACATTTGAAAATTAGTGTCCTGACCAGGGACGAATTATGAACTTTTGGGGCCCCTGGACTAATGAAATTATGGGAGCCTCTTTCAGACGGAGCCACCCTCTAACTCTCTCTCATCCGGTTTAAATATATTTTCCTTGTGATATATTTTAGCAACATTTACACGGCTCGAAGTAAACATTGCTAATTCTTTAACTAGTATAGCTATCTTTTGTTTGTCAATAAAATATTCTTTAAGAAGTACCTCTACTTTACAATTTATTCCAAACCAGATTAGCACATATTTCAACCTGAAATTTAGTATATAATCAGATTTTTTATCAAATCTTATCAAAGCTTGAGCCCCCCTCTCCAGTCTTGAAGGGCCCAAGGTTGCAGCCTATACCAGCCTGTATGTAGAATAATCCGGCCCTGGTCCTGACTAATAAGTACTAAGATATGCATCTTTGCATCTCAAGTTTATTACGTGTAAATGACAATTTCGCATCCCACAATAGACATCCTTGTGTTGTTGCAGTCATATAAGCCACCACAGCCTCAAACGGACCATCCAGAAATTTGTGCTAACACACCCCTTTTTAGGTCGATTATAGGGTGATATGCTGCCTGGTTTACCTGGGGAGAAAAATTTGTCAAAGAAGATGTCGTCTATAAAAGCGTAGTCATTTATCACGAAATCGTAACTGTCACAGAATACTGAACTACATAAATCCAGGGGGATGGCACGGAGATCCATTAACTGTATACCTACCTTCCAGGGCTTTGTGAGCAGGCAGCTTATACTGCCAGTCATTAAATTATCAAATGCTACAGGGATAGCAGATCGATGCACAAACTTTATTTACTGACTTGAATTATTATGATAAAAAGTATTTCTCCGCGGTACTGTAGAAAACTAGGTCAATTTACTCAGACTCAACATTAACTGGACATCAACAAATTCAGATAAGCCACACTGTGTCATAAACCAAAGATTATTCCTCATACAGATTTTTGCTGTCTGAAAAAATCGTTACAGATGGGATTTATTTATCAAACGAAAGGAAATCTGAATTCGGGTGATGTCTAATCTAACCCCTTGCATGTTTACAAATTAAAAATGGCAGCCAACATTGGTGCTTTTTAGTTAACTTTGAATTTGTTGTTATTGTTTTTTATTCAGCTGTAATAATGGACAATCATTCGTGTTAATGATCGAATAATGGTCAGTTTTTTTACTATATACTGTGCCGTTCGCTTCAAGGCCTCTAATGATATCCTTTTTGTACCTAGCAATGGTCGACTTTATTTTACAATCGTGTAACCAACTAAAAACTATGAAGTTTAGAATACCTAAATAACATTACCGCCATTGAGGCGATAATGGCCACTGGATACGTGTGTAATTTTGTTTAGCATACATAGTTGTATATGTATCTTAGTGCTTTTGCATATGCATCCATAAGATTTTATTACTGTTTTCTTTGATGTGTGCGCCATAATGTTGCTCCTCTTAACTTAAAATACTTAATGGTCTCTTGTATGTTAACTAGACTGATGCAATATAAATTGTAAATTGTCTCTTACAATGATGGTGTTGACATTGTGTCTCCCTTTTGTTCTCTCAGTGCTCACCAAGCTTTCTTGTGTAACCTGAGAATCCAACAGTGACGGTGCTTAGTATAAGTGGCTTTGATATGTACTCTCTAGGTTCGTTGCTAAATAGCTCATATATGATATTTGAGGAGGAGTTTACAAATTTTAACATTGTTCATATAAAACATGTTAGTAGTACTGTTGGAATAGCGTTATGACGGCTTACAGGATGAAGCAATAAAAGCGTAGTAGACCATCATATAAATGAAATACGATACGAGATAATCGTCAGCAAAAGTGATTAAACCAAAACAAAACTTTTGTACATTATCTGTGTGCTGTTGTTAATCAGTGTACATTAATATTATAAAATTATACTGTTTGCAAAACTTCCTAGTATTAAAATTCAGTTTTCTTCATTGCACGCAGCCGCCTTCTAGGAACTTCTGACGGGTAAGATCACGTGACCTGTATCAAAATTTAAAATGCAACTAAATCCCTTCTCTGTTTTATATCACCTACTTTTTCTGACGTCTAATTATGTTGGGTTTGTCACTATTTGTGCACAAAGGCTGAAGAAAACTTTAATAGGTTTAAAACAAGAAGTGCTGAATAGCTCTTTGCAGCAAATGTTCTCACAAGGAGATACCCTGGAGAACGTTTTTAATATTTTAGTGGTAGACAAAGCTATTTTAGGCGAACCTTCCATTAAAAATTTGCGCCATCGCCAATAAATTATGCGAAAATTGTTAATTAGTGGAAAATTGTTCAGCCATTAGAGAGTTAATTCCCATAATTATTTATAAAAGATTAATTTCCTGTATAAAACTGATTTAGAATACGTCATCGTGGAGCAACAGTAATCACATTTTAAGTTTTTGATTAGATTTGAAGTGCCGGAGAAATCGTTGATCGTAGAAACGGTTCAGCCAATCGACGAGACTAATTCTTCAGTTAGACGCGGTGCCATTGGCCGAGGAAACACTATCAGTAGCATGGAGAGTGACATGACTGAGGTAAATGATCTCTTTTTATAATCGTAATTTTATTACTGTCAAAAAGAAACAAATAAACGTTTGGTCACGGTTTAGGATCTCTAATGACCTGTAAGTAAAATAATAAATTGCTAGAAAGGGTTAAAGCGAATAAAATATTAATATTGTCAAGAAAATAGTAAAATGGCAAATTAATAAGTTAATAACCTGTATAACGTTTACATCAATTAGTGATCCGATTTCTCGATGGCTCACTTGCTCAGATGACCTTGATGACTAGTGTTGCTGATTCCTCTCATAAATATTACACACGTGTTCCACTTCAAAAGAAGCCTAAGAAGTCTTTGAAACTGAAGCTCGACAAATTATCACAGTTTGTCGAGATTTCTGAATATCTTGCTTATTATGCAGCTATATATGTACCAAACTTGAAGTCGGTAACTACGATAGGGGAGTTTTTAAATCGCCGCTAGACCTAGATCTTTGCCCTGCTGAGCCTAATGTTATAAAACGTTCGGTTACCATTTTGCATTGTTATGACACCGAGGTGTGTGACCGATCATTAACCTTTCAGCCATGCAAATGTTAGAGCTGTTACCGTGTCAATACAGTTGCAATCACTGCATTTTCAGATAGATGTGAATAATGTAAAATTCACAAAATCGGTCTGACATTTGGCTTCAGAAAAACAACAGTTGAGCAATTGGGAAAAATGCAGTGTGGATAATGTAAATTCACCATTGTCAGGTGTCACCTTGATCAGAGCCTATGCCTATTTGATCAAGTGTTGAAATACATATGCGCCCGCACTGGTGGAAGTACAAATGACCCTTGGAAGTTAGGGCTAATTTCCTAAAATAAACCCCATCGGCTATAATTATAGTGCTTGGATGGGAGCTGGTGAGGGCAGAAAATTCTATGCTTTGTCAAATATTTCCTGAACCAGTTAGCTCTATATAGTTAAGCGAAATTTCTGAGGAAATTTCAGCTCCGTTTCAAAGTATAAGCCGAACCTCTTCAGTTAAACACCTGAGTGCCACTGTTACTGAGTGCTAGATGGTTTGTAGGTGGCGAATTACACTGTAAAACGTTTTGGTGGTTTTTCCATATAGGTTTACAGCATGTGTAACATGCCAAAATGGTCTACGTTTGGCCGTCCGCATTCCCTGCAATAGTCTTACTGCGTTGAGTAAGACATTTGTTTAAAGACAGGCTTTTACCTATATTAAATTAAAAAGCTTATGGCTGCAATAAAGCGTTTAAAAGACAAGAAAAGGGCTACCTGCAGTAGGTTTGAGAAAAATCGCCTTAAAAAACTTTATTACTTTACAGCAATTTTTATGCATATATCGTACTCGCGCAAAAGGAATTTTTGATTGTTTTAAATCTCCCGTAATACTGTTCCGACGGCGCTATTACATGACGTCACCTTCGCAAACGTAAATCAGGGGAAGAAAAGGAAATGTCCCAAAAAACTTTCCATGCAAAGCTATATTACTTAGCCTTTCGCTTACCTGCTACAAGACTTATGTAGCTAGAAATAATAATTAAAATGTTCGTGCCAATTGGTAAAATATCCCTGGCTCACCCTCCAGGGTGCGCCACTCACTAACAAAAAACGTATTTCTAATCTTATTGATAAGATACGGTAGTTTAACATTGTACTTAGTTAGTAACATATGTGCTACGGATGCTGTGTTTATTTTTTCAAACTTCGCGTAATGTTATCTAAATTTGTATCAAACGACCTACAATTAAAATGTCTGCGCGTAATGGTCAACGGGGGAGTTTAAATTTACAAGTTTAATACACTACCGACGCAAGCCCTGCATGCAAAAAGGCAGTATGTAAGTGGTACATAATTTCAAGACGAGTTTTTAAGCTTTGCGTAAGTGGAGGGTTTTTTGTGGTTTAAGTGGGGTTTATATAGCATGCGGATGCTGATGCGTTTTCCTCTGCGCAATAGCCTGCGGAAAAAATGGATAGCAAATGGGCAGGCTGCATAAACGGGTGCATTGAAACCAATATAAACCGTTTTTATCTATTCCGCAATCCCCAAAACGCATCCGCATCCGCAAAGGTACTCATGCCTACATAAACGCCACTTTATTGTGCTTTAAACGTGCTTCTAAGTTGTAATGGTCTTTTGTTCCCTGAAACTAATGCGCGCTTTAGTCCTTTTGTTACACTTCAACTAATTAACTTTATTTTGCGAGTGAGGCAAAATTATTTGCTGAGAGAATTCAAATAGTAGGAAAGCTTTTATGACTGCTATTTCTACCTCTATCACCCGTTGCTGACTCTACTGTATTGCATTATTTATGTATTCTCCAGCTCGTGATCTGCTTTATTCACCTTACGTTCCGATGATGAGGTTATAAATAAATCAGTCGAAAAGGTTGGCCGAGTGAAAAGTGCTGAAAATGTATTAGTAGTGAAGGAGAGTTTATTGCTATTGTTGCTTAAGATGAAGATAGCATTGTTGCAATCGCGGGCAGCAGCTATTTTGTTTGTTGCTGCTTAGCGCTTCTTGCTAAAGATATTGCTGTTTTCATGGTCATCGTTGTTTGTTGTTGTTGTTGTTGTTGTTGTTGTTGCTGTTGTTGCTGTTGTTGTTCTTCATAACGTGATTGTTCTTTGTTAATGATAGTTTTTCAGCAGTAGTATTCTGGAGCACAAAACGTTTAATATTTTAGTAACACCATTGCAGTTCCTTGCAAAATAGGCAGTTGTTGGCGTTGTTACACTTTTAAAACGACTATCACTACAAATTATGTCTTTTCGCAACGTATTACTCAATGAATTTAAAGACTGGTTTTTATTACAAGCTTCTTAGATTGTGCCGACAAAACTTCTTATTGATCTTAGGTTAATAAGACTCCTAAAATTTGTCGTTTATTTCCCTAAAATCTCTTGATGTTGATACAGTTTCACAACTGTCAACGTTACAAATTAGATGTCTATTCGCGACGTATTTTTTAACGAATTTAAAACTGATTTTTATTACAAGCTCCTTGGAATGTGCCGACAAATTTTCTTATTGATCATGGATTAATAAAACGCCGAAAAGTTGTCGTTTATTTCCCTAAAATCCCTTAATATCCGCTTAACAAATCATTGATATTTTCACAGTAATAAACTAACCTCAAGCCGCTTTATCTGACGCAGGACTATGATTTATTATGTTAGCTATTAAGAATATAGTAACAAATGTAATAAAAATTTGCCAAAGCTTAGTAGAAGTAAAACATAACACAATATAACTTCCTTAACATGCAAAATTACATACTTACACTACATAGTATTGCAAAAATATAGATCTCTATTAGCTTAATACTACACAAAATGCTTGCTTACCATTGATTTTGTAAATATGTATGGGACATAACTCACTATATATTCATGCGTGGCATTCAAGCGTTTTAGTTTTAGAGTAGTTTGCACAACACACAACACACGCAGTGTATTGCGATACACCTGTTTGTAACTGCATACATATGATACGTGTTGCAAGGCATCCTTACATATCCTTTAGTAAAACACCTGATTTCATATGTTATATATTATAAAGCACATTTTACCCCTCCTCTTCACATGTTTAATTTACCTACGCCCCGCTTCCACTTCTACTGAAACTGCGAAAATGACCTCTAACTGCTTAGAATATATATATATATATAATAATCTTTATTTGCCATTAAAAACATTGATAATCACTGATAAAAACTTTACAGAGATAATCAATCAGTGTTAGTTAATAAAAACTTACACTGCTGAAGGCAAATGCGTCAGTGCAATCTAAACTACTGTGCAGTAATGACGAATAAAATCAAATATATTTACAACCATATACAAAAAAAACAAACAAACTATGATTTAATTAATATGGCCGTGGGTATATGAATTCTGAATTAGTGTGTATGTTGTCGTACTGGTGTGATGGCATTTCATATCTGGTTAATATTAGTGATTTTAATTTTGTTTTAAATGCTGATAGGGACTTGATTTGTTTAACCTGTAATGGTAGAGAATTCCAAAGTAAAATTGCTTGTTTGATTACAGATTACATATCATTGCAATAATTATTCAAATGAAAGCCCTTGGGGTTTTTATCCACAAAACCCTTGTATTTGTTAATTGACAAAAAAAACAATGTGCGCACATAGATCCCATCCACATAGAACTGCATATACATACGTAGTTTAGACATAGAAATGTAATTAACTCGTGGTGCTCTGTAGAGTTTAATATACCGTACGGCCCAGTGGTCTTCCATTTTTGAAGTTGTGATAGCTGTTTTATAGTTAAGTTATTTTGTAACTAGAAAATTTCTTCCTGCCTGTACTTACCGTGGTTCATATATCCACGATTGGGAGAAATTAATTAGGGATTTAGATTCTTCACTCTTGTAAGCCTTGAAATAGTTTTTTTCTTATGCAGTTAGTTTCTATTGCAGAAAACAATCTTTCATTCTGAAATGATTCACAAAGAAAATCCAAACAGCTAGGTTTCTTAGATCACTGATGCAATACAAGGCTATATTAAATTTCTGAAGCCCGTGAGATTTACGGAAGTTGCACTTCGAACGCTGACATTTGAACATTCAGATAAACTGATAAAGAAAATAGATTTAGTTTTGCGACTTCTTCCAGTTGTGCTTTCTGAAGACGGTGATTTCTATTGAACTTTAGTTACTTGACTTAGATGGTTGCTTATTATAAATAAATTTGACTTTTAATCAGATAACCACTTCCTCTAACTTTTTCAACCTTTCTTTGTAACAAATGAGAGCATTTACATTTGCAATAAGATTTTAATTTCATTCCTTAACAAGCACTGTTAATCGTCTGTTTAAAATATTATAATTGCGCTGGTGTGATACTCCCCACCAAAAAATTGCAGTCGAGCTGTAAAGACTCTATAGTTGAACGTGTGCCAATATATTTTGTCAACGCCGCGCCCGACGATTTATGAAAAGAATGTTGAATAAATACGTTTTTAGTAGCTAGCACTTTGTTACATTTAAACTTAAGAGGTCGATGTTAATTAAGCTTTTACAATGAATCTGACTAGACAGCTAGTCTCTTCATTCCATGTCGAATCTACATTACCTGTAGTAGGGTTTTAAACTTTTATTTTGTCTATAAAGTTTGGTAAAAACATTTTAACGGCAGCTGGAGGCTGGAGAACAACGTGGCTATTGGTCAACTATTTGTAGTTGCTGTGGAAATGCGGATTCTGATGACGTGAGCCCAAAATTAAAATTGATTAATTTAAGCTAAAATAATAAACCGGGTTGCAGACTATCCACTGTACTTGCATGGACTTTTATGGGAAATAATACGTAATCGATGAGAGACCCCATATCTGTGGCAGGATGAGCAACCAGCTGTGTGACTTTGGTACAAAATATCTCATGGTATTTGGCTTGGTGGAGGAGACACGTAATGTTTGATGCTTTAAACAATGAACTGGTGACTTATTTCCTTGTCTGACCTTATCAATATGCGATGTAACGATATTTCCCTGACTGTATTACGCTTTATGGGCTGCAAATTGAACTTTATGGGTCTACTTCTATAGCATGCCGTGTTTGATTTAATTATCAGATCTATGGATTTGTTATGTGAAGATACCTTTATGTATTAGTCGATTTTAGGCAAAAGTGAGTTTTATAAGACTTTGCAGAAATTTAGTACATAAAATTTATATTTCTGACTGTAAATCCTGACTAGGTCTTTCTTATAACACCAATAATTTAAAACGTGTCAACGTACACAAGCGTTTAGGACTTTAGGTTGTTGATAAATAATTAATTAATTTTATTAATTACATCCAATAGGAGGGATCACCACTGACGTCGGCCTCAAAAAAGCTGCAGAAAGCTTTGTCAATTGCAACAGGTGGCACAACTACATCAGACGATTCTGGACCTGATTCGCCCATTCCGGAACACACTGCTCGACTGTTGTCCAGCGACGATCCAGAATCACCTCTGGGAAAGGTTCAGTTTAGTGTGTTGTATGACTTCCCTGTGACAACTCTAACGGTTGTGATCCGGTGAGTTACCTTTGAGATGTCTGGGGTACAACGCAAGATGTTGGTCCTAGTCATCATCATTGCCAACGTCAACATCTTTGTTATCATTATTATCTTTACCATTATCACAACAACAACAACACCAACAATAACTTCATCCTTCCACATCACACATCCATCAGTGTGCATTATCCACATCACACTTTCTGACTTTCATCATCATCGGCGTCGTCGTCATCGTCATTATAGTGGTTCTCTATTACTAACATCTTAGCTGCTATAATCTTTAACATCAGAAATTTTCGCTGTTATCACTGATCCTGTCTTACCGCTACTGTTGTTATCCTATCGTCATCATCGGCGATAATAGTAACAACAATCATAGGTTGATGATGGTGATGACGGTTAATCGCCGACGTGGGCATCTCCATACTACGCCCATTCCGTCTTTTCTATTCCAGAGCTTTTATTGCACAATTTGCCATTTTTATTAGGACTATACACAAAATGATAAAGTGACTCCATGGTAATTAATAATTAAAACGTATTATGTGGCTGTTAAATGAATTATTAACAGTCACGGGAGAAACGAACAATAGCCAGCGAAAAGGTATTTTATTTTCCAACTTGGACTTGACAATTGGCAGTGATTGTACTGATGAATAGTTTTACAGTTTGCAAAGTGTTCGGATGACATGCCGTCAAAGATTGTGAATAAATTACTCTACAGCACTTGACTTGGCTTGAAGCCGGGTGCCGGGATGAGCCGGGCAATTGACCGAGAAATATTTGACCATGAATCATGTTTGTCGACCCTTAAATGCACTAAGAACTAATTTTTTAAGATAATAACTGACCTGATATGTACTTTCAAGTAATTAAGAATTCATGAATTGGGATAACTCAGGAGCAATAGGAATAGTTGTGTGGTCAAGTATCCACCCTTCTAGCCAGTTAGGATTTCACCAATGAGACAGTTCGCCAGTGGTAAATTTTCGCCACTGATACAATTCGCCAGCCGCAGAGTTCGCTAGTGGTACAGTTCGCAGGTACATACTTCGCCAATTGCCAGTAAAATTCTCCTGCTATGTTATTACCTTATTCCTTTAACAAAATATTTCAGTTCGTCACTGCCCATTAGCACAGTTCGCCTGTACATATTTCCCCTGTCATACATTTCGCCAGTAAAATGCCATTTCTATAGTCCATGTCATTTACCTTTCTATTTAATAAATTTTTGTCTCCTCGGTAGACACTTCGCGAGTGAGACGTTTTGCCACATTGTGAAAATTCTCTGCTATATTGTATATCATTTACATTTCAGTTCAACAGGTGTTTCAGTTTTCCAGTGCACTTATTACTTTTATACTTTGTCACTAATCTAACCCATGATATCATTGTTTCATAATTTACCAGCAATCGATCATTTTAAACGCTATTTTAAGTGAAAAACTTATAGTATTATAGGTGTATTATATGAAATACTAATTATCATTTTCGCTGTTTCCGGTATATAGTATAACAAAAAGTAAAGATCAAATCACGTACGATTCTTAAGCACTTCTGTTACAGGGCTGATATTATTGCTACTGATTAGCATTGCATCATGTAATACCTACCTATCTGTCTATCAACACACACACACACGTACGCACGCACGCACGCGTGCGTGCGTGCGTGAGTGCGTGTGTGTGTGTGTGTGTGTGTGTGTAAAGTTTCTATGAAAGGTCACTTCACCACTTAATTTTAGTCCTAGTTATTCTTTTATTAACTTGTATGAAGTTTTATTAATTTAGTTCGTATTGTAAATAGATTTTAAAGATTGTACATCCCAGAGTAAATTATATCCATCTCTATCACAAAAATTAAATCGAGCATTGCACAACTAATTCAGCCATAGAATTAACGTTCAAACTTGAAAATAACACAATTTACATTTTGGAGTTTACCACTGGACTAAAGCAACCTTTGTTAAATAGGAAGGCAAATGACGTGGAATCGTGGAATATAGTAAAGAAATTTTTCATATCCTACCTCATTTTGAAGTACAGTAAAAATATACATATAGACCTGTAATAATAACAAAGTATTTCTGATAATTAAATAATAGGTTTAAAACTTGATTAATGGCAGGCGAAACCAACTAGTGATGACATCATAACAGAATATAATTTTCAACAGCACAAACATTCCAAGAGCGTGTTGCACGTGTTTGCAAAAGCGAAAAATGAAAATTGAGATACAACGTTGGAAATTGCACAGTGCTACTGTACAACATTCAGAGTGATGTAGAAAATTACAAAACGACAAAACGTACCACTGACGAAATGTAGCACTGGCAAACTGTACCACTGACTAAGTGACATGCATTCATATTGGTCAGGGTGTGCGCTAAACTATGTGATGGGTTATTACCTATAACTTTTTGGTTAACGTATTTCTAAAATGTGTCTAAGTTAGTTTTTAATCTGTCTTGCCAATAATTGTTTACGTGTTTGTAGTACAGTGGCATGCGTTAAAATAATACATGTAATAAGTGATAAAAAAGAGATTGACTAGCCTAAATTAGTTACTCTTTTTACTTAGACGAGCCGTGGGACTCCCAGCTAAGGACTTTTCTGGTACCAGTGACCCATATGTAAAAATTCTCCTCTTGCCTGACATGAAAACTAAAATGGAGTCGTCGGTGAAGAGACGATGTTTGAATCCTTACTGGAACGAAACTTTCTGTTTTGAAGGTAACTTTAGCTCAAGTATTATGCAGCCGAGATATCAGAAAATAAAGACGTGCGTCTACAAATGCTTTTAGTGGCATCTACTTAACAATATTATTGAAATAGCCCTGTGAGGTCTAAATTATATCTTAATTGTGATTTTGGCTGCTTATGTGCTGTTGGTTAATGTTGTAAGAACGATAAGTGATGAAATGAAACTGTCCAATAAATAAGTTTACATATACTTACCCTTTTAATAATTTATAGCAGGTAATGCCCTTTTAATATTTTATAGCAGGTAATGTTTTTGACCCCAAAGATGATATTCATATGGGGTCTGGCCTAAGAAGTTGTTGCGAGTATAGAGAGAATGGGGGAGAGAAAGAGAGAGAGAGAGAGAGAGAGAGAGACAGAGAGACAGACAGAGAGAGAGAGAGAGAGAGAGAGAGAGAGAGAAAGAGCTTAAGAACGGGAGACAGTTGGAAAGAGATATTAATACAGTAATCAACTAGTGTAATTAAAGGAGAAAGAAGATAAACCGGAAAGTGAGAATTGTTTTTGGACAGATACGCAACAAGAAATGATGCATTTATAAAATAGTTACCAAGGGTTTTTAATAGAAAAGTAACATATTATTAAACATAGATATAAAATTTTGTGTTACACGTCTCATCCGAAAATAAAATTACTTGTAAGATATTATCATAAATTAATATGATAAGATGAAATAGGCTGAACATAGTACATACTACACACTATATAGATTTTTATAAGCTTGGACTCATACTGCGGATTGCCAACATTTTTCGATTTTTGTGTATCGGCAACAAACATTTGTTTTCTAGGTTTTCCGTATCAAAAAATACAAACGCGAGTCCTAAACCTGCAAATTTATGACTACGATAAATTCAGTAGGAATGATCCAATAGGAGAAATCTTCTTGCCATTGTGTGAAGTCAATTTATCAGAAGGCTGCACAGTGTGGAAAGCGTTACAGCCAATACAAAAGGCCAGAGTAAGTTCGGAGAGTTATTGTTTAAGGAATACACTATTTCCTTCAAAATTCTGTTTCAGACGGTTTCTTGCTAAAAGTCTCATTTTAATACGCCGTATAAAATGCACCTTCATATGATAAATAAATGAAAAAATTTGCAATTAGAGGGCATTTCTATTTTTTCGTGAATTTTTATCAAGTAGTCAAAGTGTAATGAATGAAACTAAATGTTTGTGCCTGCTTTTTGTTTATAGAAACTTAATGCACGATTTTCACCTCCTGCGCGTTACACCGACTTGAAGAACTGCACTTTAGAAACATGATTTTCAAAATGCACTTGAATTTGTAATTTTGCACAATAGTGATTTTTCCGTTTATTGTTTCAGTTCCGTCGGTTGAAACTAATTTTTGATATACATAATTATTTGTAATCAGAAAGAAAAAAGAAACGGCTTTTCATCCATTTATTTATTTATTTAATTGATTATGTTGCATTTGCCTGGCCATTCTGCTTGTTGTGTTTACAGGAAAAGACCGGAGAGATTTTAGTATCATTATGCTATCATCCTGTCTCCAGCAAATTAGTTGCTACAGTACTAAAAGGGAAGAATCTCAAGGGGAAAGACATATTTAACTTCTCAGGAACTAAAACGTCTGGTAAGTTCAGGCCTTTGCATGTAGACATATATACATGTATGCATAAGTGATGAAATACAGTGTACCAATCTCAGCTACCTGAAAAATGTCTAAATTCTAAGTTTCTATTTGACCAATAATTTGCATGTGGTTAATTTATTTTACATACACTTTTATCTAAAAGTCAGCCGTATGAGATTATGGCCGACTTTCAAGTGATTTGAAGAAACATCCATTTTAAACAAACTTGATGAGAGAAATGTCACACTAATTCTGGCCTGAGGAACTTACTTTACCACCAAAGATTAAATTAATTCAAAATCACATGGCCTAGTCTTTTTTGGTTTTGTCATACTGATACTAGTTTCATAGTAGTGGACTACTAGCGTAATCCAGCCAATATTTGAAAAATTAATGTGTATTATTGATTTATTATATAGCCTTGTGGCAAAACCTCATTGCTTAAATAATTTTTAGATCCTTATGTGAAGATCTGGCTATTGTACAAAGGTAAAAAGGTTCAGAAACAGAAGACAAGCGTAAGGAAAGCAACACTTAATCCTGTTTACAACGAATCGTTCTTATTTGTTGTGACTGCAGACAAAATACGTGATACGTCATTATTGGTGACAGCAATGGACCATGATAGAATAGGACGCAATGACGTTATAGGTACACTAATGCTTACCGATATAATCTTAGAATAGATTGAAATTAATCTAGACAAGAATATGAATTTGAATATAGAATATGCTTTCAAAAATGTCAAATTATAATATACGTTACAAATTGCCGAGTGATCACGCGCAATTTGCTTTGTGACCAAAGTTAAGCCAAGCCGAGGTTGGTCAGTTTGCTTATGACCACCTAGTTACTTCTTTAAGAGAGCATGTGCATATATCTGAAAATGACTAAGATAACTTTGTCGGCTCAGTGGCTTCACTTAAAGGTTTAAACTTGATAATGAGGCGGCTTCTGTCTCACCACAAACGTTAACGTTGTGTAGGCACTGCCTTTCAGCACTATAGATTGCGGTTTGCAGTGAGTGTGCCCAATTATATAAAGAAATATAATTAAAAAAATTAAAGAAAGATCTGTAGCCAAAGTTCTAGTGATCATCTAGTCTGCCATCTATGAATGGTGAATGTACTAAACATTACATGGCAGTTGAACATTTGTATAACTGAATGAATTGAAATAAAACAGAAGAAAATAAGTCGTATGACAATAATTATAAAAATGAGAAACTGTAAACAAGAAGACTGGCGAAAATTGAAAAAAATCTCACAAGGAAGAATTTTAGAGTGACAATGTTGCAGAATGTCGTTAGTTACTCCAGTTGTTATTATGATGAATTTATTCTGTGTCACTAGTCGTTTTCAGTTTTCATAGTAAGAAGCCTTTTCTCTCTTTTTAATAAACAATTTTACGCTCAGCAGTAAAATTAAAATGTGTCCTGGGTGAGCATGTCAGTAAATGGACGGGCTATAGCAGGAACAAATAGTTCTGGATAGTTTTATCTTTCGTATTGTCTTTCCTTTTTTGTTTGGAAAGGATCTACATGTATTTGGCCACTTTACTAGAGGAATTAATACAGACATCATTACCGATTCAGGAAGAAAGCCGTGAATCAAACAGGAGCTAAATAACAAGGATAAAAGAACCGGTAACATTGAGGAAGAATACTTAAAATGTTCGGCCTGTATATCATCCGGACCTGTAGATTTATGCAAAGTTAGTGTGCCGATTGCATCTTGCACCTCTCTAACAGTAAACTTGGGTATAATATGCATATCTTCTGCAAGGGCCCGGTGCAGCTGCGCCTCCAAATTTCCATTATCAACCGAATTAAAAAGAACGCGATAGTGCTCCGCCCACATATTACAAATGTTGTTTTCCCCTGTTACGTTATTAACGCTAGAGGGAAGAGGAAGTTTAGAATTAGTTTCTTTCTTTATTGTTTTCCAAAACTGGTAGGAGTTGCAATGCATAAGACGGTAGGAAATTTTGCCTTTTTGTCTGATACAATGCTTTGCTGATGTTTTTTACAATCGCGTAGGGCATATTTAAATTGAGCTACGACGCTCGACGCATTTCTTCTGCAATAGGACCGCTGCGAGGTTTACCTAGCATACGCCAATTGACAAAGCATTGTCGTGAATAACTGTGTTTTTCGGCAACAAAGTCATTCCACCCTGGTACAGCGTTCCAAGAGTTTCTCATTCTTTCATTAATGGGAAAAGCTTGTGAAGCTGCTGTACTGAGAGTGTTAATTATCGCATCATGAAAACTGGTTATTTCTTGCCTGTGTGCATCACTGCTACAATGAATATCACAGCACATGACTGTAGAGTATGGTATTAATACATCAAGTAAAGCCGCATGTGTCATAGAATAATAATTACCCAGTTGAATATTGGTTGCATTACTCCAATCCCGGGCATGTTTTGCAACATAATTTTGGTTTGAAGCGTTTAGGCCTAATGCACAATTGGTATTTACAGGGCTGTCTGACGAGCCAGAAAACAAGCTGTCTACATCGAAAACTGCAATTAATGGCATGTGATCACGTCAGATCATAATTTATATTAATCATATTAATCAACTTGTTTGCTGCTTCGGTGCATATAATGTGGTCCAGCCACGTACATGTGTTGTCAGCTGCACTAACATAGGTAATGGTTGTTGAGGGTAGTTGGTTAACATCCGAAGTAAAGTAATTATTAGCCGAAGTTTCAGTTGTAACTTACAATTTTTAGAGTTTTTAATACATTGTCGCTATCCATGTCAAGACTTTCCATCACTCGAAGCAACAGAACTCATTGAGCCCCAGGAACGTTGATTTGCTGCCAGGAGTGTCAAGCTCGCTTGCGTTGTATGCCCAGCAACGGTAGATTGAGCAACATCAGCCACGGATTGTGACTGGTCGCTTGTCTTAGCTGTAGCGTTGCTATCTTTGCCGTCAGATGCAGATTTCGGGGGGAAATATGGCTTAACAAGCACCCCTGTAGGCCAGATGTTTGGATTCATGATTCGTTCTTTCTCGTCGTTGCCAAAACAGTTCACGACAAAAGATGAATACGTGCTGTTCTTGGTTTTCAGACGTTCCACGTTTACATGAATGTTACACTGGTCTAAGATGACTTCCTCAATGTTACTAGAAACAGTCTGAGGATCTAAACGCGGCACAAATATACGCCGTAGTGGTTTACCTGATTTAATACCACACTCTTTTGCAGTTCCTGTGATGAAGCGTTGCGTATTCTGTCGTGTTGTTAAGCGTTTTGGCTTGGTCTTCTTCCACACCTTGAAACCATCGTTGCTTGTTTCGTTGCCCTCGTTCTTCGGCATATTAGAGCGAGTATGCTCCATTCCACTGCCACTCTCTCTGAATGTTGACTGTAAAGCAGCTGAATAGCTTTTCTGGTTTTGTGGGGGATGCACTGACAAATTTGTCTGTGTATTTAAGCGTCTTTCCAAAATTTCTTCTAGATCATCCTTGCTGACACAATTGTTCTTCAGTGAAGCCAGATCCTGTTTCACAGTCTGCAGTTGTTTTAGTAATACTGATGTGTCCACAGATTTTAAACTCAATGGTGGTATATTCTGTGAGTACATCAGCAAATCTGGGCGCAGGCTCAGTATTTGTTATTGGTCCATACTGCAGTAATTTCAATATATCACTACACACTGCTTTTTTCCTGGTCGGGCCGATCCTATTCTTGACGAAGTCGGGACATCCAGATTCAGAACGGTCCCACGCTGCCGGTATCTATTTAATAAGCTGCAATTTCGCCTCATCACACTGCTCTTCTGTGTAAAAGTCATGAATAAGAGACAGTAGGTCAGTAAAAGCTACTCCTGCTTCTAACTGATTTTGAGCAAAATAATTAAGGTCATTATGCAGAAGAACAAACTTGCTCTCATCTACTTGGCTAGAGATTGCGAAACTTAGATTATCTTGATTGCTGCTAGTAAAAGGTACTGGCACAACTGTAGCATTACTTTCTGAGATTCTCGCACAATAATATTTGCTGCATAGGATTAAATAGCCAAATTCAATTCTTGTTGTAGCGTCCGGATACTTCCGTCTACACAAAACGCATGTTAACAGAGTCATTATGGAATAAAGACCAATCCCAATCGGCCGTGGCGAGAATGGCGGCAATTAAGAATGGCCAAACCCGTTTGACCATGTTGTTCTTGTAATTATGATTACGACTATTTCTAGCATAGGTTTTTTTTTCAAATAAATCCAATAACACCAATGTAATGTCCACAACAAGACGCACAATTACGTAACACTTGTTTTAATAACAATAACCTTTCTCTTATTGAGAAAGAGAGAGAGAGAGAGGGGGGGAGTGTGTGTGTGTGTGCGTGAGCGTGCGTGCGTGCGTGCGTGCGTGTGTGAGAGAGAGAGAAAGTTTGGTGTGTAGTTTTATTATAGTGTACTGTACGTCCGTAGTTGTCTGTTATTGCCTTTCATTTTCATTGCGCTATGCCTTATAGTTAGCTTGCACCTGCCGCGTTAGCCTAGAACAATGTATGCTTTTATCGTGAAGTAACACTGTCTTTTTTTCTATCTTTAATTCTTATACTGTGATGGTCAGTGTTTAAAAAAGCAAAATGAAGAATGCTACCGCTACTACTCCATTTTAACCAGTAGATGGCTTACGTGTAATATAAAATCAATAAATGAACTTGTACAATGCACAATTTTTGCGTTGTTTTTTTCAGGCAGCGTTTTGTTAAGCAGACGCAGTGGACCAACAGAAACAAGACACTGGAATGATATGCTGCTAAAACCAAAGCACCCTATTGCCCAATGGCACACACTTCGTAGCTAAATCCACCATGTGATGAATTAAGATTTCAGGCTGAATTACTTGCAGAGCTGCAGATCAATTGACGAACACTAAAGTTTCTGCCCTTTATAAAATTTTAGTTCTCCTATCACAAAGTTGAAGAAACAAAAAAGGTTCTTATTTAAACGGAAAATCACCTATTTTAAAATGATTTCCAAGCATTTCTGTGAACATAATACTCATTGTGCTAATACACTTTGCCATTGCACATTAAATGGTATAGACCCAACAAAGGCTTACATAAATTATTGATAAGTCTATGCTCAGTTACAAGACCTAGAGTGAACAAGTGTAGTCAAGCTTTGCAGATATATTGGCGAAATAAGATGAAATTAACAAAATGCAGTTCAAGATCAAGAACAGAATAAATAAAACTATTTCAGCAAAAAGAATTTGTTGAACAGTAAGAATGTACCAATTAAGTGTTATTCCGTTTTAGCAAGCGGGCACTTCTGTTATCCAGCTGGAGAGCTGTTTGGAACAATTTTAATGACCAAGATCATTTCGCGCGTAGGTCTAAATGAAAATGTTTGTTGCGTAGCACCAGTTTTTGATTCTGGCATTTTATAAATGTACTATAAATCGTTTGAACTTTATAGCCAGTGCACTGTTCATTAAAAGTTTCTTTCGACCGTTTATTTTATCTGTGGTTTTTTATATTACGTTGTATAAAAATATAATGTTATATATGAATTTTTGAAGCTAACAAGAAAACCATGAGCCTCTGTACACAGTGCACGGCAACCACACATAACGTCCGAACAACTACTACACTATGCCACTTAAAGTTCGTTTCTTTGTGCAAATGATCGAACTACATCTTTTTGGGTGGGCATCAAGAATATTACCCTCCTGCATAGTTTGGACATTTTGATCAACTTTTCTGGCCATTTGTATGTGAGCGACGGCAACTGCTTTACGGCAAGGTGGTACACCGTTTTGTAAGTTGATAAGTAAGTGCTGCATTACTCTACGACGCAAACAACCACAACGGCAACAACATTAAATAATTATCTTTCGAATGGAGTAAAGAACTATTGGAACGGTCTGCTGGATGAAAACGTAGTGTTGCTGATTATAAACGTTGCTTTTATTTGCCATTTAAAACTTTTTTATCCTGCATACTGCTATGCTATTCATACTGCATACGTTATTCACTGTGCCTCGCTGCCATCGCATTCATACCATTTACCTGCTCAGTATTCAAACACGTGTATACGTCCAACTTTATCTTTAATGCATTCAGGCACAAATATGAGATTGATAAAAAGCTAATATGAACTATTGCTGATTATTAATTGTATTAAAGTAATAAAAACGCGGCAAAGTGATAATGTTTCAATGGCTAGTTGAATACTTAAAAAATTAAAAATCGTTTACAGGGAAAAATTGTAATCATATTCAGAATCGTACGTAAAATTAGCCTTTTGGTTGTAGTTTCTTTCGAACATATATTGAGGCATCATGCAAACCATGGCTGACTTTATCAGACATGCGTTGTAATTCGCTACAAACTTGGTCAACCTCATCCAAACTGTCCACTCGAAGAACTTCAAGCGCTTGCCTGACTTTTGCTGCAGCTTGACAAACTAGTTCCCTCGTTTGGGCAGCTGTGTCATACAGAAGAGCGGAAAGATCTGTTGCTCCATGCACCATGTCGGTTTGTGCTGCTGTGTGGTGCAATAGCTGTAAAGACTGCGCTGCAGTTTGATGTAAGCCGGCGTTTAGTTCAGCTAGATTAACTTTAATCAAATTGTTAATTTGCGGTGCATTGCTTGAAGGACCCCACTCTTTAATCTTTGATGTAGTCAGGAAGATAACTGAGCTAACTTGGTCTGCTGTTTGGTGCAGCATTAAACTGACTTGTGCTGCCACCGTTAGGAGCATAACATTAACTTCCGCCGTTCTCTGAAATTACATTTACGAAATAATTGTATTAGGTTTTACACTGAACAAATGCATGACATTTGTAGTTAGTTTCTTTTACTATAGTTTTACATAATTCCAGACTAACACACTATATCAATGAGTAACCAGAAAAGTAAATATAGTCCAATAAGAATATTATTAAAATGTGCCATCGAAAACAGCGAAATGATAACATAATACAATGTGCAATAAAATTAAGTAACAAAAATATAGGACTTTTCTACATTTCTACAGTACTATACCAAACACGAGAATAATATTCATTAAATGGTTGCACTTTATAGAATGATTTTTGTTGATAAAAGTGAGTGGCCTGTTTGGTAAATAAATAAATGGGTCAATAAATTCAATACTTTATAACAAGTTTTAAATGCGTGTTCATTTTTCAAATGCTGCAGTAATATTAGAAAACTTAACGTTCGTGAACTTTTTTCTAACATTTTCTGTTTTTTTTCAGGCAAGTGGTTATAAAACGCGTTGCTTTAATGTCACCTCCTTTGATGAGATCAACTCATTCTATCAATTTGTCGCGCGTCCTAGCTAAATAATCTATGTGACAGCTGGCTGGTTAGTGGCAAAACACTCTGCTAGGCTTGCATTCACATTACTGGCGATCTTTAAGCATTGCATCAGTGGTTCATACTAGTTTATACTTCAATATGGCTGAGCAGATATTTTTGCCACAGATTCATCTGGAGAGCCGTTAACCATACCCTAAAAGTAGCCTAGCCTGATTCTCACAACACAAGGTCATTATATATTTGCACTCTTACACCAAGCAAAAATGTAAGAATCTTTAAGTAAGCAGCGCAAGGTATGACTGAGATACAAACCTACATCAGAGTTCCAGGTTTGGATACTATAACAAAACAACTGCAATTTGTGTAGAATATTAGACATTTTTCTTAACACAAAATAGGTAAGCTTCATTTTTATTTATAAACGTTGGAACCTTAAATTAAGCACAAGAGATTGGTTACATTTGAGTGTGTTTATATAATAATATAAAATCTAACGACTGTAAGCTAATTACACCAAAATCAGTCTTGTCTAAATTCAAAAGTTATTTCCTTAGTTAACTGGTAGTTGACGAGTAAGCAATGCCTGCTCTATCCTCTTTTGCAAGAAAATAATTCCCGAACTTCGTGTGTGCACACCATCTAGGCTACACCTGCCTGATCTAGATATGGTACACTGCTCTACACAAAACTACCCAAAAATTTAGAGCTGCAAAATAATCATCACTTTAATTAGTATATGGGGCTAGATAAGTTTCTCGATTTGTAATCATTCCCTTAAATCGCATATCACGGTTTTTTAACATGATGCCTAGCGAAACTATAAGTATCTTGCTTTGACATTGTTGCTTTTTTTACTTGTTCTTAGTTTTTTTTCTTGCAAATAAACAATAATAGTTCATAACATATTAACCAGCTGGCTATGCTTTTTAGATGACCAATTAAGTTTCCGTTTTTGGCATTTTCGATGGACGACTGATCAAATGATCTAACGAGCTATACCTAGATTACGAACGATCGCAACTGGGAACGCCAGACTATATGGGCCTGCCTATTATTTGTCTTCTAGGTGCTTATGTGTAAATCGCTAAATCACCATTCGTGCTAATGATGTCTGTTAAATGACTGTAGATAAATAAACGTCATCTTTTTTCTTAGCTCTGAATCTCTGATAATGTTTTTACAGTGTAAGCAGTAAGTAAATAAGCGAAACGTGCCGCATTAACAACAAAATAAATAGGTGTTATAATTTGTACAACCTGTTACTAGGCCGCTGATGGTACAAACTCACAATTTAAATTGAATTTTTAAAGCAAACTTGAAAAGCAGGAATTTTGGAAAAATTGGAACGCTGCCTGAATTTGAACCAGAGTCCTGTTGCTTAGAAAACAGATACCAAAACTCTAGACTAGAAAACTACTAAGTAACAAATACGATCCTTAGACTTAATCTTGATATTAAGATTATAATTTAGATGAGAGAATTAAATACCACTAGTAGACAAACTCCAAAAAGTAGAGCTAGCTGCCACAACTCACCTGACGTACAACAGGCGGTCTTGGTGGAGATTGTTGCTGACACCCTTTTACCGACGCAGCTTTAATAGGACTTATGGGATGGTCTTCCCCACCAGCACCTTTTGGCGCAGCCCGAGGCGAACTAGGACGCGCGGGTTCTATCGGTGCCTCATCCTCATCTTCCTTCTTGCCGCAAGAGCACACCGCTCCCATTTCCAGATCAAATCCTTCGAGTCTTAGTCCTTGAGTGCAACATTTTCCACTAAAACCTGAAATTAAACATCTATGGTTCTTTTTAGCGAAGCCATTGTTCAGCTAAGCGTGTTTTACATTCTTTCACAAAGAAGTGCAATCATAAACAATGTATAGAACACTCATTTGTAGGCCTTATTGTACATAAATTCCATTTTTATTAGAATGTTCGAAAACACGTTATGAATTCGGCACTAATTTTAAATATGTTTATTTTTCAAATAAAGATTACTAGAAACATCATGATGGAATAAAATCAGAGTTACTGAGTGTGTACTTGGGATTTCTGAGAGAAAAATAAAAAAAAATGTGAGAAAATCGGGCTAAGCCCAGTTTTGAAACAGCGTATTAGGATCCTTGCGTCCTAATTATGCAGCGTATTACTGACGACTTTCGATCGTTGGAAGTTAATTAGCGTTAATCGTCTAATTTATAAGAAACCTCTAATTTACAAGAAACTTTTTAGGTTGATTTCAGAGTAGGAACAGATAAAATATTCAGTGTGCGGATTCTCAATAAGGGAACCCTTTAAAGGACAAGAAAAGGGGCAACTGAATTAGGTTTCAGAAAAATCGCCTTAAAATTATATTACTTTATAGTCTCGGTTCCCAACCTGAGGTACTAGAACCCCTTGGGAGTACCAGCGAACACCACAAGGGGTTCCCGAGAAGCCTCTTAGACAATTTTAAAAAACTAGTGTTACATAATAAACAGACATCTTTGTCGATTGTGCCAATAGTTCATGATTTTTGTTTGAGGTCTTGACCCCTGTCCATTGCAGCGCTTTTAGTGAACCTTTTCCTGTGTAAAGCAGTATTTTCAACGATGATGACAATCAAGACAAAAGCCCGAAACACCCTTGATATCCGCGGAGACATGCGAGTCAGTCGGTCGAAAACTGAACCGCGATTCAAAAAGTTAGTTTCTGCTATGCAACAGCAGCCATCTCATTGAACTCTCATTTAGTGCGCTTGATTGGAGCAATACGTATAATATGTATAATAAAAACATTCACAACATTACATCAGTGTTGGTTCTTCATTTTGTTAATGGCAGGCGAAGATGTACCACGAGCTAGCGTAAAAAAAATTAGGGGAACGTGGAGTCCAAAAGATTAGGAACTAGGGCTTTATAGCAACTTTATGCGTATATCGTACTCGCGTTGAAACGATTTTGTTTGTTTTCACTGCTCCGACCGAGCCATTACATGACGTCATATAAGCACAACGTGAATCAGGGGATGAAAAGGAAATGTTAAACTATGTCCCGAAAAATTTTCAATACAGAGTTATATTAGTTAGCATTTCGCTTACCTGCGTGAAAGACTTATGTAACTAGAAAAGAAAATTGCTAATTATTTAAAATGTTTTCCCAATTGGTAAATGTCGTTTACTCACCTCCAAGATGCGCCACTCACCACCCCAAAAAATTCATTCTTTATCTTATTGTCAAGATACAGTAATTAAAATTTTACTTATATGGTATTAAATTTCAAGGCGAATTTTTTAAGCTTTATATAAATGGAAGGTTTTCTTGTGCCTTAAGTTATTAAAAAGTGTCACGCTTAAAGAAATAGACACCAAATGGGTCAACGCAATGAATTACATCAGCGTAGCGGATATGTATTCACTGATTACGTACACCAAAAGCTTTGCAAATGGAAATTTGTAAAATACCATCGGTTAATATGTATACGACTATAGGAAAAATCAGTAGGCTTCAGTATTATATTCACAGTATTTCGAATCAAATCTGTGCATTCAGAAAACTAAAATTTTCAAGTTTTAGTTTTTTATTGAAGAGTCTCTCGTAAGCTTTAAAATGCAGAAATTTATATCCCATACGACGGGCGCTTGCAGCGCTGCGTCCTATACCCTGGACCACATGTTATGTAGACAGGAAGAAGGCTTATTGTGGTGGCCGATAACAAAGTCACAGGAAAAAAAGTTACAATTAATTTTAGCTAGGGTTTGGGTTAGGGTTCTTTTTTCCTGTGCCTTTTTTACCTGTGACTTTATTTCCTAGATTCCGTTACAGTCTGCTAAACAGGTAACGGAGCAGTCTAACTACCACCGCAGTTATAACGTGCCGTAGCTGTTAAATTATGAGCAAAACCATTTAAACCAAATATACTCGAAAAATGGCCAATGACCATACTCAGGGTTAGTCATTGGAGGAACCACAGTCCTTGCTGAAACTAGAGCACAAACCTGAACTGCCTACACATTGAAAGCTCCAAGATACAATAGGTATGTAAATGGTTTTATAAATTTCAGCAGCTAAGTGTATGTATGTTAAGTAATACTACGTGAAAAGTACGCGCACCATTGGTCATTATTAGGTGGGTAGCATTAGTAGTTGATAGCCGAGTGGTCAGGTAGCCACTCGTACAAGAAGCGTATACGCTTATGATACCTTCCTGTTTCGATAGCCAACGTACGCAAACTGTTTCGGAATTTTGCAAAAGCTATTCTTGGAATTATCTGCGCTATCAAATAATTTTCTAAGTTAAACTCAAGTTTAAAATTTCAGTAGTTCCTAAGTTTATTGCCTTCTTTTGTTTAAGTACTTACACTTGAGTATTGTAATTCGAAATACTTGTAAAATTTACCAATCTAACAAATGGATATAAGCACGAGAATGTTTCTTTAGAAGAGTTGGTATATAATGACAATGTTTTTATAGTTCTGCCAAAAATAACAGTAAGTATAACAGTTCTTTAAAATATTCTAATAAAATCAACGTCCGAAATTATTTACGAAGTAAATATTGACAAATATGACCATAATGTCAAAATATTGATCTTCAGATTCAATCATAACTGTTCGACATAAATTAGATACCGAAAAAAAGAGCAACTTAGCTACCGAAACCACAGTTTTTCTGTAAGCTTTCTTTCTAACTTGGTACATTTCAAGCCAGATCAGGTTATACAACGTCTAGGACCAACACCAACTCTTAGCCTTTACGCGTTTTTTTATCATCAACTAATTACTAAACATGACACACGCTTGAGCGAACCGCTTACCCAATCACTTTTAACCATGCGCTGTGATAGGTGTGGCCAGTGAAGCAGAGACAATTAGATACGGCGTCTTTATAAATGTTAATGAGAGTAACGGTAGTAATAAATTACTGAAACATTGTTGACTGCATAAAAAGTGATACAACAAATAACTGTCAACGTGATAGAGTTTTTGTGCAACGAATTTTCAGAAAAATGAATCAAAGCTGGATTTTGTGGACCTGTTTCATCTTCTTGGTGAGCTTAGTAGTTTTTGGTCGTATGAAGTATTGTTTTGTAATCAGACGCAAAATTGTTTCAATCAGCAAAATAATTAGAGTAATTAAGAGACTTATATGCTATAACTACAATTCTCATAAGTTCTTTGCAAAACTGAATATGCAAAGAGCTACAGACCTATTAAAAACATACAAAAAACAGATATCTGGGTTTTTTATCTATCCATGTAGGCTAAAAATAATTTAACAGAGAGCTTCATGCTACTATGGACAATGAATATTTGTATTCATTGTCTACACACCGTGTATTAAGATATTTGAAAAATAGCAGACGGTTTTTCTTAATTAGTTATAATTAGTTAGTTATTTTATTTTTATCCTCTTATTTTTCGATTGTATTTAATGAACACAGTTAAATATTCTAGATATTTAAGTATTATATGTTAAGCATATGCAGTATTTGTTTATGTGTAAACGGAAACCCAGCAAAAGTAAAAGTGAAAGTGGTGACAGTACCTAAGCCTAATTATGTCAAAATTCACGCATTTTTTGTGAAAAGCAAAAGTAGGGACCTACTTTCCGGGCAAAAGTCAGATAGGTAAGTTTGCAAAAAAGGCCGGGCAAAAAAAAAAGAAAAATAATGATGAATTGTAGTTACTTTAATTATTAGTGAAATAGGTAAAAGTAGTGGGAACAATTTATTTGCCTACATATTTTAATAAGGAAATCGGAGATGGTCTAGGCAGGAATGGTACACCGGTCACTCAACCCACTTGTTAATTCCTGCTGTTGAGGCAGTTTTGGTAGAGAGAGAGAGAGAGAGAGAGAGAGAGAGAGAGAGAGAGAGAGAGAGAGAGAGAGAGAGAGAGAGAGAGCAGTCAGAGTCAGTGTCGAGATGCTTCTTCGAAATATTTTGTTTCAAAGACAGCTTTTTTTCAACATTTCAAATTCATGTATCATATAAACGGTTATAATGAATTAATAGTAAAGCTTACTAAAGTCACGTATGGTGTTAGCTTTGTGATGCGATATATGGCCTATATAGTATATTTCAGATTTAACATAGCTTAATAGTTCATGGTCTCTGAAAGGAAAAGTAAACAGGAGAAAGTGCTCATAGCTCTAGATGACGTATAAAAATCATGTCACTAGGTCAACAACGCGCATCTGGGAGTTCAATTAACTTTCGCTAAAATGTTTACAGCATTTTCTCAGTATCAACAATTGCTTAATTATAATAACTAGATTGTGAAAAGCAGGAAGTTAGCCATTGACTATACTCATTTCCCGACTAAATGTTTCGTTAACGTGTTTAATAGAGCATTGGCCAGTTTAAAGATACATTGCTAACTGGTAGAATAGATAAATACTAATTGGCCTAGAAATGTAGTGCATATATAAAATGGAGAGTGAAATGAAGTGAAGGGTAAAATATATTTTAGTATGACATTGTGGCGCAGTGTAATAATTAAGTCAGGGTTCGCGAGTGTTACCGTCACATTTATACGCGATATTTACAGGATAATCATTTACTTGTGTAGGCAACGTGGATGGTGAACCCTTATGTACACAACCGTGCACTGTTGAACACTTATGTACATGTACAAATTATTTAATCAGAACCAAAACGGAACTAATAACTAATGTTTAGATATTTCAAATCAAATTAGAAAAACAACAATAGCAAAATTAAAGGTAATAGCAATTTCCAACAACACCTTATTTCCCAAAAGTAACGTTGGCTGGCTACGATTCTATCTCTCATCAGGGTTTTGGATCTAGTAAACACTCTCTCCAACCATCCATACCACGTCAACTGCTTCTCTTCAGTAATCAGGAACGCCCTTGTCAGCGATTTTTGCCAATATTCATCAACCAGCCTTCCAATCCAGAAGTACTAGAACCACAGCTCGAAATTGCTCCAGTAATCCAGTAGTTGAACTCGTCACTGATTGCCTCAAACGTAATGAAGCCATACTTCGTCCACTTGCAGAGTGACAAATACACATGAAGTTAAGCTCCGTTATCCAAATGAAACTTCAATGAAGTGGTCTGCTACAGTAATTAGCCAGGGAATACTTTTACTACTTCAGTAGCCTTTCAGACAAAATGTTAACAGTTCATCGACGATTCGTACCTTCTACGGCAGATTTATAGTTACCAAGCACTTGTCTCTTCCAGTGTAGAGACAGTAAAATTACCGCAAACGAGCAATCAAAAACAGACAAAACCATTGCCTTTGTCGTAAATCATTTCACTGCATAGGGGTGCCATTAAAGACTGGTTCACACCAAACCATATAAAATAACCTCAGTGTGTAGACTAACCAGCAAAAGTCCATCACTCTGTAACAATGGCAGTCAGAACATATATATCGAACTCTGTAATAAGATCCTAAAACAATTTGAAGCAGAGAAATGAGCGGCCTACGCCATCTAGTGTCAAAATCTTACAAAAACACGCAATGTTATATAGGTTTAAAAAACAGTGCAATAAATCAATAAGGTAATTAGATCATTAATTATGTACACAAAATGTCATACGATATCAAAATAGGTATTGCGATAATGATGGGTGTTATAACCGACCATGACAGATATATCCTGCTTACAAAAATTAGAGAAATGTTGTATTTGAAAATAATTTTAAAATATTTCATTTTTTGCAAGATATGCTTGTAAGTGAACAGTTTATCTTTATTAATCGCCTAAACGATGCGGAGATGAGAACCCTAGTAATAAACTTTATATATGACTTCAATAATAAAAGAGAGGAGAAACAAGACGGCAAATAACTTTAAAGCAAAACCGGACTCAATCTTAAACGGTAGGTCAAAACAATCTTAAACGGAAAATACTATTTTTTCCAAAATGACTTGCGTGAAAGAATTATTACCACACAAACACAGTTTCGCGTTGGCAGTATTAATTGTGTTAAAATGTATACTTTTTATCGGACTTTGAAAATGGGATAGTATATGAAAAATCATCCTGTCTTCCTTTCATTTACATAGTTATCCCATATTTACCATACAATATATGATTTTTCTGCGTTAGAGCATGGTGTTATACTGCAGGTTTAACAATTACATGAGCAGCACAGTTTACATAACTTACCTATAACATGTATTCTTACTTTTGTTGTTTTTCTGTTGTTAAGGTGTTTTTGTTATTATTGTGTTTCTGTTGTCATCGTTTCTACAACGTTTGAGCCGTTCCATCCTGTGTTTAGGATCAATGTTTTTTATGATGTATGTTCTATGTCTTAAATATGCGCTCAATAAACTATATGTATAATGTATTTTGGTGGTAAAGATGAACAAATTCTATGTTTCTGTTGTTGCAGAAAATGACATTTTTAAGTTTTTTTCATAAAAACAGCTATAGTAAGGATGCGTTTAATCATTGCCTAGTTTACATAGTGCATATTCTAGCTTTTTATCAATGATAAACATGGCTTTAATATAAATGCTCTTAACCCTTAATCTGTTCATAAACTTTGTTTATCATTGTTTGTTAAACAAGATACGTTATTATTATCAAGTATAATGAAACATAATTCCTTTTTACTGTTTTGACAGCTGACAGAATTGAACCCAGATGGTCTTGTAATATGTCTTTCTTGCAACTATTTTTAAACCTCTAGGTCCCATGCGTTGCATGTCCACACTTGAGCAAAAAGTGACATAATTATGCAAATTTGTTTGTACAACATTAATAATCAATACGCAATAGCTACAAGAATACGTTTGTTGTTATCCTAGATAATAGTTTCTGGACATGTGAAAGCGAGGGACTACTTGGAAAATGAAATCAGCAGAGGGCGCTCAAGAGGTTCTTACTTTCCAGGTACGAGGGTAATTTAAACTGTGTTGAACACGTTGTTGTACCTGTAGTGCTATTTAAGTTTCTCGAAGGGTTTACCTCATCTATCTGTTTTTGAACTACACTTTCCTAATAAATGTCCTTTTACTCTGCCTTCGACAGAGCCGCTTTTTAATGTTGTACACGCGGACCAACGATGCTGTCGATTTACATCCAAGATAGGGATAATTCATGATGTGCCATTTGATGTGTTGCTACCTGACATAATTGCTAATTATGGCCAGACTAGCACAAGTGTGGGTCACACTACAGTAATCACAACAATTTTATACTTTGGTTGGCAATTAACCATTAATGGTTATAAGACATTATATTAATGTATCGTCTGATTCTATTCCCAAGATGAGTGTTACTTAATTAACCTAGTTTTATTCAGACTGCGCTTTCGCGCCTTGCTGGACTGCCTAATATAACAACGTGAGTAAGAAATTTTTTTAGTATAATATTGAAGTTCGGTTTGATGTTTTAATGCAATCTGCAACGTAAAATGGGAAAGGAATTTACAATTCCCCACAAAATTTAAATACCTTAACCCTAACCCTAACCCTAACCCTAATCCGCTTCACGAACTAATTTCTTGTCTGTGGGAATTATAAACTTGAGCCAAAGAAGTATCAATTTTCAAGAAAACAATAGTACAAACTTGTATTTTATTATGATAACAATTTATGGTTGCTTTCATTTTACTTGTTTGTTAGTTACCTTGCATGCAGGTGAGTACTTATTTATCATTAAAGTAGTAAAACTTATTGATTGGCCAAAAATAATGTGTGTTTATAAGCGAATTTGGTATAATCGAATTTACACGTTTCTCTTTTACGAGCTGTTTGGAATCTTTAGATTGTAGGAATTCTTAATGCTCTAAGAGCCTACACAACGGAAGTGTTAGTTTGTTACTAAGGTATATTTTCAAGACAGTAAACCAATAACCTATGAGGTAATAATTACTTAAGTGAATGAAGGAATAGGCATTTATCAGCTGGATATTTTGAAAATTTTTGTTTTGAGCAATTGATTGAAATACACGTACAATGTAATTGAAAATACGAATCCGTGCATCGTATGGCACCCAGAACCGCAAACACAGTACATTAAAAAACAGTTGTCAGTAACTGTTCGTGAAACAGCTGTGTCAACGTTTGATTTTTCAGATTTGACTAACAAGGGAACAAGCCTTACAAATTACAATCACGTCAACGGACAAACTATGTATTTTACCGATTTCTTCAAGTCAGGTACATAGCAATAATTTGCTCGTGATCTTCTTTTATGTTATAGTCATTATTACTAGCTTAACCAGATTTTTCTTGATATTAATGTATTAATTGCTCTGCTTCTACTAATATAAGAACTGCACTGCCACATTTGGGCATATTGGACCATAGCTTACGTGTGCACAATTACGTGAAATTTTTATTAATTTGACGTTTACAGTATTTTTCTGGTTGAGTAAACAAATAAATAAACATGAGACAAATGAACATGTATACAACGTACGTACTAGCAAAAGGATTTTTAGCTGCGCTTTTTGAGTTTCCAGACTATGCGGGCGATCATGCGGCGATACACTGGCGCCTATAGTTGCAGACAGGCCAAAGAATGGCTTATGTGGTACATTGTACGACAAGCACTTACAATTTGCTTTCACTTTTTAGGTACGATACCGTGCGCTAGATTAAATCTGGACAATTATGACTTGTTTTACCGCGGAGCAGAAGGCGATTATGCTGAACTTTCTACTGACGATGTGGTGAAAAGAAGTTATAACGCCTACACGGTCTGTTGGTGGATGAAAACTACTGACACTGCCAACACTGTTTCAGGTACATCTACTGCTGACTGTTGTATAAAACAGTACTGTATACGACTAATATAGGGAGCAGTGGGCACATTTGTTATTTGTTATTGTTTGCCGTTTGTTGATCAACAG
>JAQGDQ010000837.1:32500-85000 GCA_030141605.1 Tubiluchus corallicola | reverse complement strand
ACCAAATTCTACATAATACATGATCCAAATTCTACGTAATAAATGAACCAAATTCTACGTAATAAATGAACCAAATTCTACGTAATAAATGAACCATATTCTACATAATAAATGAACCATATTCTACGTAATAAATGAACCATATTCTACGTAATAAATGAACCAAATTCTACGTAATAAATGAACCAAATACTACGTAATACATGAACCAAATTCTACGCAATAAATGAACCAAATTCTACATAATAAATGAACCATATTCTACGTAATAAATGAACCAAATTCTACGTAATAAATGAACCATATTCTACATAATAAATGAACCATATTCTACGTAATAAATGAACCATATTCTACGTAATAAATGAACTAAATTCTACATAATAAATGAACCAAATTCTACATAATAAATGAACCATATTCTATGTAATAAATGAACCATATTCTACGTAATAAATCAACCAAATTCTACATGATAAATCAACCAAATTCTACGTAATAAATTAACCAAATTCTACGCAATAAATGAACCATATCCTATGTAATAAATGAACTAAATTCTACATGATAAATGAACCAAATTCTACGTAATAAATGAACCAAATTCTACGTAATAAATTAACCAAATTCTACGCAATAAATGAACCATATCCTATGTAATAAATGAACTAAATTCTACATGATAAATGAACCAAATTCTACATGATAAATGAACCAAATTGTACGTAATAAAGGAACCAAATTCTACGTAATAAATGAACCAATTTCTACCACACTTATAATCAGTAATGCGCGAACATCCAAGAGTTATTTACCGTCTCTCATTTAACAGACAACATTAGTACTAACGACTATTTAGCGTACAGTACTTTAGAGACGACTTTGTACAGATCAGCATAGCATGAATACTAAATGTCTTAAATACTTTAAAAAATTATCAGCAGTTGCAAAATGAAGCACATTTGATGCTTCCATTGAATCCTAATGTATCCCGTGGGATACAGGCTATATTTAGCACGCAGGCACAGGTAGAAAAAAAAATTATTATGTGTAAACAAGATGGACATACTGAACAAAAGTACCAAACCAAAAAATTTTTTCTTATTAAAAAAATAATTTGCGACTGAAAGGGTTAAATAAATTGTGCGTAAAAAAAGTATATTCATAAAAAAAATTAATTTACAGAAAGAAACATGTAAAAGAAGCTAAAGGAAGACAGCTACTGACCCGCCATTTGCCATAACGGTGTGGGTGCCGATGATAACTTTATTAACCCGAGACATGATGGCAAAGATGGCCGCATCCGTGATGAGCGTCGTCGCGATGTTTGCATTTGCCAAATTTTTGGCCATCTCCTGGCCCTGCAAAACCAACAAAAAAACGAAATTATCAGTAATGCAGATATAGAAGTGATAACACTCGTAAAATACTGCAAAAATACTGCATTCGTAACAAACTGCTGAAAATACAGTAAGTGCTCGCTTAAAGCACAAGCAAACATTACACTAACATAAACCTTAAAAATTTGTCAGGAAATTTTATACCACTCACATACTGCCTCTTTGCATATAGGGCTTGCCTTGACAGTAATGCTGTTTAAAGCGTGTAAATTTAAACTCCCACGATGACCGTTAGGTGCAGCCATTTTAATGGTTGGTCGTTTGAAATAAGTTTAGATAACATTGTGTAAAGTTTGAAGAAATAATCAGAGCATTCGTAGATTACATATTACTGATTAGGTAAAATTTTAAATTACTGTATCTTGTCAATAAGATTAAAAATACATTTTTTGGTTAGTGAGTGGCGCACCCTGGAGGGTGAGTCAATGAAATTTTATCAATTGGTGAAAACATTTTAAATAATTAATAATTTTCTTTTCCAGTTGCCTACATCTTTCAAGCAGGTAAGTGAAATGCTAAGTAATATAGATTTGCACGGAAAGTTTTTTGGGTCACAATTTAACATTTCCTTTTCTTCCCCTGATTTACGTTTGCGTAGTGACGTCATGTAATGACGCCGTAGGAACAGTATTGCGGGAGATTTCAAATGAAAACAAATGAAAATTCTTTTCCAAGCGAATACGATATGTGCATAAAATTGCTATAAAGTAGTATAATTTTTTAAGGCGATTTTTCTGAAACCTACTTCATGGGCCCCTTTTCTTGTCTTTTAAAGTAAACGCAAAGTCTCTCGGGAAGTTGAGCTTATTTTAATATTTGAGAAAAATATTAGAAAGTTTCAGCAATTGATCGAATGACTAATTTCTAGATAGACACAGTTAAATACAACGCTAGAATAACTGAACTTCTAAGCAAACTGCAGAAATTTCTCAATGTGTACCTTCATCACAGCTTGCCTTCACAGCATTCACACTGCACAGCAGTCATCAGCTTACGTTATTTTTTTGGAATGCCAGCATCAACGTTCGCTTCGCAGGAGATAAAAAATATTTAAATTTCTTTTACATTTGTAAGCAAAGCATTCTATGCGCATTTTCTGTGTGGTGATTTCAATACTTTTAATTGTAACATTAAAATGCAATAAATGTTGTTCAAGGGTTGGTTCTTCCTTTAACGACGCTAATGTGTTCCAGCAAAACTCGACGTTAAGTGAAACGTTGTTAAACGAAACCAAAACTTCCATAGAAAGTAATGTAAAAGAATTGATACGTTTCAGAGGCAAAAATCAAAGCTGCTTAAATCATATAAATTAAACTTTTTAAGAGTTTCTTTAAGGTTTCTACTAATTAATTTATTTCTAATTGCTTGAAACCATCTATCTTTCCTACCAAAATGTACCTAGCTAGCAGTTTCTCTTTCATTAAGGTTTAAGCCGAGGCAGCCATTAAACAATAAACACTGCAGAGTCAAAGCCAAGAGCTGCATGAGGCGACCTTGGAAATTTTACCATGCCAGAGCACTGTATCATTTACTACAACGTTGTCTGGTTGCTATAGTAACAGGTTGCAGGTAGAAGTGCTTGTTCACAAAGTTTGTTCACTGGTCTAGCTTGATAGAAACGGCAGCTAGTATAGTAGTCAGTCGGGAAGCAAAGACATGTATAATAATTGCACTGTTTGTGTTACTAATGCACTTTTAAAACAGAATAATGCAATATGTGCCATTTTAATGTGTCAAACAAAGTAAAGAAATTGTTGATAAATGAAATCTGGCTTTCAGCAAAGTAAAAAAATGTCGTTAAAATGAAACGTTCTTCCTTAAGTGAAAAAGTGTCAAATGTTCTTCGTCGTTAAAACGAAAAGTCGCTAAACGGGGTGTCGTTAAGCGAGGACTTACTGTCATGTGTTCAGCATCATTAAAACGAAACATCGCTAAACGGGGTGTCGTTAAGCGAGGACTTACTGTCAAATATTCAGCGTCATTAAAATGAAACGTCGCTAAACGGGGTGTCGTTAAGCGAGGACTTACTGTCAAGTGATCAGCGTCATTAAAACAAAACGTCGCTAAACTGGGTGTTGTTAAGCGAGCACTTACTGTCAAGTGTTCAGCATCGTTAAAACGAAACGTCACTAAACGGGGTGTCGTTAAGCGAGGACTTACTGTATGAAAGAGGTGCAGCAAATCATAGTTCAACAATTCAACACTAATCTGTGTAATCCTATTATTATTTAGCCAGCATATTTACATTGCAGAAACACGTCTGCTAAAACCTAGGAACAGGAAAGCCTCTAGAGTAGACGAACATTTGCAGTACAAACATGTATGACAGCCTAGCCATCCATGAAAATTCTTGTGCTTTAAAATTTTGCTATGGAACCACCAAATGTGTGCTTGCAAACCAAAACCGTCCATAAGTCGGCATACTTAAAACTAAGTTATGATGCTTCAATGTAGAATGTCTAATCTGAAAATCTAATATCATAACCCGGTATCCATTTTTCATGTTAGAAGCTAGTACTGCAATTGTAAAAAACTTGTATTTTCAAACTCCGATAGTCGCTCGTGGAAACAGTGATTTTGCTTCTAGTTTTTTCTGTTGCCAAGCCCAGAACTTAATCTGAAAGAGCCATCTACTGGATTTAAACATAACCACAATGTGTTCTTTTAAAGTCCGTAGCAACCAACATTTGTGCTGTTGCTAAGTGTTTTGTAGAAATGAGACAAAAAACAATGGCTGACTTTAACAGTGGTTTTCTCAAGATTATGTTTTTCAGTGCACAGCCTGCACCTCAACTTCAACGTGGATTATCTTAGCTTAGAAATAACATAGAGTGATGAACTTGGTATCAAAATGATCCTCATGAAATGGAGGTTCAGGATGTGTGAATAACTAGAAAGGTTAATTGCCAACTTATGGACGATTTTGCTAGGCAAGCACATAAATATAATCTTACATGACAGAATGGTGCGCACTCCACTACAATCACTTCAAACGTCCGTTTTCTGGCCGCCTCCTAAAACAACAACAAACATTTTCGTACATTTTGTACGTATTTCATTTACATTACAGAAGCAACAGCAAACAAGGCACTCAATTTAAAAATATCATTCTATGCTTAACGACTGCCATTCTATGCTTAATGACTGCCATTCTATGCTTAATGACTGCCACTCTATGCTTAATGACTGCCATTCTATGCTTAATGACTGCCATTCTATGCTTAATGACTGCCATTCTATGCTTAATGACTGCCACTCTATGCTTAATGACTGCCATTCTATGCTTAATGACTGCCATTCTATGCTTAATGACTGCCATTCTATGCTTAATGACTGCCACTCTATGCTTAATGACTGCCATTCTATGCTTAATGACTGCCATTCTATGCTTAATGACTGCCATTCTATGCTTAATGACTGTCATTCTATGCTTAATGACTGCCACTCTATGCTTAATGACTGCCATTCTATGCTTAATGACTGCCATTCTATGCTTAATGACTGCCATTCTATGCTTAATGACTGCCACTCTATGCTTAATGACTGCCATTCTATGCTTAATGACTGCCACTCTATGCTTAATGACTGCCATTCTATGCTTAATGACTGCCATTCTATGCTTAATGACTGCCATTCTACGCTTAATGACTGCCATTCTATGCTTAATGACTGCCATTCTATGCTTAATGACTGCCACTCTATGCTTAATGACTGTCACGCTGGACAGAAACTTTCGAAAAATGACAATTCTTATTTGCTTTAATACAAGAAATGCTAATACGATTCTTTAAATAGTTACGAAAAAGATTTTTTTTCTATTAATTATCACCATTCGTGTCATTAAAAATTAAATTCTCTTTATTACGATTTGAATACCTTGAGAAATTTTTCTACGGTTCTTGATCGGCCGACGGTCATGATGACTTCGTTCGAATGTATGTGCTCTAATGCCTGCATGGCTATATTATCAGCACTGCAAATAAAAATTTAAAAAATAATGTGAAATAACAAACCGAGTTCTCAAAGCCCTTCGATTCAAATTTCTAGCGACGTCGCAAATTAAAGGAAGGCCGGACGATTGTTTAGACTCAATCTCACGTTAATTTACTGTCCAAAATATACATTTTCTTGCCTATAAAAGTTAGTAATTGTTTCTTATATTTGAATAATTAGCTTAGAAAGTTAATTAACAGCAACTGAACACAGCTATTGCTTACGTGAGAAACTAACCACAGTTTGTGCAATGGCAGGCGTCTTCCTTTGCGTGTCAAGCGCATTTTCATAAGCCTTACTGCTTAAATGTGTGATGTCACGATAAATGGGCTCTACATCATATGACATCAGAAACTAACACTACAATTCATGGTCATGGTTATCACCGTACCGCCTTCTATTTGTCGGCCATGCAAATGAGACAAAAAGGCTCTGCTGCCAATCTTAGTAGATTCACTGAATGCCGCGAGTAGCTTTGAAAGTTTAACGAAATTTGAATATCCGAGGTGATTATTATTTAATCTAAGCTTTGATTTTAAAAAAAGCTATTGTAGTTTTCAATATTTTAGCGTATTCTTTATTCTGAACTCGTGTTTACACAATCATCCGGTTTTCCTTTAGTCATTTAATGATGAGCCTTTCCTCTCTGTTTTTAACTATAGTATCAGCTGCTACATTTCATCAAGCAGTCAGACGTTGGTGGCGAGAATCATTTCGTCGACGGCTTCAAGGTGGCACAGGAGCTTCAAACCAACTACCCAGAGGAATTCAGGATCCTAACTACCACAAAAATTATCTACCGTGACAAGGGCTTCGATCATTACAAATATCACTGTATAACTGACAAATATGCGATCACGTAAGACTAATACCTTATCAACAGTAAAACGGTTTACTGAAGTGGTATATTCAGCTGATTAGTCCGGTTTTCCTTTAAGAATACGTACCTGTTTTCCATTTCCACCAGAAGTTCATTCAATGCTTCTATAACAATGGCCTGCAACGTAATATTGATTGTTATTCAACATAGAATCCTATCGTGGAAGTTTATCTCAAAATTTGCATGAAGTGCTAATCTGTACGGATCTGCATAATCCTTAAAACTTTATTAATGAATAACAATAGATGTGTTAACTGTAAAGAAAAATTAAGAGAAAAATTCAGAAATTAAAGCACAAGAAAAACCCTGGCTTAGCTGTTTTGTACCCCAAGTTAGGAACCCCTGGCTTAGCTGTTTCGTACACCAAGGGTGTACTTGTACCCCAGGTTAGGAACCTCTGGTTTAGCTGTTTCGTACCCCAAGGGTGTACTTGTACCCCAGGTTAGGAACCCCTGGCTTAGCTGTTTCGTACCCCAGGTTAGGAACCCCTGGCTTAGCTGTTTCGTACCCCAAGGGTGTACTTGTACCCAGGTTAGGAACCCCTGGCTTAGCTGTTTTGTACCCCAAGGGTGTACTTGTACACCAGGTTAAGAACCCCTGGCTTGCTGTTTCGTACCCCAAGGGTGTACTTGTACCCCAGGTTAGGAACCACTGGCTTAGCTGTTTCGTACCCCAAGGGTGTACTTGTACCCAGGTTAGGAACCCCTGGCTTAGCTGTTTCGTACTCCAAGGGTGTACTTGTACCCCAGGTTAGGAACCACTGGCTTAGCTGTTTCGTACTCCAAGGGTGTACTTGTACCCCAGGTTAGGAACCACTGGCTTAGCTGTTTCGTACTCCAAGGGTGTACTTGTACCCCAGGTTAGGAACCACTGGCTTAGCTGTTTCGTACCCCAAGGGTGTACTGTACCCCAGGTTAGGAACCACTGGCTTAGCTGTTTCGTACCCCAAGGGTGTACTTGTACCCAGGTTAGGAACCCCTGGCTTAGCTGTTTCGTACTCCAAGGGTGTACTTGTACCCCAGGTTAGGAACCCCTGGCTTAGCTGTTTTGTACCCCAAGGGTGTACTTGTACCCCAGGTTAGGAACCACTGGCTTAGCTGTTTCGTACCTTAGCTGTTTCGTACCCCAAGGGTGTACTTGTACACCAGGTTAGGAACTACTGGCTTAGCTGTTTCGTACCTTAGCTGTTTCGTACCCCACGGGTGTACTTGTACCCCGGGTTAGGAGCCACTGGCTTACACGCTCACTGTATAAAACGCAGACACGTATGACAATCACACAGCTTATCAAAAGACGCATTTGCCCCATGAATTTCTGACACACAAAAACTTTTCATCTGGTTCTAATTATACACTTATGTTTAAACTTTCATCCACATAACATGCAAAGTTTCCACGGGGCCACCTAGTGTGTGACTAACACAGGTATATAAAAAACTATTTTTGTTAAAAAATAAACTGGCTGACCCTCCACTTAAAGCTTAAAAAATTCATCTTGAAATTTTATACCACTTACATACTGCCTTTTTGCATGCAGTGCTTGTGTCGACAGTAACACTGTATAAATCTTGTAAGCTCAAACTCCTGCGCCAGTATGAATCGTATGAAACAGCAAGCGCACATTTTGCATGCAGGGCTTGTGTCGACAGTAACAGCAAGCGCACATTTTGCAAAAAAAACAAACTGTATACGCTAACTTCGAGTGTTGCTAAAAGAGATGATTTTTTGACCTAAAGACAACAAAGCCTCACCTTGAAATTGGCAACAACGGAACTGTAATCCTCGGCTTGTCCCTTGTCCGTGAACATTTTCTAAAAAAAAGGGGGGGTAGCAATGACATGAACAACAATAACAAGTTTCAGGGATGAGAATGACAAATTGCAAAAAACTCTAAAACAAGCCAGGGGTTTTGGGGCCACCTAGGCCCCCTATGGGGTTCAAGGGAGCCCCCTTGGAGCCAGCAACAAATTGCAATTTTGTGACCATAGAGAACCTCTAAGTGGACTTATAATATCAATTACTTGTTTCGTGCATAATTTAAAATACCCAACTATCAAGGATACATGATACCTAATTGTCTCAAAAATGCCTAAGTACCGGCCTCTCCTATGCAAAAGTATATAAAAACTGTCTGCAATTGACTCAAATAACTCCGCACAATTGATTCTATATTTTTATACATAGAGATAAACACGTGATTACACTGATGTACGTGATGTAAACAAAGTGACGGCCTGCCAACTAGCGCTCAGCTTGTGAAATAATGCACTGGGTCCGTAAAAATTTTCTCAACGAATTTACACGATTTACAAAAATGGCACTACTGGTCTTCCAAAAACTCGGAATTCCGCGTATCCGCGGAAAATTCTCATCCCTGTTTGTTTATTTACAAGATTCTGTATTAGTAACACACCACAAGAAGTTACTGTCAAATGTGCACAAGTCAATTTGGTCCAGTTCAAAAGCAACTACGTAGTGAAAGGGTTAATCATCAACTTGCATGAATATTACAATGGAGATGAACTACAAGTGTTTCTGATTGGGACTGTGGAGGCTGGTAGCTGCACGAATCAAACATTTAATATAAAGCAGTGGTTTCTTCTTGAAGATTCTAGTGATTTATAGATGTGTACATGCAAATCAAAACTGTCCATAAGTCGGCATAGTTAAAACTACGTTATGATACTTCAAAGTAGAATGCACCAAAATTTTGGTCAAATGTCAATTTTTTGTTTTTTTTATGAAAACAAACACTAAACATTTTGGACTTTTATATTTTAGCATCAAATTATCAAGAAAATGTTCAAAAAGTACTAAAAATTCAATTTCGTAATCCTATGCCAATTTCTCTGGCTAGAAACAAGTACTGCAATTGTGAAAAGCTTTAACCGTCTTCGTCAGGCAGAGCCATCTACTGGATTTAAACGTAACTTCAATGTGTTCTTGTAAAGTCTATAGCAACCAACATTTGTACGGTTGCTAAGTGTTTTGTAGAAATGAGACAAAAAACAATGGCTGACTTTAACAGTGATTTTCTCAAGATTATGTTTTTCACTGCCTAGCCTGCACCTCAACTTCAACGTGGATTAGCTCAGCTTAGAAACAACATAGAGCGATGAACTTGGTATCAAAATGATCCTCCTGAAATGGAGATTCAGGATGTGTGAATAAGTAGAAAAGCTTAATTGCCAACTTATGGACGATTTTGCTATGCAAACAGACAATTAATTAACAGGAAAAACAAAGAAAAGAAAAACCACCATCACCACACGCAAATGCAAAGCTGTGAAAGTGAGAAGATGTGTAGAGTGTAGGTGCACTCACATGTAAGCTGTCCGATGGTGCATCACCCTCCTCTGATCTTCCTTTACACCTACAAGCAAAAAGTTACATAAGAACAAAACAGCTGCATCAGTTCCAGGTTCCTGCTGACGTTACGAGCATATTTATGTACAACAGCGAAACTTGGGGTTTAACGATTACTCAAGAAAAGCAGATTGACACATTTCATAGAAGTCTTCTAAGGGAAGTTTTAAAGATAAGATGGCTATGTGTGATCAAAAATGAATATTTATACACTAGAACAAAAGAATTTTATTGGAGTTAAAAAGTCAAGATCCGAAGATTAAGAAGGCTAGGACATCTTCAAAGATTACCAAATGAAGCACCAGTAAGAATCGCCTTAAAGGAAGTCCTAAAACTTTGCTAAAAAACCATCTGGCAAACCAGAAACAACTTGGATAGCTAAGATAAATAAAGATGTTCAACAACTTCAACCAAATCTATCTTTAGGAGTAGAAGAACTTACGCTGTTAGCTGCAGATAGAAGTGGGTGAAATACTCTAAAAAATGTTGAAACCTCAATGTCTACAATAGGTGGGAATGAGATTTTGAAGAAGAAGAGTGAACATTCAGTACTAAAACCACAGAACGTTGATATGACCGACACTTTTTAAATGAAATAAATGAATTGGTATTTTAGAGATTTTCCAACATCCCTATGTCTGCTATTATAAAAGCACTTGGCTACATACCTAGCGTACTCTTCCCGAACGATCTTTAGCACTGAAACAGATGAAAGCTACATGTTACTAACTCTAATCCATGCACTATTCAGTTTTAAATTCTTTGATTCACAAGCTTTAATTCATAGGTAATTCTGAGAACAATAGAAAAATGACGTGTGATAATGAAATTATTGCAAACTTATGTGTTTTTCATCAGAAGCAAAAATTTCTCCTTACGAAGATAGGATTAATTCTTATGGAATTAATTATGATAAATATACCTACTACACCCACCGCTGAACGGGCTATCTATCCATAGCCAGCACCACCCAGGCCCATTCCCGTTCTCCAGATCTCAGACGTATAAGTTTTGCAAAAAATGGCCGAAAAATGGTCACTTTTGGAGGTTTTTCTCCCCCCGTTCCTTGCGGTGGGCCCGATTCGAAAAATAAACCCCCACTGGCACGACACTAGATCGTGACCTTTCGTTTGATGTATAGATTGCCGCAAATGGTTAAAGAAACAACAGAAATTAAGAAGAAACTTACAGATGTGTTGCTTATCGGAAGCGCCTGTTTCTATATTTCTTTTGTTTTTGTTTTCAATCGAATTTACAGTTCAATTCAAACGATATTTGATTAATGTAGCTAAGCGTCTGGTGAACACAAGAATCACGTGTAATTTTACAATAATCAATTTTCAATTTTGTTCAGAAGCTTACCCCGCTTATACATATTGTCTACTACTCCTTCAGAAGGTTGGGCAATCACCAATTGTTTACCGACATGCTTTATGATGTCCATTAGCTCTCTAAATAAAAACGAATACTAATTATTAGCATTGAAAATATCACGGTGGATATACATATTGATTAAGAACGCAACTCTTTATGAAGAATGTGTGCACACAATTTACTTCGAATGCCTAGCTTTTAATGATTAATATACTATAAATAGTCTAGGCCAGGGGTGTGCAAATTATCTGACTAGCCGGGCCACATTAAACTTTCCCGCAATTCCTGCAGACCACAGGCAGTTTGATCAAGGAGCCAAGTACAGAAAGGCCCAATAACGATTTTTTTTGCATCCGACCTGTGCATCATTACTACTACACCCAAGAAACTATTTTAGAAGTTATTAAAATTTATATTACAAACCATATATTTCTAATTTCAGGACAGATAGTGGTGATTTCATTACAATGCATATTAGTAATGTGTATCACACAGTCTGCGTAGTACAGTGTTATTAAGCTACAACCGTCTTGTAAGGGTTAATGGCATCCGATCTAGTAGAAAAAACTACCCGCACTATCTTTGGGATCGTGGCACGGACTTCAGCTGGATACACTCAATTGATCGCCCGGGCCGCACTTTCATTAGGTTGACAAATCTCTTCGCACAAATTCTCTCGGTGGGCCGCAATTTGCACACCCCTGGTCTAGGCAGCAGAATATCAACGATCACAATGATGTTTCCATTAGCAGGGATGTTACCGAAACTGAATTTACAAACCGAAACCAGAATTTATGAAACGCAGGATACCCAAACGATGCCAAACCAAAACTTTTTTGTAAAATCAACTAGTACTAAAACTGAAAAAAGGGAAATTCTAAAATAAGTAAATTACTTTGTTTTGTTTTTTTATTTGTTTGCTTTATTGCTGTGATGCAAAATTACAAAAAGGATAAAGACGTTTTATAACATAGAACTTCAAGTTTGATGGAGTGGCTTACATTAGAAAAATTAATGTGTTACAATGTTTTTGGATTTATCGTTAATGATTAATGTTTAAAGATCATAATGCTTCATTAAAAATAAACAAATTTTATTTATTAGATCTATTTTTTGCCTACATTTCATAAATTAAAATTTAGACGCGATTTGGCTGGAGTAAATTTAAACATGGTTTGATATTTCAGTTGATTGGGCCTGGAGACCTTAAACCCTCACAGTCATCAGCACTGAAGATATGCTATATTGCCGGTAAAAGCACGTCACAAACTGTTATGTAAATGAAACTTTCATTTTATTTGAACTAATTTAGCCAAGATTTTTCAGTGGTTTTTGACATACAGGAGAAAAGAAAATGTCAATTACATAAATACTAATAAAACCTTGGAAAAATGCTATCGAAAATTATCCAAAATTTTGGCGACAACATTTAATCAATTTCACTGAAAAGAAACTTAACCGAAAGCGCAATTATCGGCAAACCAAAACGAAAATGTTGTTTCGGTAACGTCCATCCTGTCCACGAGACAATAAAGTTTGCATTACCCAGCATTAGCCCATCTTGAAGCAGAAATGATTCGTCTCAGAAGCTGAACAGTAGCAATTGCAGTGTCATATGAACTGACAAAATGCCTGAAATAAAAAATACTAGAGATACTAGCAGGTTAATTAATACGTTTGTGTTGTGGAGATCGCTGGCATCCATTAGAATTACATAGAACATTGTAGAATGTTCCGTTAGAATGATCGTCTTACCTTGTAGAATGTTCTGGAACGAAACTTCTAGAAGCTTCTCGGGCGCGCTGTATAAGGCGAAGCAGGCCGCTGAGAGACACACGCAGATTCACATGGACGCCATTTACACATTCTCTTGAATATTTGTATTTTCAGATACACTTAAACATTTTCCAGATTTTCACATTTAGTGTAATCATTTCGCATTCCTTCATACTTTTGTGTTGTGGAATTCTCGCTTAATAAACTAGTTTAATATGACGAAGTGTTTTCTGGTTTTCTCTGCGAGCCTTCCGAGAGAAACAAAACACAACAGCAACCAGAATTCTCGCATAATAAACTAGTTTAATTTGATGAAGTGTTTTCTGGTTTTCTCTACGAGCCTTCCAAGAGAAACAAAACACAACAGCAACCAGAATTCTCGCTTAATAAACTAGTTTAATTTGATGAAGTGTTTTCTGGTTTTCTCTACGAGCCTTCCGAGAGAAACAAAACACAACAGTTTGTCATTAAAGATAACTTTCTATGAGTCAAGTGACAAAACTAAATGATAAACAAAAAAAGAGCTTATAGTGGCATAGTGGTAACGTAACCAATAAGATCTCAATTTCATTATTATTGTCAATAGGGTACAGCAACAGTGTGTTACATTAAGAGCAAAGGGGTCAACAGTCACTATCCTTTTTATATTTTTTATACGGTGAGTGTTAACACAGTGTAACTACTTAAGCGTAAAAGTAAAGCAATGCAGAATCTTGTCAGTAAATGAATGTGTGACTGAATGCCTACAAAAAAGCTAATTCTGGGTGGCTGCATTTGCCATATTGCCTCCAGCTACACTGATGTCACAACCTTCATCCCGTCATTTACCTCAATGACAGCGTATATATGAACATGACTAGTATTAGTAATATGCTCCTTCTGATTCACTATCCCAGAGGTTCATTCTTGATAACATAAGTCATTAAATCGGTTCCGGTTCTATACAACCTTGTGCATTAATAGGTCCAGCTAGTGAGCTCTGGATTCTGCATTGCCGAGAACCCAACTGTACAGAAATAGTTTCTGTGCCAGACCTAGCTCTGTTTAGAAAAAGCAGTTTGTTTACACTGTCAGAAAAACATAATCACTAACGGGCTATAGGACGAATAATGTCCGTAGGTATCATATAATTTTCCACGAATAATGCAACACGATATCTTCGCCGAAAGAGTGAAGTAAACAAATTGTCTAGCCATAATCGAAACTCTGGCTAGTCAAACCTACCCTTGTTTCACTTTCTTTGTAAATACTTTTACTTTTTCTTCGATGTCAGCAGTCAGTTGCGGTGTTTTCAATGCTGACGTAGTCATGCTAAAGACTTGTTTTAGCTCTCCAATACTGAAAAACTCCAAAAGCTCCAAACAAAGTTTATATTTCGCTACTATTTTCTAAGGTAAGCAGCTAACTCATGTTGCACCGTGTACACACAGCTTATCCAAAGCTAATCTGGGATTCATGCAACGAATCAAGGCAGAATTAAAAGTCGGTCTATGGTGATTAGCAGTGTGATCGAACATAGGAGTTCTAATGTTCGCTGAGAATTCGCAAAATTAAATTATGTAATACAGTGTATACGTAATTCCCTGGCGTCACTTTTATGATTCGAAACTTAACTCAAAAATTTTTGCAACGGAACTGGAATTCGATCGGAACTCACAATCTCAAAATTCTGATTGATTCGAAATTGAAAGTCGAAAATTCGATTAAACACAAATTCAATTTCTGGTAGCAAATGCTCATCCCTCATCCTCATGTAAGGCTCAATTTAAGAAAACTATGTCCTAGAAAAATCAATTAGAACATAATTGAGCATCAGTGCTCAGTTACCACCTTTTTTCTTTATGTACATTAGGCATATACTGCATTATCGTTTACTATGGGTTTGATGGTAGACTAGTTTATGCCCTGTCTAAGTGTTTCAACCACATGACGGTTAATATTAAGCTGTAGATGAAACAAACAGCAAAATTCATTTATTATCCACAAGCAGCCCTGTCAGAACTAATGCACACATGTTAGTTTTAATGAATAGTGCGAACAGTCACGGCACTAAAATTCATCATGTTCTATAGTTAAGGAATTGGTGTTCAGTTGTCTTACTTTTGGCTCATGATAATTTTATCTTCCTATTATTAGTACATGTGTAAGAACAAATTCAAATGGCGAAGATAATGAGGATTTTATGGAAGATAAGCATAAATATTCATAGGGTCTAAACACGTTAGTTATAATTTACATTGTTGGCATCCTTCTGCCTCAGAAGACAATGGAATGTGTGCCAAGAGAGTCAGTCATTGATCACATTGATGGAGCTGCAGTGTCGACTGTGGCCGAGCAGTGCGATCCTTGAACGTCTCCAGGGCGCATGCCTGGGCAAGGTGTATGGAGATCCTGAGTTGCCCAGACAGCAGGAACCCCCTCTCTTCCTCCCTGATATAGTCCAAAGGAAAGCGGAGCAATACGTTTGGCACCAGGTTGGCTGCATGAGCTGCCGAGTCAGTGAGCATGCTGCACTGGTCCGCGTTTGGGGCTACACTCCTGATTTGGAAGGTTTACTCCTCTACACATGGCCATTGGGTCACTTGACTTCCTCCGCCCTCTAGCCGTTGGGTGCTTGTGCAGCTGCTCTGCCTAGTGTCAAGACACAGTGTGGGCATCCCGCAAGCCTACAGCACCTGGTATTCCTAGGCGGTCACCCATCAACGCATTAACCAAGCTCTACATTGCTTAACTTCGGTGATCAGACGAGAACCGGTGTTTTCAACATGATTCGGTTGTAATTTACATTGAAATTAAAATATCATAATTGCTTCATTTTGCAAACAATGTAGTTTTGCATAATGCTGACAGAGTTGCTTGATTTAGGTTTGTAGTGTTCTTCTGTATTTCAGCTGAACTTGCACCTGCCTCTCTATATATGAAGCCAGTCTTGCTTCAGCCTTGAATGTCTGACTTAGTATATATTGATAACGTTTTTTTAACTTACTTCATGCTCTTGAACAGGCATATTGGCCGAGTGGAGGCAAAACATAGCATTGGAAAGAAAAGTAATTAATCTGCAACATACAATACAAAGTATTACTCCAAACATATAAAAGCAGTATTAATATAAAACATATTTTAGTGTATTTTAATGTATGGAAGCAAATTAATGACATGTGGAAAAATAACTACACACATGGACATTTCAGGCACATACACTCAGCTGTGGCTACTTGTATTTACAATAAGTTTTGTTTTTATTGCAAGTAATCTAAATAAGCCGGTAACCAAAATTTCCTTAAACTAAAAGAATAAATAATCACAGTTGAGTTCACAACAGTTATCTAATTGTATAATTCAATTTCCTCAATTTCCGGCAACGAAACCACAAATAGGCAAATTAAAAACAGTTCATGATGTACGACTTTTTCTTGTGCATACAGGATAGCAAATTGTTCATACATGATCTTTTCTTGCATGTAAATTTTGCACGTATATGATAATTAATTTCTGTGTCATCACATACATACATTATTTTTCTAAAATGTGCATAATTTGCATACAAGACACCATCATGAAATATATGTGAAAGATACATGAAAGATAATGTACGTAGCTAATTCTCCAAGGTACTATTCTGTATGTGTACTGTATAGGACAAGACCATGAAATGTCCGTAATCAGATAACTTTTTTACAAGTCGCAACAGTGGCACTAAGGCATATCAGTACAGGAGCCGGCAGAAAAGTGTGATGTTCGTTAAAAATTTCTACTCGACGGTTACTCGGAAATGCGTTTTTTGCAGAAAAATCAATATGCAGCATTGAACGTGGGTGCATGGCGTCAGTTGTAAAAAATAATGTATTCCAGAATTTGTTAAACACAAAACTGTTGCTTATGGATGTGTACGTGTAATATTTGCGCACGTTGCCAGAAAAATTGACAGTGGCAGAGAATGGATGCGCAAAAAATTGTTGAAGACATGTGCGATGATTGTCATTATTCTGAAGGTTGTTAAAAGTTTAAAACAATTTGCACTTTTGTAGCTTGTCGATACAGTCAATGTTTATTATGCATGACTTTCTTGATATCAATTTAACTCGGTACGTCTTGACTGAAAAACTGATGAAGAATGGTTGTGCGAGAAGTTGCTTAAAACGTGTGATAATTGTCAATATCGTAAAGTAAAGATTGTTAAAAAGTATTGCAGTGGCTCTTTCTGGACATCAAGAAAATTTTAGCTTGAATTTTTTTTCTTGGTCACCCTTCAGAACTGGAGCTATCTGTCTAAGTCTGAAAAAATAGCTAGTTGTCTTTGCTTTAAGGACGTTTATTAACTTCTAGTGTCTTTAAAGACTTTTTAGAAGTATATTGCAAGACGTACCGATATATTATTGTAATGTTGTGTTACTTCCACCATGCTATATATATGTTTAACTGTGATATATGTCGTAATCAGTAACATCAGATTTGAAGTTCCCCTTTCATCATGTGCAATGTAAAGGTACCAGCCCAATATTACGTTAAAAATGTTTTACTCTTATCAGTTTCTTCAATTTCAAGCAAAAACAACTAGCCTAGGAAAGTGATGAGTGATACAACATAACCTAAATAACAATTGCTGTGAATATTTTAGTAAAGCCGATTTGCTGAATTCATGCTTGATTTATTGCTTTCTTTTCTTTTAATTTGTTCTCCATTTATTACTCTCTCTGTCTCTGTCTCTCTGTCTCTCTCTCTCTCTCTCTCTCTCTCTCTCTCTCTCTCTCTCTCTCTCTCTCTCTCTCTCTCTCTCTCTCTCTCTCTCTCTCTCTCTCTCTCTCTCTCTCCTCTCTCTCTCTCTCTCTCTCTCTCTCTCTCTCTCTCTCTCTCTCTCTCTCTCTCTCTCTCTCTCTCTCTCTCTCTCTCTCTCTCTCTCTCTCTCTCTCTCTCTCTCTCTCTCTCTCTCTCTCTCTCTCTCTCTCTCTCTCTCTCTCTCTCTCTCTCTCTCCCCCCCCCCCCCCCCCCCCCCCCCCCCCCCCTCCCCCCCCCGCGAGAGCTCTCTCCTCTCTCTCTCTCTCTACGGTCACTCTCTCTCTCTCTCTCTCTCTGTCTCTCTCTCTCTCTCTCTCTCTCTCTCTCTCTCTCTCTCTCTCTCTCTCTCTCTCTCTCTCTCTCTCTCTCTCTCTCTCTCTCTCTCTCTCTCTCTCTCTCTCTCTCTCTCTCTCTCTCTCTCTCTCTCTCTCTCTCTCTCTCTCACTCTCTCTCTCTCACTCTCTCTCTCTCTCTCTCTCTCTCCTCTCTCTCTCTCTCTCTCTCTCTCTCTCTCTCTCTCTCTCTCTCTCTCTCTCTCTCTCTCTCTCTCTCTCTCTCTCTCTCTCTCTTCTCTCTCTCTCTCTCTCTCTCTCTCTCTCTCTCTCTCTCTCTCTCCATCTCTCTCGCTGCCTTCCTCCTTCCCTGTCTTATCTTTCTTTCCTCTTCTGTATAATATTACTTACTTTGTTATTTAACAGCTTTATCACTGTAAATGCACTAACACCTCCACAGCCTCATCTGGGTTTATTTTTGCACTTTAATTAGTAGATAATAGCTTGGCTAGCAGCTTGACGACCATGTTTGCGCAGTGCGAGGGTTGGTTTCCAACCAAAAGTATAATAATGTATATTACTAATTTACTGAAAACGTGGCAAAAAGAATTTCTCATGCATATGTACTGCAGTGACGTGTGTACTGCCTTGTAATTAAATGCCTTCTTAGCCCTCACACAAGTTGTACAATGAAGAACGTATATTACAGCTAGCTGAGTATTTGTAAAGTACTCTGCTCTTATTCTAGACGCATTGGATAATGTAGTGGTCTTGCAAGCCAAGTTGAAACATTTACAAGAGAAAGAAAAAGATTTTGACAACAAAAGAGCAGTGTTTAAGGAACTGTTTATGAAAAAAGAAGGTACATTCGACTTGACTAGTGTTAGTTCTTAGCGTAGCTCATAGCTTGTGATGGGGCATGTTCAGCATGGCATTGGCTAGCTACTTTGTAAATATAGTGTTTTTTTATTCAAGAAAATAGATGGTTAGGCCGACAATAAAAATATTTCTGTTTCCGTCTCATCGCCCGTGTGATATTTTTTTATCGCGCACCCAGCCGGAAATCTTATGTGTTTTTGTACGTTCATATACATACTTGGCGCGTATTTATAATCTGCGACGTAAAACCTAATAATTCTTTCGAGGAACGTAGGACGCAGCCAGGTTTTTTCACGGCTAAGTCTCGGCCAGGGTTGCCGTTTTGTATGATGCTCATATTGGAGGCTAAAAAGTATCAAATTTTTCGCCAAATCGGTGTATTAACAGCCTGGTAGTGTTGCCGCTTATACCATAATTATCAATTATACACGTCCATGATACAAAAAAGGGACTATGCAATAACCAATGGCGTGACGAATTTGACACGCTGCGCCCCTGTTTGAGGAATTCCCTTATATATAAGTGAAGCCAGTTTTTTACTAGCCTCTTCTTAGTTCTGTTCGGTTCACTACTTCGTTGCTTCCACTAATATGACTGTGATATTTTTCTCAACTAAATAAAACTTGCGTTTCTTTAACTTTAGTCTATCGTTTTCGAGTTTACTGTGCACCAGCCAATAACTGTATGATAATATAGTAATGGGAAAATGCTATTCTGTGTGCTGTAATAAAACTAGGCAAGTGTTAAGATAAAAATTCAAATTTCAAATTTGCCTCCATGCTCACGCATGAGCTGTTGCACGCGTGTAGTTCATCACAAGCTAACACATCTGAACTGAGAGGTACAGCACCTCTTTTTTGTGCAATGCATTTCCGAAGTGCAGGCGCTAGTGTCCGTCTAATCAGCGAATGGCAAAATGCAGGTACAGCAAAGAACTAGCGACGCGAACACGAAATTATGTTCGTGCAGTAATAATTCTTTCACGTAAGTCATCGTATCTCCTTCCGAAAGTCCCACCAAGCGCCGCTAGAACGTTTTTTCTACAGGCTGTTTAAGCAAAATTTCGAAAAAATCGCGAGTTGGATCGGGAAAAACGCCCGTTACGGGACGCCGTGGCCCTCTCGCAAATTCTAAATATGCGTATGACATCCATATGAATTATTATATCCATTGCATGAATCCTTTTGTGCACTGGTGGCAGACTTTCCTTTTTATTTTGCAGATTTTTTAGCCTTATGCTTTCATCTACAATTTGCCAGACACTTTCTTTGCAATTCCAAAATTATATATTCTTGTACTTTCTAATCTTGTAGATAATACAATGTAACGCAAAGCAACGATCTAAGACTGTTGGTTGTTATTATAATTCTTTTTTTTAAAAACTATGTACAGAATACATTCCCTTTATTTGTAGGGATATGTTTGAAATTTCTAAAAGCATTTACAACATATTAAGCCTATTCACGTATATGTATATATAATTTAGAATCCAATGCATGAGACACATTGAACGACAACGATCATATACAATAGACATAGTTACAAATTATAATCCAACACTACATACATACATAATAAAAGATAACGAACACATTTTAATACTTAGTAACAAAAATTTACACACATTATACACAATGAAAAACAGCGAGTACAATTATAATAAACATAATTACCAATTCTAATGTAAATTCACATAATCATAAATAAAAACAAAACAGCATATAGAAAACACGACGAGAATTGTAAAATTTCATCACTAACAGACTGTTTATATACGGGCGAAAGACGTTAGGATTGGCCTGTTGGTTAGATTAGCCTGGTTATAAATGGACCTTTTTCTATTTCAGCGGAATTGACACTGGAAAGACAGCTGAGAGAGCATAACGATAACGACGTGATTGGTCTGAAGGAACAGATCCGTCTTCTGCAGAACGAGATTGATGATCTTAGAACTCAAGTACGAGAAGTTCTGATACTAGTTAGCAGTCACTGACGGGGCGGTGGAGTGGAATCGGATTGTGGGGTCAGAGTCGGAGTCGGATTGTGGGGTCGGAGTCAGAATCGGATTGTGCGGTCAGAGTCGGATTGTGGGGTCAGAGTCGGAATCGGATTGTGGGGTCAGAGTCGGAGTCGGATTGTGGGGTCAGAGTCGGAATCGGATTGTGGGGTCAGAGTCGGAATCGGATTGTGGGGTCAGAGTCGGAGTCGGATTGTGGGGTCAGAGTCGGAATCGGATTGTGGGGTCAGAGTCGGAGTCGGATTGTGGGGTCAGATTGCGATTGCGATACTCGACTCTCTCCACCTGGCACCTTTATAGGGTGCAAAGTCTATTCTTCTATAACGCTGATCTTTTAGTTGTCTTTTCCAAGTTTAATGTCTCTATTTGTCTTTATCCTGTGTTCCATGCATTCGTTCACTAGATTTCTAATTTCTAGCAGTCCTTCCTTTTCACTGTTCATTAATATATCAGAGTTCAAAATTTTTTTCCATTCTCCATATCTGTCACATTTAAGCATATGTTCAGTAGTATCACCATCTTCCTCACACACTGGGCATAATAACTGATCCTTAAACTCATTCTTGTAGTTTCCTTCAACTTTAATCATATTCAGTCTTATTTTCAATATATCTTTAACCTCTTCTGGATTGCATGTGTCTATGTAGTTTTCTCGCTTCCACTCGGTATGGCTTAAAAATCTTAATTTAGTGCTGCTCCTGCATTTTTCTGCACATTCATTTTTTATAGAACATTCAATCTTATTCTTTATTTCTTTCTTCCGTTCAGAGTCGGGGGTGGTTCCTCTAAAATTCTAGGAGTCGGAGCCGGAGTGAAGAGTTTAATGTACCGACTCCACAGCTCCGATCCCTGGCTACTTATTGAGAACGTTTACTTGTTTTTGTGCAAATTTTATAGTCAGCTATTCGAAGCAGAAACTTTAAAGTTGCAAAGCAAATTGTTTTAAACACAAGTGCTTTTTTAATTATTTCATTTAAATCAGGGGTGTGCAAAGTGCGGCCCGCCGAGAGATTTTGTGCGGCCCGCGAAGAGATTTGTCAACCTAATGAAAGTGCTGCCCGGGCGATTAATTGAGTGTATCCAGCTGAAGTCCGCGCCGCGATTGCAAAGATAGTGCGGGTAGTTTTTTCTACTAGATCGGATGCCATTAACCCTTACAAGACGGTTGTAGCTTAATGTCACTGTACTACACAGACTGTGTGATACACATTACTAATATGCATTGTAATGAAATTACCACTATCTGTCCTGAAAGTAGAAATATATGTTTTGTAATATAAATTTTAATAACTTCTAAAATAGTTTCTTAAGTGTAGTAGTAATGATGTATGCAGAGAGGATGCAAAAAATCGTTATTAGGTCCTACTGTACTTGGCTCCTTGCTCTAACTGCTCGTGGCCCGCAGGAATTGCGGGAAAGTTTAATGCGGCCCGGCTGGTCAGATAATTTGCACACCCCTGATTTAAATCCTGCCATTTTCAGGTGAAGATCACGGAAACGGTGAAAGAAGATGAAATCTCTGATGTCAGTAGAAAATGCCGTGAAGAAGTGGCTTCCTTACAACACATCATGGAAGGTAGGCTTCCTTACAACACATCATGGAAGGTAGGCTTCCTTACAACACATCATGGAAGGTAGGCTTCCTTACAACACATCATGGAAGGTAGGCTTCCTTACAACACATCATGGAAGGTAGGCTTCCTTACAACACATCATGGAAGGTAGGCTTCCTTACAACACATCATGGAAGGTAGGCTTCCTTACAACACATCATGGAAGGTAGGCTTCCTTACAACACATCATGGAAGGTAGGCTTCCTTACAACACATCATGGAAGGTAGGCTTCCTTACAACACATCATGGAAGGTAGGCTTCCTTACAACACATCATGGAAGGTAGGCTTCCTTACAACACATCATGGAAGGTAGGCTTCCTTACAACACATCATGGAAGGTAGGCTTCCTTACAACACATCATGGAAGGTAGGCTTCCTTACAGACAGTGAAATTCGCTTCATAAGTAAAGTTTTAAAAAATCGTCTTGAAATTTTGTAGCACTTACAAGCTGTCTTGTTGTATGCAGAGCTTGAGTGAGCAGTAATGCTGTATAAATGTTGTAAAATTTAAATTCCCGTCATGCGCAGCCATTTTAACGGTAAGTTGTTTGAAACGAGATGGATAACATTACATGAAGTTTGAAAAAAACACAGAGCATTCGTAGTAAGACATATGTTTTACCGACCGCTAACTGGTGTGACCATTTAGAAAATGTTTAACAATTACCAAGCTAAGTTTTCTACGTATTCCTATTCACCAATAGTTGGGCTCGCCCGACATTAATTAAGTTTTTAATCTATTATTTAATAATCAGAAATGCTTTTGCAATATTGATGGTGCTAAAAAGTATACTGTTTATCGGACTTAAAAATGGGGTAGTATATGAAAAATCATCCTGTCTTCCTTTAATATACACTTCCCCGGCATGTTGGAAGTATGGGCACGTAGGCATATAGTGAAATTTATCACCTACTTTTGTATGATACACAGTTTACATACTCTTCTATTAATATTGACTTTGTCAAATTTAAATTTATCATTAGAAACCGCATGAATTTCTCATAAGAACCGATAGCCTAATATCACTATCCATATTCATAATTTTCCTTGTGAAATGCAAAACAACTTGGCGTGATAGTTTACGTGTGTCCATGCCTTGCATTGCAAAGAATAGTAATAATTTGCGCATTATTTTACATATAGTGTACTTGTTTACGTATCCGTATTTAGAAGCAAAATATGTTTCTCCTTTATTAGGGGTAATATCAGAATCCGAGGCGCAACGGAAAATGGACAGACAGCAGTTATTTGAAGAGAACAAATCTCTGCAGGCAGAGTTGGCTGAGTACAAGAATAAGTTATTCGGACATCATGAAAAAGAAAGGTATGTCTGTTCAGTGCTGACTAATAAGCGTTTGTACAGCGTGTCTTGTATCGGTTTCCTATATTTGATAAATTTCGGTCTCTGTTTGTAAATTCAGTTTTCGGTAACATCTCTGTTCTGTAAATTATGTTCTTACATTATAGAACAACATTTATTGATTGGATTTCAATTAATATTAATTGTTTATTTGAATATTGTTTATTAGAGGAGTAAGCAGCCGGAATTCGACTCTCAAGTTCCTCCTGATGACTCCAAAAACCTGTAATTGTATTTGTCTTTTGTTCTCCTTACTCCCTTCATAACATATTCCTTGAAAAATATTATAACTATACGTATACAAAATTTCTCTCCATTAACACAAACTATTTTATAATTATTAATTACACTCCTGCAAAAATAAAAACATAATTGCCTCTCAAAAAACTAAAACTATAATATGTAAACCTACTCCCATGACCTTCTTTCTCCAAACTGTTTTTAGCGCTATCCTGTTCTTACTGACGTACCTTGCTTTTCCTTTTTCACATTTATTACATAATTCTTTTCTCTCTAGTACAAACTACATATACTAACAATTGCCAAGTGCCACTTGCTGGTCGGCCGCTGCTTTGCGATATGCTTCAGTACAACCTAAAGACATGTGCTCGCACTCAGCATAACCTCTTTGGTTATCGCATTTCAAGGACCAATTTTATATTGGTTTTCATAAACTTACAATTAATATTATTGTTTATTTGAATGCACGTACAAGTGTGTGCTTGCACAACAGTTATAAAACGCACAATTTAGTTTAAAAACTCCTAGCATCTTCTTAATGAAAGATACGTTTTTGTTCCGACAGCGACAGCGTGCTGCCCGGCGTCATCAAAACGTTAAAGAAGGTGCCAACTTTCAAACAATCTCCGTCTTCGGGAGGCACAGCGGAGCCGGACAATCTGGAGGACAGTATGAGACGGGTAAGAATTAGAACGGAAGCTTAATGTGCTTGGATTCTTCACGTCGTACTTGCTCCTTTCTTTTGAAGTTAACCCTTTCAGTCCCAAATTATTTTTTTAAAAGGAAAAAAATTTTTGGCTCGGAACTTTTGTTCCCAATGCATCCTGTTGGATACACAACATTCTTTGTCATGTGCAAAAAAACAAAGTGCGACTTTTTTAAAAATACAACAAAAGCAAAAAATGTGCTTCATTTTGCAACAGCTGATATTTTTTTAAAGTATTTAAGACATTTAGTATGCATGCTATGCTGATCTGTACTAAGTCGTCTCTAAAGTACTGTACCTTGCGCAGTTTTTTATGCTATGTAGATTTTTTAGTTTGCCATTTTATCACCATTTTTAGTCTATTGTTATTGGCTTAAATCAAAATAACTATTAACAGATCAAATAACTGTCAGTTTTAAAATTTTATTAATTTTAAAGGCAGAAAATATTTTCCTATCCCACGGGATACAACGGGTATGAAAGGGTTAAGGGTTTCGTATGAAACTCATGGGAGGCATTTACTGTGGTCATAAATTTTCATAAAAATTTAGAAAATCCATTGCTTGAGCACCTCTATTTATACGTGAGAATGAGAGAAACCATAACAGTGTATAGGGCAGATCCATTTAATATGTACAGTCAACCTCGGATATAAGGGACACTTCTGGACCGGAAAAACCGTCCCTTATATCCGATGTTTCTTATAGCTGAAGTTGAGTCAGACCGAGGGTGTATCTACCTGTACTGTTACCCACATTTTTATAAATTATTTCTGCACATTCAGTGCAAATGGTTTGTAGGAAGTTCCTTCAGTGATGCAAGAAGTATGTGACCATGGAAACCGAGCTGTTTGAATGCCGAGTTTGCGAAAAACTGAAAATCATCAATTTCGCTTTGATCATAGGATCCCTTATATGCGAGGTAATTTACCTGGATTTCTATTACGTGGGACCTGAAGATATCGTCCCTTATAACTGGAAGTCCCTTATATCCGAGTACCTTATATACAAAGATTTTTACACAGGAAAAATCGGGACCAGTGTTAGTGGTCCCTTATAAGTGAGTACCTTATACCCGAGGTTGACTGTACTCTATTTGTGTTCAGTGTACAATTGTCTCCTATTGCCGGAACTTCTCACTTAACACGCTGTACTGTTACACCCTATTTCTCGTGGCCATGAAATATTTTCGGTGTCCGAAGCTTAACCAGGAACATCTTTTTATTGATATTTAATTAGAGAGTTAAATTTTCCGTCCTTGAGGTTATATGGTACTTTGAGTGAATTTGTGCGGTTCATTTCAACCAATACCTACCCAGCCAGTAAGTTTATTTGCAAAGGTGCGCTAGTGTTTCAATTTTTTTCCATGTGAGTCACACAGGGGAAGTCCACGTCTGTGCGGATCCTCGCGAGTTCGTGGCTTCCCGCGCGGACGCAATATGGCCGACAAACAGGTAAATCAACGATTTGCAAATGTGCGCTAGTGTTACAATTTCTTACCATGTGTGAATCATACAGAAAAAGCGCATGTCTGTGCTTGGCACAGTGGAAACACCATGGCCTAAGAAATAAAAATGCAAACTTGTTTCTCAAAATTTAAGCTTCTCAAATCTAATTTATTAAACGAATAATTTAACTAATGAAAAGCTGAAATAAAAAGAAATTCACGTTCCCTTTTTATCATTGGTGTAATTATTAGATCTGCCCTAAAACTGGGCCAAATCGAAGTTGTCGTTTTGTTTCATGTCAAATCATTTTTACACATGAGGAACTAAAGAGTGGATCAAAATCAGTGCAAAGTTTACAAGCTTACGAACATAAGTTTACGAACGTAAGCTTACGAACATAAGCTTACGAACATAAGTTTACGAACATAAGTTTACGAACATAAGCTTACGAACATAAGCTTACGAACATTAGTTTACGAACATAAGTTTACGAACATAAGCTTACGAACGTAAGTTTATGAACATAAGCTCACGAACATAAGCTTACGAACATAAGCTTACAAACGTAAGGTCACGAACATAAGTTTACGAACATCAGCTTACGAACACAAGCTTACGAACATAAGCTTACGAACATAAGCTTACGAACATAAGTTTACGAACATAAGTTTACGCACATAAGTTTACCAGCATAAGTTTACGCACATAAGTTTACCAGCATAAGTTTACCAACATAAGTTTACGAACATAAGTTTACGAACATAAGTTACGAACACGAGTTTACGAACGTAAGTTTACGAACATAAGCTTACGAACACAAGCTTACGAACATAAGCTTACGAACATAAGCTTACGAACATAAGTTTACGAACTTATTTGTACAAGTTGTGTTTGACAAGCATGTGCAAAAGATCACATTACCAATGCAAATAAGGAGAAATAATGGTTTTATATTTGAAAAAATTTCTGGAAAATAGAGTTTCATTTATAAATATTTTCGCTTGCAGAAGGCTTGTGGTGCATAATTGCTTACTTTAAAGCAAAACCGGACCCTATTTTAAACTGTTGAGCAAAACAACCTATTCTTTAAAATATTGAAAGTAAACATACCTTTTTTCACAGACGACTTACGTGAAAGAATTATTAGCACACAGACACACTAGTTCTTTGCTGTTACATGCATTTCGCCATTCGCTAGGTCGACGAGCACTAGCGCCTACATTTTGGAAATGCATTGCACAAAAAACGGGTGTTGTACCTCTCATTTCAATTTCGCTTTTACAAACACGCTTGTGGAATATTTTTGCTGGTAAAAATTATGTTCGTTTGTGATGTCATCGATAGTTGGGCTCGCCCGCCGTTAATTAAGTTTTTAGTCTAATTATTTAATTATCAGAAACGCTTTGGCATTTTTAACTGTGTTAAAATGTATACTTTTTATCGGACTTGAAACCGGGGTAGTATACGGAAAGTCATCCTGTCTTCCTTTTGTAAAATAAACCCAACATGCTAAGTGACTTGTCCTTTTCTTTAACACACCACAAACAGTTTAAGTGATTACAGTAAAATAAACCCAACATGCTAAGTGACTTGTCCTTTTCTTTAATACACCACAAACAGTTTAAAGTGATTAAAGTAAAATAAACCCAACATGCTAAGTGACTTGTCCTTTTCTTTAACACACCACAAACAGTTTAAGTGATTAAAGGAAAATAAACCCAACATGCTAAGTGACTTGTCCTTTTCTTTAACACACCACAAACAGTTTAAGTGATTACAGTAAAATAAACCCAACATGCTAAGTGACTTGTCCTTTTCTTTAACACACCACAAACAGTTTAAGTGATTAAAGTGAAATAAACCCAACATGCTAAGTGACTTGTTCTTTTCTTTAACACACCACAAACAGTTTAAAGTGATTAAAGTAAAATAAACCCAACATGCTAAGTGACTTGTCCTTTTCTTTAACACACCACAAACTGTTTAAGTGATTACAGTAAAATAAACCCAACATACTGAGTGACTTGTCCTTTTCTTTAACACACCACAAACAGTTTAAAGTGATTAAAGTAAAATAAACCCAACATGCTAAGTGACTTGTCCTTTTCTTTAACACACCACAAACAGTTTAAAATAAACCCAACATGCTAAGTGACTTGTCCTTTTCTTTAACACACCACAAACAGTTTAAGTGATTAAAGGAAAATAAACCCAACATGCTAAGTGACTTGTCCTTTTCTTTAACACACCACAAACAGTTTAAAGTAATTAAAGTGAAATAAACCCAACATGCTAAGTGACTTGTCCTTTTCTTTAACACACCGCAAACAGTTTAAAATAAACCCAACATGCTAAGTGACTTGTTCTTTTCTTTAATTTGTGTTCTACTAATATTTGTTGTGTTCCCGCAGGCACAGGAGGATACGGAAATTCTGAAGTCCGTTGTTTTGCCTCTGGAAGAGGAAATTAGTGATCTAAAAGCAAAGTTAAAAAAGTCGGAAGAGAGAGTGCATGTGCTCGAGTCGGCTAACAAGGTAGGCTAGATTTCAACCAATTATCTCCTTCCACTTGCTCTTATTCGGAGAAAGCGGAGGGAAATTGTTTACAGTTGGATTTGATGAGCTTCGAGGTCGTGGTTGTGTCGTTGCGTTAGTCGAGACTAATTGGCCACTGTCTATTAGGGGTGAGCATTCTCTACCAGAAAGCAAATTCGAATCGAATCGAATTTGTGACTTTCGAATTAGAATCGACCCGAACTTCAGTGTTTCGAATTCGAACCGAATTCGAATTGAGATTGAACGATTTTCGAACAAGTTTTCGAACCACCAGTAAAAATTAGTCTTACAAAGATCATGTGTATCACTAGATTTTGTTCTGCGATAAAACGACTAGTAATTTGTTTAAAAATTGTGCGCAGAAATGACAGCTAAATTATGCTAATTGCATGATGTTTCAATCGTTTTAATGATCAGGAACATATGTGATTGAAGTGCTGAATTATTCGAATCTATAGTTTAGATTCGAATTCAAAAATAAACTTGTTTGAATTGAATTCGCATGTTCGAGGTTCACCACTAATGATCACAAAGCTATGGTAAATCATCGCACTCTCTTAAAACATGATTTAAACAGAGATGATCGTTGTTTGAAACTGTTTTTTTTTTTGTGAAATGTTTGGAAGTTCTTCCATAGCGTTGAATCTCACGCGTTTGCAGGTTCTGCCTTCGTTAAGCGGAGATGCTGGCCGAGTCATTAGATCGTTACTGGACGCCGGTCAGACGAGTTCGGAGGCTTCCTCGATTAACGAGAAGGTAACGGTAAAAATTTAGCCTTTGCATATATGTTTTAACTAATTTACATCTTAATTCTTATCATTCTTATCATTTTTTGAGTGTGTACTGTACAAGAGTATGAATAAATACACAGTTTGATACACTGCAAGCAAGAATGCAGGGTATTTAATGACGAGACTTACTTAACGTAGCTAATTGTGGAAAGACTGGAACCCGTAACTGATTATTGAACCTGTAACGATACATTGATGTATCATGATATCTTTTATTACAATACATGTATCAACAAAGTTTGCCTGTGTTGTGTCAAACCTATCTATTGAAAAAATATATTTAGCATTTATTATCAAAAAGTCACTCTAGTTTCTTTTAAAAAGCTCACAAACATTACCTCAGGTATCATGCAATTAGTATCATGTATCATATCATGACCAAGGTTTATCATTACAGCCCTACTCTTCTTCTAAGATGAGTCACTGCACTGTCAGAGGTGTTTTTAGACATGTTTGGACATATATAAGTTTTTCTCTGCAAGGTAAATAGCCAGAATCAGTATGACAAAGGAAACTGCGAGACTGAGTATTGAACCTAGGCACTCACGAACTCACTTATCAGCTTCGTCATTATTCATAACATCAGTCACTAAACACATGCCGTGACCATTTGGCTGTTTCTGTGCTCACTATCCTAGCGGTGAATTGTCGTTTATTTTTTAGATGAAAGAGTTGAGTCATGTTTTGCAAGCGGAGAAATCTTCCCGCAGTGATCTAGAGATGTACGTGTCAGTGCTTAATACCCAGAAGTCCGTGTTGCAAGAGGACAATGATCGATTGCGCAGTGAACTGCATGATGGTATCAATCATTTTTACTTGTTACAGTCAATTTACTCAGAGTCAGTATGGTATCAGTCACTTTTACTTGTTACAGTCAATTTACTCAGAGTCAGTATGGTATCAGTCACTTTTACTTGTTACAGTCGAGTTACTCAGAGTCATGATGGTATCAGTCACTTTTACTTGTTACAGTCAATTTACTCAGAGTCAGTATGGTATCAGTCACTTTTACTTGTTACAGTCAATTTACTCAGAGTCATGATGGTATCAGTCACTTTTACTTGTTACAGTCAATTTACTCAGAGTCAGTATGGTATCAGTCACTTTTACTTGTTACAGTCGAGTTACTCAGAGTCATGATGGTATCAGTCACTTTTACTTGTTACAGTCAATTTACTCAGAGTCAGTATGGTATCAGTCACTTTTACTTGTTACAGTCAATTTACTCAGAGTCATGATGGTATCAGTCACTTTTACTTGTTACAGTCAATTTACTCAGAGTCAGTATGGTATCAGTCACTTTTACTTGTTACAGTCGAGTTACTCAGAGTCATGATGGTATCAGTCACTTTTACTTGTTACAGTCAATTTACTCAGAGTCAGTATGGTATCAGTCACTTTTACTTGTTACAGTCAATTTACTCAGAGTCATGATGGTATCAGTCACTTTTACTTGTTACAGTCAATTTACTCAGAGTCAGTATGGTATCAGTCACTTTTACTTGTTACAGTCGAGTTACTCAGAGTCATGATGGTATCAGTCACTTTTACTTGTTACAGTCAATTTACTCAGAGTCAGTATGGTATCAGTCACTTTTACTTGTTACAGTCAATTTACTCAGAGTCATGATGGTATCAGTCACTTTTACTTGTTACAGTCAATTTACTCAGAGTCAGTATGGTATCAGTCACTTTTACTTGTTACAGTCGAGTTACTCAGAGTCATGATGGTATCAGTCACTTTTACTTGTTACAGTCAATTTACTCAGAGTCATGATGGTATCAGTCACTTTTACTTGTTACAGTCGAGTTACTCAGAGTCATGATGGTATCAGTCACTTTTACTTGTTACAGTCGAGTTACTCAGAGTCAGTATGGTATCAGTCACTTTTACTTGTTACAGTCGAGTTACTCAGAGTCATGATGGTATCAGTCACTTTTACTTGTTACAGTCGAGTTACTCAGAGTCATGATGGTATCAGTCACTTTTACTTGTTACAGTCGAGTTACTCAGAGTCAGTATGGTATCAGTCACTTTTACTTGTTACATTTGTTGATTAATTATCACATGCCCGTTATGTTTATTGTAGACATCTCGGGATTTGTAAACACAGCAGTAATCCAGTAAAAAAACTAGCCACCACTGTGCAAGTGGTTTGTCAGCACCACTTCCGAACCATTTATTAATTAACGGCGCATTTACAGTGTGCAAATTGTTGGAAGCAGAGAGGAAGAACCACACGGATTTGAAGCAAACTTGGCAAGCTGCCAACGACCAGTTTTTGGAATCGCAGCGATTACAGATCGCCGACTTGCGACGGTTGGAAAGCGTCTTATCACCAGAGCAGCAACGACAGGTGGCAGGTTCGTTGTTAACTTGTGGGGGTGACTCCATGTGCACGTAATGGGTGATTTGTGATATGTAATGCGTGATCTGTGACATGTAATGCGTGATCTGTAACATGTAACTGTTTCTGTGTCCGTAAACACTATGCGTATTAAGCTCCCTGCGCTCTTTCCACCATTTCTGGTCGCTATTCGTGAAAATTGCAAGCAATAATTTCTGGAAACCACGTCTGTGTCGAAATTTAACCTAGATAATTACAGCTGCAGCATTAGTTTATTATTGTACTATTAGACGGAAAAGAAAGCACAAGTTTTGGGTGCACAACATCTTGCAGGGGAGAGAACAATATGGCAGGTATCATCGTTTAGTGAAAGAACTGCTGTTAGATGCCCAATACGTAACTTCATGATTCTTCCACCTCTCAAAAACTCAAATAGAAAAATATTATTGTTTGTAGGTCCTAAACTGACCAAAACTCACCTAACCAGAATTTTCAGAAAGTGAAACAGCGAAAATGGTCACCGGAAACCAACTATAATCGGCCGCGCAACAGCTGTTTCCCTTCTACGTACTGCTGCATGATGCGTTTTCGGACAATGGCGGTCACAATTGAATGAATACGGATCACGCATTATGGATTACGGATTACGCATTAAGTAGAAATGGAGTCGTACCTTAAGCCGCCATATTTTATGAGTTCTTATTTCTCCTGGGACAACACATATCCTTTCGTATACATATAAAAGCACGTATTTTATTACACACTACAAGCAGTTACTGAAACGTTGTTTATATAAGCGCCATATAACAAGCAAGTGCAATTACTGTGATACGTTGGTTAACAGGGCGGAAGAAACGTCGGTCAGAATTTGCCGATCGTCTGTATTTACCGATGCTAAGCTAATACTGTAGGCGCTGCATATTAGACTCACAGTAATGTAGAATCAATCACCGAATTGTCTCAAAAAATATCTAGTACGGGCCGCTCCTGACATACAACCTACACACGTGTCGTTACACGCTGTCGTGTCGTTTCACTGATGTAATGATGTGAACAAAGTGACGGGCTGCCAGTTAGCGGTCACCTCGCGAAACAACGGAACGTGGTCCGTAGCAGGCGGGACTTTTAACGATCCAGATTTTGGCCACGTCCGGCAAACCGAGATATTATTGTATTGCATCAAAATTACTAGTTCACTTATACTTTCATATAAGCGGTATTGCAGCCCGCTTAGATATAAACTCAGCAAATATATTATATTAACATTAACCACATAGGTAATAGTGCTACTAACACACCACAAGTAATTGCCTAATGCTTATAAGCAGTATTGCAGCCCACTTAGATATAAACTCTATGCAAATATATTATATTAACATTAACCACATGGGTAATAGTGCTACTAACACACTACAAGTAATTGCGTAATGCATATAAGCAGTATTCCAGCCCACCTAGATATAAACTCTATGCAAATATATTATATTAACATTAACCACATGGGTAATAGTGCTACTAACACACTACAAGTAGTTGCGTAATACATATAAGCAGTATTGCAGCCCGCTTAGATATAAACTCTATACAAATATATTATATTAACATTAACCACATGGGTAATAGTGCTACTAACACACTACAAGTAATTGCGTAATGCATATAAGCAGTACTGCAGCCCACTTAGATATAAACTCTATGCAAATATATTATATTAACATTAACCACATGGGTAATAGTGCTACTAACACACTACAAGTAATTGCCTAATGCATATAAGCAGTATTGCAGCCCGCTTAGATATAAACTCTATGCAAATATACTATAATAACAGTAACCACATGGGTAATAGTGCTACTAACACACTACAAGTAATTGCGTAATACATATCATAGATAAGCAACCTTAAATGTATTATAATGTTGGATGGGACTATCAGTCTAGGTAGTCTGTATCACACTGTGTTCCTACTGCTGATAGCTTGTAGGAAAAAAAGAAAATTTAGCTAAGATTGTAGAGCTCTGAAGCAAAACAGCTGAAAATTAACTCCATCAGGACCGGAAGCATTTGCTGCATTTTGCATGTGTTCATGAAAAACTGCTCTCACTAAGCAGCGATTACATTATATTTAATAATTTTTGTAGGTTTCTACTCCTCACACGATGGATTTTCATGCAAAATTATATATGAAAGGCATTTAGTGCATTTGCTTACATTAGACAAATTAAAAATCAATTTTTGATGAAAAAATTGAAAAACCTTTCAGTAACTGCAGTGTCACATGTGTGAAATCCGCTAATGCAGAAAATTTCAACTATCCAGACACAACACTCTGATAAACTTTGGCTTCAAGTCTATTCTATTTTTAAGGAGAAATTCCTGTCAAAAGATGAAATGACCTTCATTTGTCCTTGGGTAATCATGCTCACCACTTTGCTTACCTAAAACTGATGCTGATCACAATTAGCTTAGCTATGATATACGTGTATTTAAGCGTTCTATTTTAACAAGAAATATTTAGAAGTGATCTAACATGTCAAATCCTCCAACGCTCGCCAAAATTGATGTATTGCATTGACAGATAATCCTTTGAGATGTGCTCAGCCAGGTGTGTTTCAGGTCAGTATTTATGCCCAAAATAGATGTCTGAGGCTAATAAAACTACTTAGAATCAGTTTTCTCGATGTTCACCTATCCTATTGACAACCAAGCCTCACATTACCTAACTATCATCGCCTAACATGCACAACAACACTGTTTAAAAACGTATATCGCTTCCCTTGACAACTTATGCTTTGTTTAGCGTACATACTTAAATGCACGATTTCTTCTAAACTACTCACCATTTTTTAATCGCAGAAGCTAAACAAAGAGATGCGGAGAAAGAAGAAGCAAGAAAACTGGAGCAGAAAGAACAGCAGCTAACACAACGTGCAGAATCGAACAGTACGTTATAATGATTGGTTATTGATGCAACGAACCCCTATAATGTCTAATGTTTAATAATAGTGAATAATTGGCCGGTGATTCGTATCGGTCATTTAGCATCCGCAGATGGCTTCTTGTCAAAGATCACTTGCAGCTAATCTGAGCGTGATCATTGTTTTCTTATTTTATGTTTTCTTTTGACTTCTTCTTTCTGATTTTTTTCCTTCCGTCTAACTGCTACATAGCTCTTCTTCATTCTTGTCTCTCAAAAGCTTTCTTCTCTTCATTCTTCATGCTTTTTTTCACGTTTCTTGATAACCTGTAAGATCCCTTTCATGGTTACCTTCAACGCTATAGTACGCTTACCAATGGCGGCTCTTAGTAAAATTAGTGGCGGTGCTGCTTCGGAAATAAACACGTGTAACATTAATGTTGTGACTAGCCAAGGCCCCGGAAAAAATTTTGCGTATAAATACACTCATAATCAAAAATACGCGAACATCCTACCTAGTGTTTGTTTACTTACGTAACGCAAAACCTGCATCTTTTACTGAATTAAAGTTATAGACAGGATAATGGATGACATCACAACAATGGCTTTGCGTCAGCAGTTTTCCAAGCGAAAATAGCGGAAAATAGAACATCTAATTAACTCGTCGTCACTCCTTTTGGTGGACGTGTCCTAACACATAGCTCACATCATCGTGTAGCCCTGTTCTTCCTCTTTCTAAAGAGCCGTATATCTCCTTCCAAGAGTCCTACCAGGCGACGCTAAAAGTTTTTTTCCGCATGCTGTTTGAGCAAAATTTCGAAAAAATTGCGAGTTGGGTCCGGGAAAATGCCCGTTACGGGACGCAGTGGTCCTCTCGCGAATTGTAAATATGCCTATGACACCCACTGCTGAACGGGCTATCTATCCATAGCCAGCACCACCCGTGGCCCGTTCCCGTTCTCCAGATCTCAGTCATATAACTTTTGCAAAAAACGGCCAAAATATGGCAATTTTGGAGGTTTTTTGCCCGCTGTATGACCCGGTGGGCCCGATTTGAAAAATAAACCCCCAATGGCATGGCATTAGATCGAGACCTTTCGTTTGATGTATAGATCGCCACTAATGGTGCCGTCGTCGAAGCTGTAGCCTCGAATCTTATATATATATATAAATATATAAATAAATATATACATATATACCTGTAGAATTAATATATGCGATTGTTATTGCAATTTTAAGCAAACAAACATTCCTTAAGTTCATTCCTTTGGCTAACCAAATGGTCACTTGGTCATTTCCAGCGTTAGATCATAAATGAAATTAGTTGGGGTGCTATTTTAGAAAATTTTTAGCCATTGTTTTAATATTGTGCAAAACGAAAGAAACATGTAACTTTAATGTTGTAATTTGTTATTGTAATTTTAAACAAACAAACGTATGAAAGTTTGTACATAAACTTGATAAATCACCTACAAAAAAAATATTTTTTGCTTACTAATAGCCTAAACTGTCACAGTGCAGCATGTGACAACTGACAACAAACTGCGTGAGCGACAGTACATTTTCTACCTGGGCTCGGACATGCGCACAACAGCCAAACACCGCCTTGCTGTACAGCACTGTGCTGGGCTGTGAAGGAAACAGTACTACCCTCATGTGCTCTGGTTCCGTGCAATTATAAAAGGCTTATTATACTGAATATTATCGATAATATTGAGTGAAAATAGGTGGTGCTGCAGGTCCTCTATACCTATACACGAGCCGCTACTGACGCTTATGAGTCAGCATTATCCATTACTTAAATTTCTTTTTTGTTTTGTTTTTTCAATTATATGGTAATAAGTTGTATTTGTATTTGGAAGATTATAGTTTGCTGGTGGAAATAAACTGAATTTTAATTTTGAATCCCAAAAAAAAAAAAATTTGAGCCCAAACTTAGCTAAAAGAATGGGAAAAATGGAAAAAAAATCCAGTCCGTAAACTTCGGTTATATCACAAAGAGGTTCTGTGAACTTACGCTTAAGTTGCTGTTTGGTAGCATGGCCAATCATTCGGTTAAGCTTTGCTTTGGAAGCATGGCCAATCATTCGGTTAAGCTTCACTTTAGTAGCATGGCCAATCATTTGGTTAAGCTTCACTTTAGTAGCATGGCCTATCATTCGGTTAAGCTTCACTTTAGTAGCATGGCCAGTCATTCGGTTAAGATTCACTTTAGTAGCATGGCCAATCATTCGGTTAAGCTTCACTTTAGTAGCATGGCCTATCATTCGGTTAAGCTTCACTTTAGTAGCATGGCCAGTCATTCGGTTAAGATTCACTTTAGTAGCATGGCCAATCATTCGGTTAAGCTTCACTTTAGTAGCATGGCCTATCATTCGGTTAAGCTTCACTTTAGTAGCATGGCCAGTCATTCGGTTAAGATTCACTTTAGTAGCATGGCCAATCATTCGGTTAAGCTTCGCTTTAGTAGCATGGCCAGTCATTCGGTTAAGATTCGCTTTAGTAGCATGGCCAATCATTCGGTTAAGCTTTGCTTTAGTAGCATGGCCAAAAGCATGGCCAATCATTCGGTTAAGCTTCACTTTAGTAGCATGGCCAATCATTCGGTTAAGCTTCGCTTTAGTAGCATGGCCAGTCATTCGGTTAAGCTTCGCTTTAGTAGCATGGCCAATGATTCGGTTAAGCTTCGCTTTGGTAAAGGCCAATCATTCGGTTAAGCTTCGGTTTGGTAGCATGGCCAGTCATTCGGTTAAGCTTCGCTTTAGTAGCATGGCCAATCATTCGGTTAAGCTTCACTTTAGTAGCATGGCCTATCATTCGGTTAAGCTTCGCATTAGTAGCATGGCCAGTCATTCGGTTAAGCTTAGCTTTAGTAGCATGGCCAGTCATTCGGTTAAGCTTCGCTGTAGAAGCATGGCCAATCATTCGGTTAAGCTTCGCTTTAGTAGCATGGCCAATCATTCATTTAAGCTTCGCTTTAGTAGCATGGCCAATCATTCGGTTAAGCTTCGCTTAGTAGCATGGCCAATCATCGTTGTTGCTTTAGTGGCAACATTCGGTTGCTTAGCTTTAGTAGCATGGCCAATCATTCGGTTGCTTCGCTGTGAAGCAGGCCAACATTCGGTTAAGCTTCGCTTTAGTAGCATGGCCAATCATTCGGTTAAGCTTCGCTTTGGTAAAGGCCAATCATTCGGTTAAGCTTCGGTTTGGTAGCATGGCCAGTCATTCGGTTAAGCTTCGCTTTAGTAGCATGGCCAATCATTCGTTTAAGCTTCACTTTAGTAGCATGGCCTATCATTCGGTAAAGCTTCGCATTAGTAGCAAGGCCAGTCATTCGGTTAAGCTTAGCTTTAGTAGCATGGCCAGTCATTCAGTTAAGTTTCGCTGTAGTAGCATGGCCAAAAGCTTGGCCAGTCATTCGGTTAAGCTTAGCTTTAATAGCATGGCCAATCATTCGGTTAAGTTTCGCTTTAGTAGCATGGCCAATCATTCGGTTAAGCTTCGCTGTAGTAGCATGGCCAATCATTCGGTTAAGCTTCGCTTTAGTATCATGGCTGAACATTCGGTTAAGCTTAGCTTTAGTAGCATGGCCAATCATTCGGTTAAGCTTTGCTGTAGTAGCATGGCCAATCATTCGGTTAAGTTTCGCTTTAGTATCATGGCCAATCATTCGGTTAAGTTTCGCTTTAGTAGCATGGCCAATCATTCAGTTAAGCTGTAGTTTGTAGGCACCCAAGCATAAAGAAATCTGCTTTGGTTTTTTATATAAAAATGTTCATTTGCCCCCCCCCCCCCCCTACTTACTTTAAACATGCTAGTTAAAGTATTCCTGACAGTTTTATAATCTTCTCTCTGAAATGTACTTTTTACTGACAGCACCTGATAGAACTAGTCCACTGCTGAATCGGCTCACTGCAGCTCACGAGTCATCGATGCTTTCAACTAGTTCTTTAGACGTAAGTAGAACTGTATTAAGTTTTTTTATATCTGTTTAAATTGGTTCCATTTCATCTGTTTTTATTGTAGTTGTTAAAAGATTATTGTAGCATCACCAAGGGGCATAGCCAGCAAGCACGTAAAAAAGACGCCGTGACACGTACCAAACAATTTTTAACACTTTGATTATGTATTTGATTTTGTTTGAAATCAAAACACGAGGAAGATACAGTTTTAAAGGAAGTGCATAATTGTTATATTTGTGCTTGCAAACCAAAACTGTCCATAAGTCGGCATAGTTAAAACTACGTTATGATGCTTCAAAGTAGAATGACCCAAAAATTTGGTGAAATGTCATTTTCTTGTTTTTTTATAACAACAAATGCTACATATATTGGAATTTTATATTCTAGCATCGAATTATCAAAAAAATAATTCCGCCAATTTTGAAAAATACATTGGGTGGGAGAGCGGTTGCTCCCCCTGCATCCCTGTTAGCTACATTATCACCTATCAAATAACAAAGTTGTTTTCTGTTTCATTAACTACTATCACTGTTGTATTTATAGAGATCTAATGATGTACTTGACATCGGACTGGACCACGATAGTGCTTTGTCGGATGACTTCGGCGAATTCGTGTCGGCTGACAAAAGTTTGGCCAGTTCTGGTGCTTCGATAAGAAAGGCTGCTTCCACGTCGTGTCTTAGTGATTCAGCTATTGACAGGTTAGTGGTGCCTTCTTTTACAGAGCTGTGCCACTACAGCTCCTGTTTTTTAGGAGTAACCGTATCATGTTTTAATAACAATCTAAGATGGCCTTAGAAGTGCTCGTTATTTTAATTACAAGAAACGTTGTGGCTTCATATTTAGATAGCAGTCGGCGTGACGTATGAATGATTGTAAATCAGCGAGGCGAGATTTCATTCACTATATTTGTTATGGCTGCATGATTGTAGCTCCTTCTCGAAATTGGAGGATGTACAGTAAGTCCTCGCTTAATGACACCTCGTTTAGCGACGTTTCGTTTTAATGACACTGAACACTTGACAGTAAGTCCTTGCTTAACGACACCCCGTTTAGCGATGTTTCGTTTTAATGACGCTGAATACTTGACAGTAAGTCCTCGCTTAACGACACCCCGTTTAGCGATGTTTCATTTTAATGACGCTGAACGCTTGACAGTAAGTCCTCGCTTAACGACACACCGTTTAGCGACGTTTCGTTTTAATGACGCTGAACACTTGGCAGTAACTCCTCGCTCAACGACACCCCGTTTAGCGACGTTTTGTTTTAATGACGCTGAACACTTGACAGTAAGTCCTCGCTTAACAACACCCCGTTTAGTGACGTTTCGTTTTAATGACACTGAACACTTGACAGTAAGTCATCGCTTAACAACACCTCGTTTAGCGACGTTTCGTTTTAATGACGTTGAACACTTGACAGTAAGTCCTCGCTTAACACCCCGTTTAGTGACGTTTCGTTTTAATGACGCTGAACACTTGACAGTAATTCCTCGCTTAACAACACCCCGTTTAGTGACGTTTCGTTTTAATGACGTTGAACACTTGACAGTAAGTCCTCGCTTAACGACACCCCGTTTAGCGACGTTTCATTTTAATGACGCTGAACACTTGACAGTAAGTCCTCGCTTAACAACACCCCGTTTAGCGACGTTTCGTTTTAATGACGTTGAACACTTGACAGCAAGTCCTCGCTTAACACCCCGTTTAGTTACGTTTCGTTTTACTGATGCTGAACACTTGACAGTAAGTCCTCGCTTAACGACACCCCGCTTAGCAATGTTTTGTTTTAATGACGATGAACACTTGACAGTAAGTCCTCACTTAACAACACCCCATTTAGCGACGTTTCGTTTTAAAAATGCTGAACACTTGACAGTAAGTCATCGCTTAACGACACCCCGTTTAGCGACGTTTCGTTTTAAAAATGCTGAACACTTGACAGTAAGTCGATTGTGCGGAGTTATTTGCAGACAATTTTTATATACTGTTGCATATTTTTGAGACAATTAGGCGATTGATTTTACATTACCATGAGTCTAATACACAGCGTCTACTGTATCAGCTTAGTGTCGGTAAATGCGGACAATCGGCAAATTCGGACAGACGCCTCCTCGCTTTTGCAACAGTGATATGAGTGTCACGTGTATCGGGTGACACAAAAAAAATGTGCGGAAGTTTTGATAGTACAGTATAAGAAAAAAATGGCATCAGTTAAAAATGGCCGCACTGATGTTACAAACACTTATGTATAAATTGAAAGTGTATAAATACCTATAAAAATAATACTGGTTGGTTTTGCAGTCGTCTAAGTGCTTTAGCCGATGAATCACACGAGACTCGGTCACTCCAGGACATGGAAACCATCTTGAATCGATGGAGTCCGGCAAAAACCATGAACATTCCACATGTACAGCTGACCGTTGACCAACAAAAAGCAATTACTGGTATGTGTGCTTTACTGCACTGTACGGTGACTGTTGCAAAATAAAAACAGTAAAACTTAACTTGAAAGTTACTAGTAGATGTGAATGCGCCTTTAATGTTTTAGCGACTGTTCTCTTTTCCAGCCAAGTCAACACAACTTTATTAAAACTTCCAATTCACGTAGTCAAAAACCACGCCTAACGTTTCGACAGACGGCTGCTGTCATCAACAATGGTAAATTTTTCAATACAACCAGTTTATGCAAGCAATTAAGTAGTTAACAGAAGCCAAATAGGTAATGAATTTGGCCATAACACGGTTGTATGTTTATAAAATTTACCACAGGCGACGACAGCAGTAGTGTGTCGAAACAGTTAGTGCGATTTTTGATTATGTGAATTTGAAATTTTAATAATGTTGTGGTGTTTTGGTTATAAATGCTTTCAAGTGCCTGTAATAAATAAAAAATTGGCTTTATTTTTTCTTATTTAATCTGTTTTTCAGTCTATTACTTGTCAGTGTTTGTCGACAAAAATCAAAGATTAATTACATTTCTGAAAAACGTAGTACAGCAAGTTCTCGCTCTCAGACTCCCCATTTAGCGACGCTAAACGTTTGACACCATTTTCTGACTTAATGACGCATGTTTTATTTTAACATCAATTTTTTCTTTGCTCAAAGACATTTTTGTTTTATCAGCAACATTTTTGCCTAATTTGAATCATCAAAATGTACCTGGACTATGTACTGCTATTCATACATTTCTACTATTATTATTACTATGTAGTACAAAACAGATGGAATAAAACTTTACCACTGTACTTGTATAAAATACATTACACAGTAAATCCTCGCTTAACGACTCCCCGTTTAGCGACGTTTCGTTTTAACGATGCTGAACATCTGACATGTTTTTCTCACTTAACGACACACCGTTTCGTTTTAACGACGATTTTTTTTACTTTGCTCGAAGCCAATTTTATTATCAACAACTTTTTTATCTAATTTAATGCGTTAAAACAGTACACGTTGCATTATTCTGTTCAGTACACGTTGCGTTATTCTGCTCAGTACACGTTGCGTTATTCTGCTCAGTACACGTTGCGTTATTCTGTTCAGTACACGTTGCGTTATTCTGTTCAGTACACGTTGCGTTATTCTGTTCAGTACACGTTGCGTTATTCTGTTCAGTACACGTTGCGTTATTCTGTTCAGTACACGTTGCGTTATTCTGTTCAGTACACGTTGCGTTATTCTGTTCAGTACACGTTGCGTTATTCTGTTCAGTACAAGTTGCGTTATTCTGTTCAGTACATATTGCGTTATTCTGTTCAGTACACATTGCGTTATTCTGTTCAGTACATATTGCGTTATTCTGTTCAGTACACGTTGCGTTATTCTGTTCAGTACATATTGCGTTATTCTGTTCAGTACACGTTGCGTTATTCTGTTCAGTACACGTTGCGCTATTCTGTTCAGTACATATTGCGCTATTCTGTTCAGTGTATATTGCATTATTCTGTTCTAAAAATGCACTAATAACATAAAACAGTACAATTATTGTTTATGTTTTTGCTTTTTGACTGACTGCTAAATGCTAGCCATTTGCATAAAGTGGAGTTTGGCTTTTACTATGCATTGTTTAACTGCTAATGCAGTGCTAGGGCTTTAACATAAACGAAAGAGAAACTGCTAGTTAGGTATTGATAAGAAAGATAGGTAATTTCATTAGTAGATGTATGAATATAACACATATTATGCTGAATTTCATCAGTAGATGTATGAATATAACACATATTATGTTGAATTTCATCAGTAAATGTATGAATATAACACATTATGTTGGATTTCATCAGTAGATGTATGAATATAACACATATTATGTTGAATTTCATCAGTAAATGTATGAATATAACACATATTATGTTTAATTTATATGATATAAGCAGCATTGATGCCTCTGGAACGTATCTCAATTCTCTTACATTACATTCTGTGGAAGTGTTGGCTTCGTTTAACAACTTTTCTCTTAACGTCGCATTTTGCTGGAACGCATCGGCGTCGTTAAGCGTGGAACTATCGTACTACTCTTTGAGAACATCCAGCAGCATCCTTTTGTTGCTTAGTGACTGGCAGAGCTGAAAATGGCGATAACATCAAATAGTTAAACGAGTGTTCGTCGTTCAAAATTAAGTCTTGGTTACTCTTGTGGTTAGGTCTGTTTTAAACTGTTATTGTATACCTTCAAAGAAAACTTGATTTTTTTACTTTTAAACAAAAATTAAACAGCCTGTTTTAGTATTAAAAATTTTATCTGTTTATTGAAATAATTTTGTTTTATTTATGTGTTTGCTAATTTCAGATATCACTCCAGAAATGGCTTACAGTGAAACATTAGTTGCCTCGGCTAAAAAAAGTGACGATTCCATTCCATCCGGCAAACGATTGGTTAGTGACATGGAGTGGGAGTGGCTACAACAAGAGGTAAGAGTCTAATTGGTTAGTGGCATGGAGTGGGAGTGGCAGTAACATGACGTAAGAGTCTATTTGGTTAGCGACATGGAGGGCTGCAACACGATGTAAGAGTCTAATTGGTTAGTGACATGGAGTGGGAGTGGCTGCAACACAACGTAAGAGTCTATTTGGTTAGTGACATGGAGTGGGAGTGGCTGCAACACAACGTAAGAGTCTATTTGGTTAGTGACATGGAGTGGGAGTGGCAGTAACACAACGTAAGAGTCTATTTGGTTAGTGACATGGAGTGGGAGTGGCAACACCAGGCGGTAGAGTCTAATTGGTCTGTGACATGGAGTGGGAGTGGCTGTAACAGGAAGTAAGCATCTAATTGGTTAGTGACATGGAGTGGGAGTGGCTGTAACAAGATGTAAGAGTCTAATTGGTTAGTGACATGGAGTGGGAGTGGCTGTAACAAGATGTAAGAGTCTAATTGGTTGGTGACATTGAGTGGGTGTGGCTATAGCAGCAAGTAAGAGTCTAATTGGTTAATGACATTGGATGGGTGTAACTGTAGGAAGAGTCTGATTGGTTAGTGATATTGAGTGGGAGTGGCTGCAACAGTAGGTAAGAGTCTAATTTGTTAGTGATATTGAGTGGGAGTGGCCACAACAAGAGTTAGGAGTCTATTTAATTAGTGACGTTAAGTGGGTGTGGCTATAGCAGGAAGTAAGAGTCTAATTGGTTAGTGACATTTGATGGGTGTGGCTAAGTAAGAGGCAAAGATCTTATTTGTCACTGCCATTCATAAAACCCTGTTGGGTGTGGCTTAATGAAATGTAATCATCTGATTGATCAGAGTAATTGAATGAGATGAAGTTTCTGTTGAACAGTAGCTTAGTGTGACTAGCCCTTTTCTGCGCTTTCTTGCTGTAGACGTGTTCATTAGCTCCATTTCTGCATTATTCTTCTCTGCTGATTTGCTGTATAGATTTTGTATGTTGCAATGTAACTGTACTGTGTTTTTAGCCGTAGTATCAAAAGTTCCGAGCAGTAAAGCATAATAATCAGGGATGAGAATTTTCCGCGGATACGCGGAATTCCGAGTTTTTGAAAGACCAGTAGCGCCATTTTTGTAAATCGCGTAAATTTGTTGAGTAAATTTTTACGGACCCAGCACATTATTTCACAAGCTGACCGCTAGTTGGCAGGCCGTCACTTTGTTTACATCACGTACATCAGTGTAACCACGTGAATATCTCTATGCATAAAAATATAGAATCAATTGTGTGGAGTTATTTGAGTCAATTGCAGACAGTTTTTATATACTTTTGCATAGGAGCGGCCAGTACTTAGGCGTTTTTGAGACAATTAGGTATCATGTATCCTTGATAGTTGGGTATTTTGAATTATGCATGAAACAAGGTAATTGATATTTTAAGTCCACTTAGAGGTTCTCTATGGCCTACGCGGCCCCCAAACCCCCGGCCTGTTTCAGAGTTTTTTGCAATTTGTCATTCTCATCCCTGAATAATAAGGTAAACGTTTAAACCATGAAATTGATTTCTTATAAAATTAATTAGTGTTGACAAGCTTAAAAATTGAATCGGTTTTATGCTAGTTTAAATGGCCTAAAAGTACAAATATTTACAATTGGTCAGAGAAGTGAAATAAGAACATTGTTCAATTAAACAATGATTGGAATAAAATCAATATAAATTCTCTGTAAACTTGTGTAAAGCTATGACTTAAGTTTTCTAAAAGAAGTATAAAATGTATCAACTGTGTTAAATGTATCGTTGACGTTACGTTAAGAGTAGATCATAGGTACGATGTTCGTACACACTGTTGTTTGCTACCTCGTTGGTGACGGCAGCCGTGTTTTTTTGCCGTAGATACGCAATGCTAGAAGCAAGTTAGGGCGCCCCTGTGATATGTGTGCAAACTACGAGGCCCAACTTCAGTCTCTACAGCACAGCGAAAGACAGTACGAGGACCAGGTGAGCATTCTTTATGTGTGTTATGGTGCGTTCACACTAGAGAGTTTTCTCGCCAAGTTAACTCGCAAATGCGTTTAGACTAGAGTGCAAAACTTGCTTCAGGTTACTCTCCGACAGTAAGCACGAGCTGACACTCACTTCTCTAATTGCTGCGAGAATTATCAAGAGTAACTCACTGAGGCATTCACACTAGACAGTAACTCACTGAGGCATTCACACTAGACAGTAACTCACTGAGGCGTTCACACTAGACAGTAACTCACTGAGGCGTTCACACTAGTCAGTAACTCACTGAGGCGTTCACACTACACAGTAACTCACTGAGGCGTTCACACTAGACAGTAACTCACCGAGGTGTTCACACTAGACAGTAACTCACTGAGGCATTCACACTAGACAGTAACTCACTGAGGCGTTCACACTAGTCAGTAACTCACTGAGGCATTCACACTAGACAGTAACTCACTGAGGTGTTCACACTAGACAGTAACTCACTGAGACATTCACACTAGACAGTAACTCACTGAGGCATTCACACTAGACAGTAACTCACTGAAGCGTTCACACTAGACAGTAACTCACTGGAGATGAACTCGCAGCAACTGTCGGAGAGTGTGCAATAGCTTGCCAACAGTAACTCACAAAGCATTTCACACTTCAGAGAGAAGACTCGTGACAAGAAAACTCGCTAGTCTGAACGTGTCATAAGTGACGCTTCGCACTGCTATGTAGTCTGTGTCAATACATTTCACTATAGCTTATAGTAATGTATGGATTGTGTTCTTTGCATTGTAACACGTTCAAACACGTTGCACCGTTTCACACAGAAGCATTGCATTTAGTTTGTGCACTTTGCAGTTGCGTTTTCGTGACAAGCAGCTCGAGCGGTACAAGCTGGAGTTACAGCGGACAGACAAGTATCAGGCGGAGTTGGAAGAGAGTTTGAAAAATGCAGCCACCGATGCACAAACACAGGTAAAAACACGGGTGAGAATGAAGGCGAAACCAGGTAAAAATGTGTGAAAATGCAAGTCAAAACGTGAGGTGAAAACCAGGTAAGAAACACTGGTGAAAACCAGATGAAAACCCGGTAAAACACAGGTTTAAACCAGGTACACTGGTGAAAGCCAGATGAAAACCCGGTAAAACACAGGTTTAAACCAGGTAAAAACACTGGTGAAAACCAGATGAAAACCTGGTAAAACACGGGTTTAAACCAGGTGAAAACACGGGTGAAAACCAGGTAAGATACAGGTGAAAACCAGGTAAAAACACGGGTGAAAACCAGGTGAAAACTAGGTAAAAACATGGGCAAAAACCATGTGAAAACCAGGTAAAACCCAGGTGAAAACCAGGTAAAAACACGGGTGAAAAACAGGTAAAAATACAGGTAAAAACGGTGGTGAAAACTAGGAAAAAATCAACGTGAAAAAATTGGTGTGATGACATTGGCGAAATCGCAAGTGAAGGCAAAAAATGATTGCAGACTGAATGAGATGCTTGAGACTTACACATTAAATTTTGAAGACGTGATAGATTCTCTGTTTTTTCAGCAATCTTTTGATATAGTAAATTGTTCTGTATTTTGACTTTTTGTTTTCTTTTGTACCTCCTTAGTTAAAGGTCATGTACCACCCTGCACGTAATGTAACTCCATATTCACAATATGCAAAAAAACGATATCAGTTGCTGTATTATTAAAATGTTTCAGCCATTTTTATTATTTTGCTGTAAGAGTGAATTGGTTAAATTCGTATATTTTGCTCTTGACTGTATGACTCAAATTCTCATTTAGATATCGGCAATGATGGAAAAGTTGAACGAGATGGAGAAATCGTTCACCGATCTAAAGCAGGAACATGCAGAGACGACAGAAAATCTTCTTCAACAATTGGTATTTCATTTAGTCATTAATGGTGCTTGAGTGTGTTTCTCAGTTAAATTTAGTGTACAGGCTGCAGTTGATATTTAACTGTGCAAGTTTTTTTACGTGGTTACTGCTAATGCAAGCTTTGTATGCAATAAGACAGCATGTAAGTGATACATAATTTCCGCAGTTGTTTAAGCTTTATTTATGAAGAGTGTTTTCTTGTGTTTTAATGTTCGGATTAATTTTACAGAAAATGTTGACCGAGGATCGAATGCACGTTAACGAAGAGGTAAGCAAAGATTTTGTCCGAATTTCAGTAAATTCAAGTTTGGTTGGCATCCTTCTGTCTCGGAAGACGATGGAGTGTGCGCCAAGAGAGTTAGTTATTGATCACATTGATGGAGCTGCAGCGTCGACTGTGGCTGAGCAGTGCGATCTTTGAACGTCTCCAGGGTGCACGCCTGGGCAAGGTGTATGGAGATCCTGGGTTGCCCAGACAACAGGAACCCCCTCTCTTCCTCGCTGGTGTAGTCCAAAGGAAAGCGGAGCGATACGTTTGGCACCAGGTTGGCTGCAGGAGCTGCCGGAGTCAGTGAGCACACTGGCTCCACTCATGATTTGGAAGGTTTACTCCTCTACACATGGCCATTGGGTCACTTGACTTCCTCCGCCCTCTAGCTGTTGGCTGCTTGTGCAGCTCCTCCGCCTAGTGTCAAGAAACAGTGTGGGCATCCCGCAAGCCTACAGCACCTGGTATTCCTAGGCGGTTACCCATCCAAGTACTAACCAGGCTCTATGTTGCTTAGCTTCGGTGATCAGACGAGAACCGGTGTTTTCAACGTGATTTGGCCGTAGTTAATAAGTTTACACTGTGACTAACCTACGACATGACGGGTTTCGTTTGCGTCACGTAGACTTTCTTAAGATCGCCAATCAAAATTTTCCAATCACCAGTAAGTGCTAATAGTGCATTTTAAATAATACGTGATCTGAGGTTCAACAAATGTTCCTACTCCCCTTTCTCCTGATCTCTGCATTCATCTGATGGGGTTTTGTGTATTTCTTTATTGAGAGAGTTTTGTCTTTAAATTCGAATGCAAATTTCTGCAAGCAGCCACAGAACTTCTTCAATGGGGTAAACAAAATGGACGCGTAGTTTGTCAAAGGATTAACGTTGACGTTAATGTTAAATTGGTTGTGTGCTTGCACTGGTTCGTCTAAAAATGTGCATGTTTGAATAAAATTTGGGAAAGAGGGGTTATTTGTCAAGGAAAAGCAGGCGACAATATTTATGTACCTCGCTTCAGAAAAGTAGTGAATGCAGTCGTATCTCGGTTTACTGGACCGGACATTGGAAAATTCAGAAAAATCTGGACCGTTTGAAAGTCCCACATACTACGGACACAGTCGTTTCGCGAGCTGACCGCTAGTTGGCGGTTCATTGCTTTGTTTACATCCAAGCAGCGTGTAACATGTAGCTTGTATATCAGCGTGTTTAGTGGTTTAATCAGCCGGTGTGTAAGTGGTTTAGAGTCAATTGCTGACAGTTTTTGCATACTTTTGCACAGAAGCGGGCCGTACTAGATATTTTTGAGACAATTTGGCAATTGATTCTACATTACCGTGAGCCAAATACACGATGCCTACTGTATTAGCTCTATTAGCTCATTATCGGAAAATACCGACAATCAGCAAATTCGGACCGAGGTCTCCCCGCTTTTATCAGGCAAACCGAGATACGAGTGTAACAATGTTTTATTATTTAACTTTTGCTCTTGCGGGAGACAAATTTGTGTTTGTTTGTCTGTTTGTTTGTCTATTATTTTGGTAGGATAACAGCTGAATAATGTGTTAATATAATAAGTAGTTTATTGCAGCTAACGAGGTTGCAGAAAGAAAACGACAGTCTTGTCGGAAAACATTCGGCGACTGCGGCTCAGATGCAGAATGAAAGTATTAGCCTTCCAGAGAGTCTTGAGGTGAGAATGATGATTGGCTGCTTGTAATGCCGCGTTCACAAAAGGGTGCTTGTAATGGCGCGTTCACAAAAGGGTGCTTGTAATGGCGCGTTCACAAAAGGGTGCTTGTAATGGCGCGTTCACAAAAGGGTGCCTGTAATGGCACGTTCACAAAAGGGTGCTTGTAATGGCACGTTCACAAAAGGGTGCTTGTAATGGCACGTTCAAAAAAGGGTGCTTGTAATGGCACGTTCACAAAAGGGTGCTTGTAATGGCACGTTCAAAAAAGGGTGCTTGTAATGGCACGTTCACAAAAGGGTGCTTGTAATGGCATGTTCACAAAAGGGTGCTTGTAATGGTGCGTTCACAAAAGGGTGCTTGTAATGGCGCATTCACAAAAGGGTGCTTGTAATGGCACGTTCACAAAAGGGTGCTTGTAATGGCGCGTTCACAAAAGGGAGTTTTCTCATCAAGTAATTCGTCACAAACTAACACATGCGAATTGAGAAGTGCAGCACCTGCTTTATGTGCATTGCATTTCCGAAATGCAGATAAGTGCCAGTCTAACTAGCGAATGGCGAATGGCATGTAACAGCAAAGAACTAGTGGTGCAAACGTGAAATTCCGTTTGTGTGGTGATAATTCTTTCACATTTTTCAAAAAATAGTATGTTTCCTTTCAATATTTTTAACATCGGCTGTTTTGACCTGCAGTTTAACATTGGGTATCGTTTTGGTTTAAGAAATTATTATCATTGTAATATAAAAGTTTAGACGTAAAACTACACATCCATTGAAGGATAATAAAAGACAGTAATGTCATCATCATCATCATCATCGTCGTCGTCACCATCATATGCCTGGTACATCTACTGTAGACACTAGGCAGGCAAAAACAGCACTAATCCAGCAGAAAAACTAGACACTGCTGTGTCAGTGGCTTGTCAGCTAATGACAGTATCCACTATGCAATATGCAATATGGGGGATCTTTAACATTTTAAAGACTAAGAGGAGAAAATATCGACAGTTGCAAAATGTAGCAGATGTTACTAAACAGAGACGATGCAGAAGTTTTTGCTAGCCTTTCACACCTGTTGGGAAGTCTCAGCATTTTAAAGGACAAGAAAATGGCCAACCAAAGTAAGCCTCAGAAAATTCGCAATAAAAAATTATACCACCTAAGTATAATCTTTAGCGAATAAAGTACTCACGTTTTCGCATTTACTCAATTTTTTGTAAAATATTTCAACCGCTGCAGTAAACGTTGGCGCAGACATGTTTCATTTAGTCCGCCAATTGAAAAGCCAGCATGTGACTGATCACGTGGCATGACGTCACTCGAACACAGTCGCAGTGAGTTCTGAGCACGTGTACTATAAAGATTTGGGTTGTGGTTCTGTGACGCCATCTAATATGGCGCCGCCGTGACAGTCTCGCGGGAGTATTTAAAATGAAAACAAACAGGAAATTCTTTTAACGTGAGAATGATAAACGCTTAAGATTGTCTCTAACCGTTAGAATTCTTTAGCGAAAATTTTGTGAGACTTGCTTTAACTTGGCCTTTTCTTGTCCTTTAAGCAAACTGATATTCATTTTCATTTTTGCATTTAATAAGCCTTGTCCTTTAATTTTTCGCCTAATTTGTCAACGTCGCTTTTCCTGAGTGATAATCTCTGTCTTGCAGGACTTACAGTACCTCTTGCTGAAACGTAACGAGGAGATTATAACGGAGAAAGTGGCAAAAGAGCACCTGGAGGAAACGTTGCGAAGCGAAATTCTGTTTCTCAAAGACCAGGTAATGGCCGAGCAACATGCAAAGAACACCATCGAAGATGATTTGACCCAAGAAGTAGACAATTTGCGACAGCAGTTAGGTATGACTTTAATAAAAGCATTACAGTCAACCTCGGATATAAGAGACACCTCGGCACCCGGAAAAAACCGTCCCTATAGCCGAAGTCGAGTTAGACCGAGGGTGTATGTATACCTGTACTTTTCTGTACACATATTTTTATGGATTATTGCTACACATTCATTGCAAACGGTATGTAGGAAGCTCCTGATGCGAGATGTATGTGACTGCAGAAACCGAGCTGTTCGAAGGCTGAGTTTGCGAAAAATTGAGGTTAAAAATCGATCAATTTCGCTTTGATGGGGTCATTCGTAGGGTCCCTTAGATGCAAAGTAATTTACCTGAGTTTCTATTACGTGGGACCTGAAGATATCGTCCCTTAAGTTTCTATTTTGTGGGACCTGAAGATATCATCCCTTAGATGCAAAGTAATTTACCTGAGTTTCTATTTTGTGGGACCTGAAGATATCGTCCCTTAGATGCAAAGTAATTTACCTGAGTTTCTATTTTGTGGGACCTGAAGATATCATCCCTTAGATGCAAAGTAATTTACCTGAGTTTCTATTTCGTGGGACCTGAAGATATCGTCCCTTAGATGCAAAGTAATTTACCTGAGTTTCTATTACGTGGGACCTGAAGATATCGTCCCTTAGATGCAAAGTAATTTACCTGGGTTTCTCTTTCGTGGGACCTGAAGATATCGTCCCTAAGATGCAAAGTAATTTACCTGGGTTTCTCTTTCGTGGGACCTGAAGATATCGTCCCTTAGATGCAAAGTAATTTACCTGAGTTTCTATTTCGTGGGAGCTGAAGATATCGTCCCTTAGATGCAAAGTAATTTACCTGAGTTTCTATTTCGTGGGACCTGAAGATATCGTCCCTTTTAAGCAAAAGCCTCTTATATCCCAGTATCTTATATACAGAAATTTTTACATAGGAAAAACGTTACAAAAAATCGGGACCAGTGTTGGTGGTCCCTTATAAGCGAGTACCTTATACCCGAGGTTGATTGTACTAGTAAAGGTTGAAACAAGTTATCTTGTAAGAGGTGTCAAGAAATGAGTGGCCTCCAAAATACGAAAGGAAAGGCTAAAAACTGATCAAACCACAGAACATGGAAATCTTAATTATACAGAAATATCGAGAGATACAAAATTAATTCGTTTCGGAGGGGCTTTTGTATCTTAGAATTTTCGTATTACGAGACAAGATTTACCCATTAAATAGCGTAATTCGTTCCACCACACCCACCACCCGAAAAACAG